>CM077166.1:89322207-89889005 GCA_039583875.1 Platanthera guangdongensis
TTGATATAACTGCAACCCAAACTCAATAAACACTTAGCACAACACAGACTGGAAAGAAACAGGACTTATGTGGTTATACACTTGAATAAAGGATTGTAACACCAGTTGGCACTTAAGGACTAACATCAAGTGTCCAAAAGAGACTATAAAAACACATCAAATCTGAATGTGTGCTAGCACTTCCTAGGTATACACGGCATGGCAAAGCGAGAACAAAAGAGTCTCCAATCAACTTCATCATCAATGTAGTGCTACAAAAGAGGGAAAAACACTGCATGGCTTAGGCATTTTTTGGCCGGCGTGCTAGCTCCTTGCATGCGATCCTTGCCCTGTAAAATTATTGTAACGTGGGTCAGCAAAGGCTGACCTCAAACTGGTGTAACAACAATCTCCTCCCGGCCACCCCTAACGGACCCGGGGAACCCTCCAACCTGTAAGTCAGCACTTCATATGCAATTAAAAAATAGCTATAAACAGAGAAGAACACTAAAACAGCTTGGATGTCTCAATCATCAATCATGTTCTCTATTGGTTGAGCTTATAAAGAAAAGGGCTACTATGCAACATGAATGCAACACCCGGCGGCTTCACCCAGGGTACCCCTACTGCGTATGCATCTAGCACAACATCAATCAATGGGTACTCACAATTTCCCCATTGGCATAAAGCTGCAAACACTAAGGGAACACCTCTCCCTCAAACGGCGCACAGGCCGCCACAAGGTAATCTTGCAAGGCCCACCCCGCTCGTGGGATTAGCCCGGGCTTGCCGCAGCTCTGACATTCTCATGCCAGGTTCAACAAACAAAGACCCGACCGATTCTAAGAAGCCTTGCTGGACCCCACCCACTGTGGCTCTTTGCTACGGGTTTGCCCCAAGCTTGGCATTCTCGTCAGTATCACAGAAGGAGGACTAGTCTACGCCGGGACACTCTTGTAACACCTCCCCTGTAGTGGACGTTAAATATGGGTCCGGTCGGGGCCCCACAACATACGAACGCCACAGCTTTAGTATTAAAGTTGATATAGCTACCCAAACTCAAAACACTTGCACAACACAGCGGAAAACCAAGCACAACTAGAAGTTATCCACTAACCAAAAGAGTTACAACTATGGCCTTAAGGCCTACCACAAAAGTCCAAAAGTAAATAGTAAATCAAACATGAATGTGCTCAGCACTCCTAGTCTACCTCGGCATGCAAGCCGGACAAAATAGTCTCAAACAACATCATCATAACTGTAGTGCTACAAAATAGGGAAAAACAATTCATGGGGCTTAGGCCTTTTTGGCCGGCGTGCTAGCTCCTGCGTGCGATCCTTGCCCTATAAAAATTATTAGTAACGTGGGTCAGCAAAGGCTGACCTCAAACTGTGTAACAACACATCTCCTCCCGGCCGCCCCTAACGGACCCGGGGAACCCTCACCAACCTGCAGGTCAGCACTTCATATGCAAATAAACATCTATAAATAGAAAACCTTAAAACAGGCTTGGATGTCTCAATCATCAAACATGTTCTCTATTGGTTGAGCATATAAAGAAAGGGCCAACTATGCAACATGGATGCAACACCCGGGCTTCACCCAAGGTACCCTACAGCGTATGCATCTAGCACAACATCACATCATTTGGGTACTCACATTTCCCAATTGGCATAAAGCCGCAAACATTGAGGGAGACACAACTCCCTCACACGGCGCACAGGCCGCCACATGGAATTCTTGCCAAGGCCCCACCCGCTTGTGGGCCTAGCCCCGGGCTTGCCTGCAAGCTCTGACGTCTCATGTCAGGATTCCAACAACCACAGACTAACCGATTCTAAGAAGCCTTGCTGGACCCCACCGCTCATGGCCTCTTTGCCCGCGGCTTGCCCAAGCTTGGCATTCTCGTCAGTCTCACAGAAGGGGACTAGTCTCGCCGGGACACTCTCCACACATGACGCACATGTCACGGGATAGCCAGCCGACCACGGAGACATAGCCACGCCTTGGCACAACACAACCAAGACTAAAACACATTGCAATCCCTCTTTGTACCGCAGCGTTCCCGCGCACCAAGGAAAACATCTCCAACTCGTGCGGAGCTAACCTTGTCCACCAAGGAAACCATCTCCATTCTCATACGGAGCTAACCTTGTCCCTCAAGGAAACCATCTACCGCCACGAGGAGCTAACCTTGTCCGGGTTCGACTACACGTACCTTTTCAAGCAAACGGGACAATCACCACCACAACGCAAATGGCATCTTGCCGCAACGGAAATCTCTACGAATCCCTAAGTTCGCATGCAACATCACCGAGTCGGACTAACGGTCGCGACTACGGCTTCACCCACCATGCCTAATCCACTAGCGAAGCGGATCTCTAATGCAAATATGCCGGGGACGGACTCAATCAACCCGGAGGTCCTCTTGAACCTTGGCAAACCAAAGCCCCTCTCATTTGAGAGTTTGGTGCCCAAAAATCTAGAAGAAAGCGATGCTAAAAAAGTGCATCCTAAAGACCGAGAGGAGAGATGTCGTTACCTTCCGACTCCTCTTCCTTGCCATGGCAAAATAGCCGGATGGAAATCTTCGCAGCGGTCTAAGCTTCACGGATCCGGACTCGGCTCGCGATTTGGAGCACCGAACCCTTCCTACAGCCCAAGACCTCTTCTCTCTTCCCCTTGCTCTAGCTTTTCTCAAGATCTTAGAAAGAGAAAACTTGGAAAAGAGTGAGGGTTTCCAACCCTGAATTCGGTCTTAACTCCCGGGAGATGGCCTGAACCGTTAGATCCTAAAACCAGAAAAAGAATGGCCGCGATTCGTCTGGAAAAAAGAAGACCTGGGTCGAACACGGACTGGCACACGCCCGTGTCCAGGGCCGTGTGCCTCATTTTCGCCGTCACAAATCGACGCGCCTGGAATCAGACACGGGCATTCGACACGCCCGTGTTCAATCCGACACGCCCGTGTCCCCAGCCACGGCCGCCGTGTGGCCGGCCGTGTGTCTCCACGACACGGGGCCCCCAACACCAACCCGAGAGGTGACACGGCCTGGGACACGCCCGTGTCCCAAGCCGTGTGCCAAGTCTCGACCCCGTCCGACATAGCTTTGTGTCGACACCGCGGAAAAAACGTCGAGGCGAAGATCGTCGACCAAGCGTGACACGCCCGTGACACGCCGTGTCACAGGCCGTGTGCCCCAGTCTCGACACATTGTCGAGCGAAAGTGTCGACCTTGGGCCGAGTGTCGACACGGCCTCGACACGCCCTGCGACACGCCCGTGTCGCAGGCCGTGTGCCCCACTCTCGACACTTTGTCGAGCGAAAGTGTCGACACTTGGGCCGAGTGTCGACACGCCCCGACACGCCCCTGCGACGCCCGTGTCGCAGGCCGTGTGCCTCCCTCACGACACATTGTCGAGTGAAAGTGTCGACACTGGGCCGAGTGTCGGCACAGCCTCGACACGCCCTGCGACACGCCCGTGTCGCAGGCCGTGTGCCTCCTGCCAAAACCCAAAAATTTTCAGACTGCAGACTGAACCTCTTGCCAAATCTGGGGTGTTACAACTCTCCCCCACTTAACAGAATTTCGTCCCGAAATTTCAAAACAAAAGAGGTACAAAACTTAAATTGTACCTGACAAAAATAGTTCTGGATAGTCTTCTAGCATGGCCTGTTCTCGCTCCCACGAGAACTCCTCACGACCGCAGTTGTCCCAACGAACCTTCACAAGTTTAACTTCTTTATTCCGCAACTGCCGAATCTCCGAATCTTCTATAGCGATTGGAAGGACTCGCGTCCTCAAGTCTTCCTCAATCGGCACCGATCCTCTCAATCACCACGCTAGCCTCCACCAAGGCTTTCCTCAACACGGAGACGTGGAAGACGTCATGTAATCCACTCAAATCTGCGGACAACGCCAACCGATAGGCTGCTTCTCCTACCCGCTCAACAATTTCAAAAGGCCCCAAAAACCTTGGACTCAACTTCTTGAGTCGGCGAATCCGCGAGACGCCTTTGAACGGCTTGACCTTCAGATAAACCCAATCACCACTGCAAATTCTAACTTCCGTGACGAGCATTGAAATAATTTTGCTTGTCTGTCTTGCGCCACTTTCATATGCTCTTGGATGGTCCGTACCAACTCACAAGCGTCAACTACCGCATCCTTTCCCAGAAGTTTGGTGTCTCCCGCCTCTGCCCAAGACATCGGCGTTCGACACCGCCTCCCATACAAAGCTTCGTAAGGCGCCATCTTTATGCTTGCTTGAAAACTATTGTTGTACGCAAATTCTACCATGAAGAGGTGATCCTCCCACCTCTTGCCAAAATCAAGAACGCACATTCTCAACATATCCTCCATAGTACGGTTCGTTCTCTCCGTTTGCCCATCGGTTTGAGGATGGAACGCTGTACTGAACTTTAGCTTCGTGCCCAAGCTCTTCTGAACCAATCTCCAGTCCTTGGACGTAAACCGTCCATCGCGATCACTGACTATGCTCTTAGGAATTCCGTGCAGTCGCACAATGTTGCGAACATACAACTCCACCAGCTTCTCCACACTGTCCTCTTTCCGATTTGGGATGAAGTGAGCCACCTTGGTTAGGCGATTCACGATCACCCAAATAGCATCATTCCCATGCTGCGATCTAGGCAACCCATGCACAAAGTCCATGGAGATGTCCTCAAATTTCCATTCAAGAATTGGAAGGGGCTTCAGGTACCCGCCCGGTTTCTGACATTCGGCCTTCACCAAGGCACATGTTTGGCAACGACTCACATACAAAGCTACATCTCGCTTCAACCCCGGCCACCAAAAGGATTTCTTCATATCCAAGTACATCTTTGTACTGCCCGGGTGAATGGAGTACTTTGAGAAGTGAGCCTCAAACATCAACTCCTCACGGAGATTGCCAACTGCGGTACACAAACCCTTCCATCCTTTCTCAAGATTCCCCCGATCATCTCCCAGGTGCTGCTCTCGCCCGTTTGAGCCTCCAACACAAAAGGTTGAAACTCCACATCTAATCGAGTCGCTTCCCGAATACGATCGGACAAGTCGTTTTGCACTTCAATCCAGTTCAACCGAGCCACGCTAGACTCGCCTCTCGCAACACATTCCAATCCAAGGGACTCCCATTCCCGTACCAACCGCTCATCATGAGCTTCGATCCAATTTCCTTGCCCCGAGTACTTTCTACTCAACGCATCCGCCACCACATTGGCTTTACCCGGTGTGTACTGAATCGCCACTTCGTAGTCTCCAAGAAACTCAACCCATCTACGTTGCCGCATATTCAAGTCCTTTTGATCCAAGAGATACTTCAGGCTTTTATGGTCCGTGAAGATCTCCACCCTTGCGGCATACACATAGTGTCGCCATATTTTCAACGCGAAGATTACCGCCGCTAGCTCCAAATCATGGACGGGGTAATTCCTCTCATGAGGTTTCAGCTGTCTAGACCCAAAAGCTATCACCTTGCCATGCTTCACTAACACGCAACCAAGCCGCATCCCGATGCATCACTGAAAATTTGAAATACATCGGTCCCTTGCGGTAAACTCAGGATCGGAGCCATCATAATCCTCTCCTTCAGGGCCTCAAATGCTTGGCTGCACTCTTGGGTCCACATAAATTTATGGTCTTTGCGAGTGAGAGAGGTGAGGGGTAGAGCTATCTTCGAGAAATTCTCCACGAATCTCCTATAATACCCGGCTAGTCCAAGAAAACTTCGGACTTCCGCCACGGTCCTCAACACCGGCCAATCTCTGATGGCCTCCACTTTCGCTGGATCCACTGCCACCCATCACCACTAATCACGTGGCCCAAAAATGCCACCTTCTCCAACCAGAACTCGCATTTGGAGAATTTTGCATACAACGCATTCTCCCTCAACACTTGCAAAACCATTCTCAAGTGGTCTCATGCTCCACTTCCGACTTGGAGTACACCAAGATGTCATCAATGAAGACAACCGCAAACGAATCCAAGTAATCCCGAAATACTCGATTCATCAGATCCATGAACACCGATGGTGCGTTCGTCAACCCGAACGGCATCACTGTAAACTCAAAGTGTCCATACCATGTACCAAGGCAGTTTTGGGTATGTCCTCATCTCGAATTCGTAGCTGATAGTATCCCGACTTCAAGTCCAACTTCGAATATACCACTGACCCCACCAATTGGTCAAACAAATCGTCTATCCGAGGGATCAGATACTTATTCTTAACGGTCAACTTATTGAGCTCTCGGTAGTCTATGCACAGGCGCATGCTACCGTCTTTCTTCTTTACAAACAACACCGGTGCGCTCCACGGTGAAGAACTGGGTGTAATATACCCTTGCTCCAACAGTTCCTGTAACTGTACCTTAAGTTCCGCCAACTCCTTTGGTGCCATCCTAAATGGAGGACGTGACACCGGTCTATCCTCCGGCACTAACTCGATCGAGAAGTCGATCTCCCGCCGAGGAGGCGCTCCAGGAAGTTCATCCTGAAACACATCCTTGAACTCTGCCACCATAGGCACTTCCTCAATAGACAGTTGGGAGAGACGAACCTCCAATAACGCTACAAGCGCTACACCACCCTGGTTACCGCCCGCACCAACTGCATGGCCGAAATCAGGGAACAGGCCACTCCACAAAGGCCCTCAAATTTGACTTCTGCTTGCCCTTTACTCTTTAGAGTCACTACCTTGGATAAACAATCAATGCTGGCGCGCTGCTCTACAAGCCAGTCCATGCCCAAAATGACATCGAACTCTTCTAATGGTAACAATGCTGCTTCCAGAGCGAAGACAACTCCGTCTAGCTCCCAACAAATGCGCCCTTTAGCCCCGGTGGTCATAGATGACCCATTGGGCATGCGCACTCTCAGCTCTGCTCCCGACGAGAAAGACTCAACTCCTATTCTCCGGATGAAGCTCTCCGCAAGAAAGGAGTGCGATGCTCCCGTATCAAACAATACCCTAGCGGGTATCCGGAAACTAACACGAAGCCTACAACATAGACATTACACAAAAATCTAAAAGGATGAAGCACAAAATTTAAACTTAAATTCTCTTCATACCTGTCACCACATCAGTCTGGCGGATCGCTTCTTGCTGTCCAGGTTGTAGGCCCTTGGTTGCACCGGTTGGAACCGAGAAGCGCTCGACTCCGCCATCTTTCCTTTCTCTGCAGCACTGGGCCCGAGCGCACAGACTTCTCCTGCTTTGACTCTTGCCCCGCTCCCCCTTGCTGACAAGCACGGGCTATGTGCCCAACCTTCCCGCAGTTGTAGCACGTCGGCGGTCCCCTAGAGTGGGAACCCCCAGGCGTCCAGTTGCTGCTCTCACCAGATCTGGAAGTGTAAGGCTTCTTCCTCCACCTACTCCCATCAGACTTTACATGAGATTGGGAGGGCTTCCCTTCCCCGCTCTTGGGAGTAAAACCCTTTCGACGCTGGGTTCGCTCCAGATCATTCTCCAAACTCCTGGCGGCTTCAACTAGCTCATTAAATCCCGCCCTCTTCATGGAGATGAGGGGTTGTCTCAGATTTTCCCTCAACCCTTGGTAGAAGAGGTTATCCCTCTCTACATCATCCGCCATTGTCGTTCCCGCATAACGACCCAATCGGGTGAACTCTTGCACGTACTCATCCACTGTCTTGTCTCGCTGCATTAGATGCAGAAACTGCCTCTGCAGGGCCAATCGTGTTGAAACTGGGATATACCTCTTAAGAAAAGCGTCCCCAAACTCTTCCACTGACGGGTGCGTCCCGGGAACAGGCGGCCGCTATGGCTCACCCACCACAACTTGGCGTCTCCTTCCAATATGAACGCCGCATACTCTGCTTTCTTTTCCTCTGGCATCTCTGCCGCCCTTAGTAGTTCTTGAATACGAACCCACAATCCTCCACATCCGTTGGCGTTCCAATACCCTTGAAAGACGGGGGATGGAAACTCAGGAAGTACTTCATGTGCCGATCTCCATGTCCGACAACTACCCTCTCCGCAAAGGCTCCACTCGCCTGGCTTCTCCTCCTGGCATGGCCGTTGCCATATCTGGTGTGGCAGGGGTTGCCACCTGAGCCGCTGCTGCAGCTTGAGCTGCCACCATTGCTTCTGCAAGCATGCGGCAGAAGTCGGCCGGGTCTACACCCGTGCCCAAAAGACCTGGAGCAGCAGTAGCACTGCTCGCCGAGAGATCATCCCTTGCTCTTGAAGTGCCCGCCTCATTGCTTGCACTCTTCAGGAAGACAAGAAATAAGGGATTAGTCTCCAATCTCAAGACTAAAACATAAGGACACTCATGGTCCCGCGTTACTCTTATGTGGATAACTTCTCTACGCACTGACCTTGAATCTAACCTCCCTCTGATATCAAATTGTAACACCTCCCCTGTAGTGGACGTATAATATGGGTCCGGCCGGGGCCCCACAACATACGAACGCCACAGCTTTAGTATTATAAGTTGATATAGCTACCCAACTCAAAACACTTGCACAACACAGCGGAAAACCAAGCACTACTAGAAGTTATCCACTAACCAAAAGAGTTACAACTATGGCCTTAAGGCCTACCACAAAAGTCCAAAAGTAAATAGTACAATCAAACATGAATGTGCTCAGCACTCCTAGTCTACCTCGGCATGCAAGCCGGACAAAATAGTCTCAACAACATCATCATAACTGTAGTGCTACAAAAGAGGGAAAAACACTTCATGGGGCTTAGGCCTTTTTGGCCGGCGTGCTAGCTCCTGCGTGCGATACTTGCCCTGTAAAAATTATTAGTAACGTGGGTCAGCAAAGGCTGACCTCAAACTGTGTAACAACACATCTCCTCCCGGCCGCCCCTAACGGACCCCGGGGAACCCTCCAACCTGCAGGTCAGCACTTCATATGCAAATAAACATCTATAAATAGAAAAGCATTAAAACAGGCTTGGATGTCTCAATCATCAAACATGTTCTCTATTGGTTGAGCATATAAAGAAAGGGCCTACTATGCAACATGGATGCAACACCCGGGCTTCACCCAAGGTACCCTACAGCGTATGCATCTAGCACAACATCACATCATTTGGGTACTCACATTTCCCAATTGGCATAAAGCCGCAAACATTGAGGGAGACACAACTCCCTCACACGGCGCACAGGCCGCCACATGGAATTCTTGCCAAGGCCCCACCCCGCGTAGGGCCTAGCCCCGGGCTTGCCTGCAAGCTCTGACGTCTCATGTCAGGATTCCAACAACCACAGACTGACCGATTCTAAGAACCTTGCTGGACCCCACCCGCTCATGGCCTCTTTGCCCGGGCTTGCCCCAAGCTTGGCATTCTCGTCAGTCTCACAGAAGGGACTAGTCTCGCCGGGACACTCTCCACACATGACGCACATGTCACGGGATAGCCAGCCGACCACGGAGACATAGCCACGCCTTGGCACAACACAACCAAGACTAAACACATTGCAATCCCTCTTGTACCGCAGCGTTCCCGCGCACCAAGGAAAACATCTCCAACTCGTGCGGAGCTAACCTTGTCCACCAAGGAAACCATCTCCATTCTCATACGGAGCTAACCTTGTCCCTCAAGGAAACCATCTACCGCCACGAGGAGCTAACCTTGTCCGTGTTCGACTACACGTACCTTTTCAAGCAAACGGGACAATCACCACCACAACGCAAATGGCATCTTGCCGCAACGGAAATCTCTACGAATCCCTAAGTTCGCATGCAACATCACCGAGTCGGACTAACGGTCGCGACTACGGCTTCAACCACCATGCCTAATCCACTAGCGAAGCGGATCTCTAATGCAAAATATGCGGGGACGGACTCAATCAACCCGGAGGTTCCTCTTGAACCTTGGCAAACCAAAGCCCCTCTCATTTGAGAGTTGGGTGCCCAAAAATCTAGAAGAAAGCGATGCTAAAAACGTGCATCCTAAAGACCGAGAGGAGAGATGTCGTTACCTTCCGACTCCTCTTCCTTGCCATGGCAAAATAGCCGATGGAAATCTTCGCAGCGGTCTAAGCTTCACGGATCCAGACTCGGCTCGCGATTTGGAGCACCGAAACCCTTCCTACAGCCCAAGACCTTCTTCTACTTCCCCCTTGCTCTAGCTTTTCTCAAGATCTTAGAAAGAGAAAACTTGGAAAAGAGTGAGGGTTTCCACCCTGAATTCGGTCTTAACTCCCCGGAGATGGCCTGAACCGTTAGATCCTAAAACCAGAAAAAGAATGGCCGCGATTCGCCTGGAAAAAAGAAGACCTGGGTCGAACACGGACTGGCACACGCCCGTGTCCAGGGCCGTGTGCCTCATTCGCCGTCTCAAATCGACGCGCCTGGAATCAGACACGGGCATTCGACACGCCCGTGTTCAATCCGACACGCCCGTGTCCCCAGCGACACGGCCGTGTGGCCTGCCGTGTGTCTCCACGACACGGCCCCAACACCAACCCGAGAGGTGACACGGCCTGGGACACGCCCGTGTCCCAAGCCGTGTGCCAAGTCTCGACACCCGTCGACAGGCTTTGTGTCGACACCGCGGAAAAACGTCGAGCGAAGATCGTCGACCAAGCGGGACACGCCCTGTGACACGCCCGTGTCACAGGCCGTGTGCCCCAGTCTCGACACATTGTCGAGCGAAAGTGTCGACACTTGGGCCGAGTGTCGACACGGCCTCGACACGCCCTGCGACACGCCCGTGTCACAGGCCGTGTGCCCCACTCTCGACACTTTGTCGAGCGAAAGTGTCGACACTTGGGCCGAGTGTCGACACGCCCCGACACGCCCTGCGACACGCCCGTGTCGCAGGCCGTGTGCCTCCCTCACGACACATTGTCGAGCGAAAGTGTCGACACTTGGGCCGAGTGTCGGCACAGCCTCGACACGCCCTGCGACACGCCCGTGTCGCAGGCCGTGTGCCTCCTGCCAGAAACCCAAAATTTTCAGAACTGCAGACTGAACCTCTTGCCAATCTGGGGTGTTACAACTCTCCCCCACTTAACAGAATTTCGTCCCGAAATTTCAAACAAAAGAGGTACAAAACTTAAATTGTACCTGACAAAAATAGTTCTGGATAGTCTTCTAGCATGGCCTGTTCTCGCTCCCACGAGAACTCCTCACGACCGCAGTTGTCCCAACGAACTTTCAGAAGTTTAACTTCTTTATTCCGCAACTGCCGAATCTCCGAATCTTCTATAGCGATTGGAAGGACTCGCGTCCTCAAGTCTTCCTCAATCGGCACCGATGCCGGCTCAATCACCACGCTAGCCTCCACCAAGGCTTTCCTCAACACGGAGACGTGGAAGACGTCATGTAATCCACTCAAATCTGCGGACAACGCCAACCGATAGGCTGCTTCTCCTACCCGCTCAACAATTTCAAAAGGCCCCAAAAACCTTGGACTCAACTTCTTGAGTCGGCGAATCCGCGAGACGCCTTTGAACGGCTTGACCTTCAGATAAACCCAATCACCAACTGCAAATTCTAACTTCCGGTGACGAGCATTGAAATATTTTGCTTGTCTGTCTTGCGCCACTTTCATATGCTCTTGGATGGTCCGTACCAACTCACAAGCGTCAACTACCGCATCCTTTCCTAGAAGTTTGGTGTCTCCCGCCTCTGCCCAAGACATCGGCGTTCGACACCGCCTCCCATACAAAGCTTCGTAAGGCGCCATCTTTATGCTTGCTTGAAAACTATTGTTGTACGCAAATTCTACCATGAAGAGGTGATCCTCCACCTCTTGCCAAATCAAGAACGCACATTCTCAACATATCCTCCATAGTACGGTTCGTTCTCTCCGTTTGCCCATCGGTTTGAGGATGGAACGCTGTACTGAACTTTAGCTTCGTGCCCAAGCTCTTCTGAACCATCTCCAGTCCTTGGACGTAAACCGTCCATCGCGATCACTGACTATGCTCTTAGGAATTCCGTGCAGTCGCACAATGTTGCGAACATACAACTCCACCAGCTTCTCCACACTGTCCTCTTTCCGATTTGGGATGAAGTGAGCCACCTTGGTTAGACGATTCACGATCACCCAAATAGCATCATTCCCATGCTGCGATCTAGGCAACCCATGCACAAAGTCCATGGAGATGTCCTCAAATTTCCATTCAGGAATTGGAAGGGGCTTCAGGTACCCGCCCGGTTTCTGACATTCGGCCTTCACCAAGGCACATGTTTGGCAACGACTCACATACAAAGCTACATCTCGCTTCAACCCCGGCCACCAAAAGGATTTCTTCATATCCAAGTACATCTTTGTACTGCCCGGGTGAATGGAGTACTTTGAGAAGTGAGCCTCAAACATCAACTCCTCACGGAGATTGCCAAACTGCGGTACACAAACCCTTCCATCCTTTCTCAAGATTCCCCCGATCATCTCCCAGGTGCTGCTCTCGCCCGTTTGAGCCTCCAACACAAAAGGTTGAAACTCCACATCTAATCGAGTCGCTTCCCGAATACGATCGGACAAGTCGTTTTGCACTTCAATCCAGTTCAACCGAGCCACGCTAGACTCGCCTCTCGCAACACATTCCAATCCAAGGGACTCCCATTCCCGTACCAACCGCTCATCATGAGCTTCGATCCAATTTCCTTGCCCCGAGTACTTTCTACTCAACGCATCCGCCACCACATTGGCTTTACCCGGCGTGTACTGAATCGCCACTTCGTAGTCTCCAGAAACTCAACCCATCTACGTTGCCGCATATTCAAGTCCTTTTGATCCAAGAGATACTTCAGGCTTTTATGGTCCGTGAAGATCTCCACCCTTGCGCATACACATAGTGTCGCCATATTTTCAACGCGAAGATTACCGCCGCCACTCCAAATCATGGACGGGGTAATTCCTCTCATGAGGTTTCAGCTGTCTAGACCTAAAAGCTATCACCTTGCCATGCTTCACTAACACGCAACCCAAGCCGCATCCCGATGCGTCACTGAAAATTTGAAATACATCGGTCCCTTGCGGTAAACTCAGGATCGGAGCCATCATAATCCTCTCCTTCAGGCCTCAATGCTTGGCTGCACTCTTGGGTCCACATAAATTTATGGTCTTTGCGAGTGAGAGAGGTGAGGGGTAGAGCTATCTTCGAGAAATTCTCCACGAATCTCCTATAATACCCGGCTAGTCCAAGAAAACTTCGGACTTCCGCCACGGTCCTCAACACCGGCCAATCTCTGATGGCCTCCACTTTCGCTGGATCCACTGCCACCCCATCACCACTAATCACGTGGCCCAAAAATGCCACCTTCTCCAACCAGAACTCGCATTTGGAGAATTTTGCATACAACGCATTCTCCCTCAACACTTGCAAAACCATTCTCAAGTGGGTCTCATGCTCCACTTCCGACTTGGAGTACACCAAGATGTCATCAATGAAGACAACCGCAAACGAATCCAAGTAATCCCGAAATACTCGATTCATCAGATCCATGAACACCGATGGTGCGTTCGTCAACCCGAACGGCATCACTGTAAACTCAAAGTGTCCATACCTTGTACCAAAGGCAGTTTTGGGTATGTCCTTATCTCGAATTCGTAGCTGATAGTATCCCGACTTCAAGTCCAACTTCGAATATACCACTGACCCCACCAATTGGTCAAACAAATCGTCTATCCGAGGGATCAGATACTTATTCTTAACGGTCAACTTATTGAGCTCTCGGTAGTCTATGCACAGGCGCATGCTACCGTCTTTCTTCTTTACAAACAACACCGGTGCGCTCCACGGTGAAGAACTGGGTGTAATATACCCTTGCTCCAATAGTTCCTGTAACTGTACCTTAAGTTCCGCCAACTCCTTTGGTGCCATCCTAAATGGAGGACGTGACACCGGTCTATCCTCCGGCACTAACTCGATCGAGAAGTCGATCTCCCGCCGAGGAGGCGCTCCAGGAAGTTCATCCGGAAACACATCCTTGAACTCTGCCACCATAGGCACTTCCTCAATAGACAGTTGGGAGAGACGAACCTCCAATAACGCTACAAGCGCTACACCACCCTGGTTAACCGCCCGCACCAACTGCATGGCCGAAATCAGGGAACAGGCCACTCCACAAAGGCCCTCAAATTTGACTTCTGCTTGCCCTTTACTCTTTAGAGTCACTACCTTGGATAAACAATCAATGCTGGCGCGCTGCTCTACAAGCCAGTCCATGCCCAAAATGACATCGAACTCTACTAATGGTAACACTGCTGCTTCCAGAGCGAAGACAACTCCGTCTAGCTCCCAACAAATGCGCCCTTTAGCCCGGTGGTCATAGATGACCCATTGGGCATGCGCACTCTCAGCTCTGCTCCCGACGAGAAAGACTCAACTCCTATTCTCCGGATGAAGCTCTCCGCAAGAAAGGAGTGCGATGCTCCCGTATCAAACAATACCCTAGCGGGGTATCCGGAAACTAACACGAAGCCTACAACATAGACATTACACAAAAATCTAAAAGGATGAAGCACAAAATTTAAACTTAAATTCTCTTCATACCTGTCACCACATCAGTCTGGCGGATCGCTTCTTGCTGTCCAAGGTTGTAGGCCCTTGGTTGCACCGGTTGGAACCGAGAAGCGCTCGACTCCGCCATCTTTCCTTTCTCTGCAGCACTGGGGCCCGAGCGCACAGACTTCTCCTGCTTTGACTCTTGCCTCGCTCCCCCTTGCTGACAAGCACGGGCTATGTGCCCAACCTTCCCGCAGTTGTAGCACGTCGGCGGTCCCCTAGAGTGGGAACCCCCAGGCGTCCAGTTGCTGCTCTCACCAGATCTGGAAGTGTAAGGCTTCTTCCTCCACCTACTCCCATCAGACTTTACATGAGATTGGGAGGGCTTCCCTTCCCCGCTCTTGGGAGTAAAACCCTTTCGACGCTGGGTTCGCTCCAGATCATTCTCCAAACTCCTGGTGGCTTCAACTAGCTCATTAAATCCCGCCCTCTTCATGGAGATGAGGGGTTGTCTCAGATTTTCCCTCAACCCTTGGTAGAAGAGGTTATCCCTCTCTACATCATCCGCCATTGTCGTTCCCGCATAACGACCCAATCGGGTGAACTCTTGCACGTACTCATCCACTGTCTTGTCTCGCTGCATTAGATGCAGAAACTGCCTCTGCAGGGCCAATCGTGTTGAAACTGGGATATACCTCTTAAGAAAAGCGTCCCCAAACTCTTCCACTGACGGGGTGCATCCCGGGAACAGGCGGCCGCTATGGCTCACCCACCACAACTTGGCGTCTCCTTCCAACATGAACGCCGCATACTCCGCTTTCTTTTCCTCTGGCATCTCTGCCGCCCTTAGTAGTTCTTGAATACGAACCCACCAATCCTCCACATCCGTTGGCGTTCCAACACCCTTGAAAGACGGGGGATGGAAACTCAGGAAGTACTTCATGTGCCGATCTCCATGTCCGACAACTACCCTCTCCGCCAAAGGCTCCACTCGCCTGGCTTCTCCTCCTGGCATGGCCGTTGCCGTATCTGGTGTGGCAGGGGTTGCCACCTGAGCCGCTGCTGCAGCTTAAGCTGCCACCATTGCTTCTGCAAGCATGCGGCAGAAGTCGGCCGGGTCTACACCCGTGCCCAAAAGACCTGGAGCAGCAGTAGCACTGCTCGCCGAGAGATCATCCCTTGCTCTTGAAGTGCCCGCCTCGTTGCTTGCACTCTTCAGGAAGACAAGAAATAAGGGATTAGTCTCCAATCTCAAGACTAAAACATAAGGACACTCATGGTCCCGCGTTACTCTTATGTGGATAACTTCTCTACGCACTGACCTTGAATCTAACCTCCCTCTGATACCAAATTGTAACACCTCCCCTGTAGTGGACGTATAATATGGGTCCAGCCGGGGCCCCACAACATACGAACGCCACAACTTTAGTATTATAAGTTGATATAGCTACCCAAACTCAAAACACTTGCACAACACAGCGGAAAACCAAGCACAACTAGAAGTTATCCACTAACCAAAAGAGTTACAACTATGGCCTTAAGGCCTACCACAAAAGTCCAAAAGTAAATAGTACAATCAAACATGAATGTGTGCTCAGCACTCCTAGTCTACCTCGGCATGCAAGCCGGACAAAATAGTCTCAAACAACATCATCATAACTGTAGTGCTACAAAAGAGGGAAAAACACTTCATGGGGCTTAGGCCTTTTTGGCCGGCGTGCTAGCTCCTGCATGCGATACTTGCCCTGTAAAAATTATTAGTAACGTGGGTCAGCAAAGGCTGACCTCAAACTGTGTAACAACACATCTCCTCCCGGCCTCCCCTAACGGACCCCGGGGAACCCTCCAACCTGCAGGTCAGCACTTCATATGCAAATAAACATCTATAAATAGAAAAGCATTAAAACAGGCTTGGATGTCTCAATCATCAAACATGTTCTCTATTGGTTGAGCATATAAAGAAAGGGCCTACTATGCAACATGGATGCAACACCCGGGCTTCACCCAAGGTACCCTACAGCGTATGCATCTAGCACAACATCACATCATTTGGGTACTCACATTTCCCCAATTGGCATAAAGCCGCAAACATTGAGGGAGACACAACTCCCTCACACGGCGCACAGGCCGCCACATGGAATTCTTGCCAAGGCCCCACCCGCTCGTAGGCCTAGCCCCGGGCTTGCCTGCAAGCTCTGACGTCTCATGTCAGGATTCCAACAACCACAGACTGACCGATTCTAAGAAACCTTGCTGGACCCCACCCGCTCATGGCCTCTTTGCCCGGGCTTGCCCCAAGCTTGGCATTCTCGTCAGTCTCACAGAAGGGGACTAGTCTCGCCGGGACACTCTCCACACATGACGCACATGTCACGGGATAGCCAGCCGACCACGGAGACATAGCCACGCCTTGGCACAACACAACCAAGACTAAACACATTGCAATCCCTCTTTGTACCGCAGCGTTCCCGCGCACCAAGGAAAACATCTCCAACTCGTGCGGAGCTAACCTTGTCCACCAAGGAAACCATCTCCATTCTCATACGGAGCTAACCTTGTCCCTCAAGGAAACCATCTACCGCCACGAGGAGCTAACCTTGTCCGGGTTCGACTACACGTACCTTTTCAAGCAAACGGGACAATCACCACCACAACGCAAACAACATCTTGCCGCAACGGAAATCTCTACGAATCCCTAAGTTCGCATGCAACATCACCGAGTCGGACTAACGGTCGCGACTACGGCTTCAACCACCATGCCTAATCCACTAGCGAAGCGGATCTCTAATGCAAAATATGCCGGGGACGGACTCAATCAACCCGGAGGTTGCTCTTGAACCTTGGCAAACCAAAGCCCCTCTCATTTGAGAGTTTGGTGCCCAAAAATCTAGAAGAAAGCGATGCTAAAAACGTGCATCCTAAAGACCGAGAGGAGAGATGTCGTTACCTTCCGACTCCTCTTCCTTGCCATGGCAAAATAGCCGGATGGAAATCTTCACAGCGGTCTAAGCTTCACGGATCCGGACTCAGCTCGTGATTTGGAGCACCGAAACCCTTCCTACAGCCCAAGACCTTCTTCTTCTTCCCCCTTGCTCTAGCTTTTCTCAAGATCTTAGAAAGAGAAAACTTGGAAAAGAGTGAGGGTTTTCAACCCTGAATTCGGTCTTAACTCCCCAGGAGATGGCCTAAACCGTTAGATCCTAAAACCAGAAAAAGAATGGCCGCGATTTGCCTGGAAAAAAGAAGACCTGGGCCGAACACGGCCTGGCACACGCCCGTGTCCAGGGCCGTGTGCCTCATTCGCCATCTCAAATCGACGCGCCTGGAATCAGACACGGGCATTCGACACGCCCGTGTTCAATCCGACACGCCCGTGTCCCCAGCGACACGGCCGTGTGGCCTGCCGTGTGTCTCCAACGACACGGCCCCAACACCAACCCGAGAGGTGACACGGCCTGGGACACGCCCGTGTCCCAAGCCGTGTGCCAAGTCTCGACACCCGTCGACAGGCTTTGTGTCGACACCGCAGAAAAAGGTCGAGCGAAGATCGTCGACCAAGCGGGACACGCCCTGTGACACGCCCGTGTCACAGGCCGTGTGCCCCAGTCTCGACACATTGTCGAGCGAAAGTGTCGACACTTGGGCCGAGTGTCGACACGGCCTCGACACGCCCTGCGACACCCCGTGTCGCAGGCCGTGTGCCCCACTCTCGACACTTTGTCGAGCGAAAGTGTCGACACTTGGGCCGAGTGTCGACACGCCCCGACACGCCCTGCGACACGCCCGTGTCGCAGGCCGTGTGCCTCCCTCACGATACATTGTCGAGCGAAAGTGTCGACACTTGGGCCGAGTGTCGGCACAGCCTCGACACGCCCTGCGACACGCCCGTGTCGCAGGCCGTGTGCCTCCTGCCAGAAACCCAAAAAGTTTCAGAACTGCAGACTGAACCTCTTGCCAAATCTGGGGTGTTACACTCTCCACACATGACGCATATGTCACGGGATAGCCAGCCGACCACGGAGACATAGCCATGCCTTGGCACAACACAAACCAAGACTAAATACATCGTAACCCTCTTTGTACTGCAGCGTTCCCGCGCACCAAGGAAACCATCTCCAACTCGTGCGGAGCTAACCTTGTCCACCAAGGAAACCATCTCCAACTCATACGGAGCTAACCTTGTCCCTCAAGGAAACCATCTACCGCCACGAGGAGATAACCTTGTCCGGGTTCGACTACACGTACCTTTCCAAGCAAACGAGACAATCATCACCACAACACAAACGGCATCTTGCCGCAACGGAAATCTCTACGAATCCCTAAGTTCGTATGCAATATCACCGAGTCGGACTAACGGTCGCGACCACGGCTTCACCCACCATGCCTAATCCACTAGCGAAGCGGATCTCTAATGCAAAATATGCCGGGGATGGACTCAATCAACCCGGAGGTTCCTCTTGAACCTTGGCAAACCAAAACCCCTCTCATTTGAGAGTTTGGTGCCCAAAAATTAGAGAGAAAGAAAATAAATGATGCTAGTACATGCCTCCTAAGGACCGAGAGGAGAGATGTCGTTACCTTCCGACTCCTCTTCCTTGCCATGGCAAAATAGCCGGATGGAAATCTTCGCAACGATCTAAGCTTCACGGATCCGGACTCGGTTCGCGATTTGGAGCTCCGAAACCCTTCCTACAGCTCAAGACCTTCTTCTTCTTCGTCCTTGATCTAGCTTTTCTCAAGAACTTAGAAAGAGAAGACTTGGAAAACAATGAGGGTTTCCAACCCTAAATTCGGACTTAACTTCCCAAGAGATGGCCTGAACCGTTAGATCCCAAAACTAGAAAAAGAATGGCCGCGATTCGCCTGGAAAAAAGAAGATCTGGGCCGAACACGGCCTGGCACACGCCCGTGTCCAGGGCCGTGTGCCTCATTCGCCGTCTCAAATCGACGCGCCTGAAATCGCACACGGGCATCCGACACGCCCGTGTTCAACCTGACACGCCCGTGTCCCCAGTGACACGGCTGTGTGGCCGGCCGTGTGCCTCCAACAACACGGCCCCGAAACCAACCCGAGAGCTGACACGGCCTGGGACACGCCCGTGTCCCAAGCCGTGTGCCAAGTCTCGACACCCGTCGACAGGCTTTGTGTCGACACCGCGGAAAAATGTCGAGCGAAAGATCGTCGACCAAGCGGGACACGCCCTGTGACACGCCCGTGTCACAGGCCGTGTGCCCCAGTCTCGACACCTTTTCGAGCAAAAGTGTCGACACTTGAGACGAGTGTCGACACGGCCTCGACACGCCCTGCGACACGCCCGTGTCACAGGCCGTGTGACACACTCTCGACACTTTGTCGAGCAAAAGTGTCGACACTGGGGCCGAGTGTCGACACGGCCTCGACACGCCCTGCGACACGCCCGTGTCGCAGGCCGTGTGCCTCCTGCCAAAAACCCAAAAAAATTTCCAAAACTGCAGACTGAACCTCTTGCAAAACTGGGGTGTTACAAGATCCATCATAGTACTCTACAATGTCCTCTTACAGAAAAGAAGAGCTAAAGAGATATGCAAAAGCTAATAAATATTTCAATATTGATGACTATATGAATCTGCATCCTGAAGCTGTAGTACCAAGGGCCACCTTATGTACTATAATTGGAGCATCAGACATGATAATTTCAAAAATAGAAACTGCAAATCCAAATATAGGAATCATATTCAGACAGCCCTCTGATATATCTGACAAAGCTGACAAAGAAAAGCCAAAGAAGAACACATAACTGTTATGTTTAGTTTTTATTTTCTGAACTCTATCTGTTAATCATGAAGCACTTGTGTACATATCTGCTGGATGTTTTATTTTCTGCCAGATATATTTTTTCTGCTTTGCGATTGTTTTCATTTGTTTGTATTAGTAACCTCACCCAAATAGAGGGAGATTGTTGGATCCCTAGTTTCGATTTTGGCTAGATTCACTAATTAGGATAAGTTTGACCCACATTGTATAGCCAAGGTCAAGTCAATGACTCCTAGAGTTTAGGCTAGTTATTAGGTTCAAATTTCATGGACTAGCCAGCAGAAGACTTTAGTAGACTCAGATTTATAAGAATTTAGAGTTCAAAATTTTCAGTTCGAAATTCTTCGAACTTAGCTCGATGATCGTCAATCGCAGATCGACGATCGTCGATCACAGATCGACGAACTCATAGTTATTTCTCTGAGTTGAGCTCGACAATATTCGAGCTCAGGTCAACGATCTCCTCATTCAGACAGATTCTCTGCTCGACGAACTTGGAGCATAGATTTTGCAAGATATTTCAAAAATGTAGTTCGCTAGGCTCAAGTCGACGAACAGGAATTATCAGCTCGACGAACTTGGAACTCCAGTAGACGAATTCTGTTCAGAGCTCGATGAATTCTGTCCCGAGCCAGACTTAGCAGCTTCCGTTATTTCTGTCCTTATTTACTTTATTATTTAGCAGTGATTTCCTGAGTAATTAATGCACATATTCTCCTGAATATAGCCGTTATTGGCAGCATTAATTAACGTCTTCATCAGGGTGAATTACTTTCTTATTTTAATGGGATAGTTGGGGAAACTCATTAAAGGATAATTCCAGTCGTTTCATTCTCCAGAATCAATCAGCAATTAATGCTTTGAATTCAAATTTCAAAGGAGAATTTTGACATCAGAATATAAAAGAGATTTTCTCTTTTTCAGACCAACAGAGACTCGACATCATAATAGATATGATATACATAGAAGAGAGACAAAAGACATACACAAGATCTGCTTCTCCTCAGTGCTGAAAACATTCTGTTTTCCCCTTATTCTCTCTTAATACTGAAGAAGAACAACCATCAATATCAAGAAATCTTCTTCTACTTCTACTCCAAGAATACTCAAGGACAACAACTCTGAATTAGTCAAAAAGTTCCTGGATCACTTCAAGACAAGGCTGAAGACCTACACCCTGCGCAATGCTCCAAGCATATTTAACCATTCTTATTTCAGAAGGTGCTTTGACAATAGAAATCTACAAGTCTTCTCTGTTTTATAGTGAAAAGAGAAGACAACATAAACTCTCTCAACTTCCTGTAAAAGAATTTATTAACTCACTTTAAAAGTTTATTCTTGGTTTTTAGGCACCTGATCAAAAGCCTAAAGGTTGTGAGATCTCCTTGTAAATATATCTTATGGTGGCAGTCACCTGATCAAAAACCTGATATTGGATTCCAACCAGGGTGGTAGAAGAGTGGATGTACCCAGTTTGGGTAACCACTATAAAATTCTTGTGTTGTATGGTTGTATATTTTCTTTTTATGCTTGCTGTGCTGTGATAGATTTACTTAGGTTGAATTTCTTTCTATACTACTATATTATCACCTATTTTACTCTAATAAATTTCGAAAACATCCAAAACATTTTAAGTTACTCTATTCAACGCTCCCCACCCCCCTCTAGAGGAATCAGATCTATCCCCTTTCTTTTAATTGGTATTAGAGGTATACCATAACTTTCAAAGATCCAAACACGCGCCAAGGCTCCAAATTGCTCAGATCACAACAAAACTGGACAAGTCCAAAACCTCAAAACTTCATCATTTCAATCAAGGAAAACATTTAATCCAACCAAAATCCCAAAATCTTGTCAAACCGACCCAAGAGACAAAAAAACGCACTATCATTGCAGCGCCGTCAATATGACGTAAAAAGTAACGCCCTGATATCATAAATATGATGATAGCAAATCAAAAAATATTATCAGAAAAATCAGGGGCGTTACAGGAATTGTCTCACACATTGTAATATTCTGGCATATTTTATTTAAGCCAATCTCCCCGATGGGTGATCTTTCGGTTTACGTGTTTCGTTTCAATTCGGATTAAGCAATTTTAGCGCCTCAATTTTTTACGCGCGGCAACGGTCGGATCGCCACACCGCCGCCTCCTTGTGGGATCTCTGAAATGGGGAAGTGGTGGTGATTTCCCTGCGTGAGCGTGAATGTTGAAATCGAAAATCATCTTCTGTGGAGTTCGAACCCTTAGGGAAGGGGTTATCTTGCATTTATGTCTCCCTAACAAACTCAAACAGCTAGAGACTTAGAACAAGAAACGGACCCAATGCTTCAGCACGGAGGTCCCACCACACACCTAGAAGATCTTTGAGCGCTTCCCCTCCTTTGTCAAGTGATGTTCTAAGGATACCTCAGAATGTGCAAGAAGACCAGGGCACAAAAATGCATGCCTTCTTAGGTACCCCCTTGGGTCTTTTTATAGTTTTCTAAAAACGGTCTACCAATAGCCAACCTCCACTGTTCTAAATAGTTTTATGCAGTGCAGATTGGCCTGCCAACATCGTAACTCCTTAGTTGTAGAAGTCTATGGGCAGACCAACCGATTTGAATGGTAAAAAAGCAGCATACCACAATAAGCGAGTGGCCCTTGATAACCTCCACTCGCATGGGGTGGTGAGTGCTCGATGGTGCTTGTCACAACCCATATTTCCTCAACATTTAAGTTATATCAGAGTGAGAGAAAATACGCGTCGTGATGCCATGTTGTGCAGGGGATAACTACAGGTGTTCCGGGAAAACCCCAAACTCTACAGTTTATATGAAATCCATACGTTATTAAGTAAAAAACAGTTTAAATTGGATGGTCATATCCCTCAACACATTGGATCAACTAGTCCATGAGTATAAGTATAGTTATACGCTGCAAAAAATAATTTGGTTATGTTGATTAACACCGTACATTAGTATAAACATCCCCAAAGTATAACTCATGGCATGCAAGACCCTAGATTTATTATAAGTATAGAAATAGTCCTTACGTTAGCTAGAAAATAGTAGTTTACTTTTAGAAATATGAGATGTATGAATTACAAGTAGTAATTCTTTAAGTGAAAATACCTAACATACAATATAGCATAAAACATTCCCAGAGAGCAAGTAAAAACAACCACAAAAGGCAAAACTAGCAGCTTAGCAGAGTATTCAGGAATTCAAAAGAAAACCACCACTTGGCATCAACAAACTGACATGAACCCACTGGTCAATATGAGTGTCTGTATTAAAAAAAAAACAACAAGGAACTACCGCTCAAGGTAGTGGAAACCTCTGTAACACTACGGTCTACAAGCAAACAACAAACCTAGCCTCTCAACCAGTTACTGCTCAGAACCTGAGGCATCCAAATAAAGAACACCTCAGCAAGAAAAATACAAGTGGCAAACAAAACTGTCAGTAAACAAGGAGTAACAAGATTACTATTCCGAAACCAGAATAGTACTAAAAAGAAAACACACCAAACTAACTAAAGATTCAGAACAAAGAGTTTACTTATAAAGTTAAAAGGTAAAGAAATTTGAACCAAGTGCGAACGGAGTTATTCTCCAAAAACAATCTGCGATAAAAGGCAGAAGTAGCATAAGTTTAGTCCATAGGAAACAAAAACGGGGCAAAGTCTCAATAAACACGTGAATCATTAACACCGTAACGTATCCGTATCTGAGTCGGGACCAAACTGGTCAAACCCAAACTAACAGACCCAAACATCTTAAAAATGGGACTGCGATGGTTGCCATCTGGTCCAACACAATCCAACAACCCAAAAGCGAGACCCAAACATTTCCGGGTGTAATGATTCACGAAACTAAGCCAAACAAACCAACACCATATATCCAAATACCCATAAACCCAAACTCAACAAATTCAGCAGAAAACTAAGGAACCTAGCTTGGCAAGACTAAGCCTTAGTGATACACGTCAGATCGGTGAAAGAACATAAAGCTAAGGAAAAAGCATCGAGTACAGTCTAAGCACTTGACACCATAACACAACACACTCAATGCCTAAACACAATAGCAAGAATAGACGATGGCGTTGAGTGAGTTCAGCTCACTCAACGCTTAAACACAGCAGCAAGAATCAGACGGTGCCGTTGAGTGAGTTTAGCTCACTCAATGCTTAAACACTTAGCTGCCAAAAATATATGACGACGTTGATTGAGTTCAGCTCACTCAACGCTATCGACGCTATAACACTTAGATTTGAAGAGACAAAGCGACGGCGTTGAGTGGGTTAAGCTCACTCAACATTGAGTGAGATATGCAGCACAGACTCCTAGATTTCTTGATGGCTTCGAGTGTATACAGCACACTTAACGCCGCGTTTAGTGTATGCAGCACACTCAATGCCTTCTGACTTAGTGTCAAATTCTAATTACGTTGAGTGTATGCAGCACACTCAATGCCGTGTTGAGTGCGTTCAATGCACTCAACGCTTTTACACTTAGAGTCGCAGACCTCACAACAAGGCGTTGAGTGCATTCATCACACTTAACATCGCGTTGAGTGCACTCAACGTAATGAACGCGTTTTGACCGAGGCTTGAAACTGGATTCAGTGTTATGGCTACACTCAATGCCTAAGGGATATAATCAATGCCTAGGGTTACACTCATCGAATCAGCTCGGTTCGACGAATTGGCTCAGTTCGACGAACTGAGTTCGACGATTTGTGATTTATTCGTCAAACTCTGACCTCTCTAAACCGACAACTACACAATTAAACTAGAATAATGAGTTAAATACTTATTTTGAACTTGGATGGAAAAATGACACCATAAAGTTGATCGACAAAAGGCCGGATCTAACCCTAATCCCAAACTACTACAAGGCAGAACAGTATGGAAAATATTCAATGAAAAGACATGCTTGGCAATGGGAAGAAGTCACCACTTGTCTCAATTCGCCGAAACCAGCCACGTAAACGCTCCTCCTCAAAGATATGGCCGCAACAATACGTAAGCAAAACTTCCTGAAACTTTTCAGGATAAAAAAGGTTCAAAACCGCATACCTGGATCTCTAAAAATCTAAGAAACTGGAAAAGATTATCGTAGAAACGTAGATATAGGAGAGATCTTCCCGGATCTACTCTCCAAAGAAGAAATCAAGCACCAAAACTCCAGAAATCGGCGCCCGAAAGCTTAGGGAAGTGCGCCGCTCTCGTTCTTCCGCAACAAGCCGACGTTTTAATGAGGGAGACAAGTGAATAGGGTTTGAATCGATGGGTTTCTATTTATACTACTTTATCCAATTATTTTAATATAGAATATCATAATTAATTAAATAAATCGTGAAAACGACGCGAAAACTAAACTTATCCGAAATTTAACGAAAATCGCAACGTAGCTAAATACCGATGCTACGAACCCAATGGTGCAGTCAAAATTAAGTTTCGATGAACAAAACTCAGGTAAACACCTCCCGAAGCCAAAACACAAGCATTACGAAAGACGCTCCACCGAGTCACCAAAACAGACCCGACTCGCTAGGAAAATATGCAAACAGGCTAAACCCAACCACACACATAGAAAACCTAAGAGCTAATACCACGCTCTAACAACGACAAATGTCTAAAATGCGTCAACTTAATGCTCTGACGTCATAAATATGCCAGATAATGAATTAAACCAAATATCAGAAAATCAGTGGCGTTACAGTCACTCCCCCTAAAAATAAGTTTCGTCGCAAAACTTTACACACCAAAAGATTCCACAAAGAGAATATAATCAAAGATAATAGAAGGGGAAATACATACCGTAAGAAACTAGGATAACAGATGAGGATGGGCCTCCCTCATCGCTGACTCCAACTCCCAATTGGCGCTTTCCATGTCTTGGTTTTGCCACAAAACTTTAAACATTGGTATGGTTTTGCTCTGCAACACTCGATCTTAAGTATCCAGAATACGGACAGACATCTCAACATAGGAAAGATTTAGCTCCAACTGGGGCACAACATCAAGAATCTGATGGTCGTGGAGCACACATTTCCATAACTGGATCATATTAAACATGTCAGGCACACCAGGGAAATTTCTTGGCAAATCCAGCTTATAAGCTTATACACCAATACGCTCAACAACCTTAAAAGGTCCCACAAAACATTTTAACTCCAGACATCGGGGAAACTTTGAGAAACACCAAGTCCCCCACAACAAACAATAATTCACACCTACGCCGATTGGCATTCTTCTCATATAATTCTTGCAGTATCCAAAACTTTTCACGAATAATCTTCACAGAAACATCCATTTCTTCTAACGCTTCAGGACCCAGCAACAGTTTCTCACTGACCTCGGCCCAAAATAAAGGAGTTCTACATCTCCTCCCACACAAGGCCTCAAATGGAGCCATCTACAAACTTTCTTGATAACTATTATTGTATGCAAATTCCATCAATCTGAGTCGCTCATCCACGCTCCTCTGTGTTCCAAAATGTAACATATGGTCATATCCTCCACGATCTGCTTCAATATTACCATTTGACCGTTTGTCTGCAGATGATAGGTTGGGAAATACCGCAGATTGGTACCCAAACCCTCCTATAAACTCTTCCAAATGCCAGACGTAAACCTGGAGTCTCGATTTGATACAATACTAATTGGCACTCCATATAATCTAATGACTTCATGAAAATATAGCTCAGCTATCTTCATCATGGGGTAATCAATCTTAAAAGGCACGAAGTGAGCACACTTCGTTAGTCTATAAAAAATAACCCAGATGAATCATGTCCTTGAGGAGATCTTGGTAATCCAATAATGAAATCCATTGAGATACTGTGCCAATTCAACTCAGAATTTCCAAGGGCGTTAGCTTGCCACCAGGTCTGCCATGATCGGCCTTTACATGCTTGCACGTAAAACATTCTGAAATGAACTTTGCTATATCATCTTTCATTCCGAACCAAAAGGGTATCTGCTTCAAATCTTGGTACATCTTAGTTGGACCTGGGTGGTAGGCAACACTGGAACCATGAGCCTCATTGCATAACTTAACGTGAATATCCTCAACATTGGGGATGCAAAATCTCCCACAGTACTTCAAGGTACCCGCATCATCAATCGAAAAATCTGGGAAATCTCTTTTCTTAGTCCTCTTTTAAAGTTGCAACAACTCAGTGTCTTCCATCTGATGCAATCTTGTGAGTACAATCCATGAAGGCTCAGCTATCTCCAAACTACTTGATGAGTTATTACTCCCAATAGAAATACTCATCAAGAGAAATTGTTCTACCAGTGACTCCACAGAAAGATTTAAAAATTCCCCATCTTTCTACTCAGAGCGTAAGCTACCACATTAGCTTTGCCCAGATGGTACTGGATCTCAACATCATAATCAGCAACATACTCTTACCATCTTAGCTGGCGCAGAGTCAACTCCCTTTGAGTGAAAACATACTTTAAACTTTTAGCATCGGTATAAATCTTACATAATGTGTCATACAACAAGTGTCTCCGAAACGTTATTGCATAAATCACTGCTGCAAACTCAAGATCATGTGTAGGCTAGTTCTTTTCATGTACCTTTAGCTGTTTTGACCAATACACAATTACCTTGCCTTCCTGCATCAGCACACAACCCAAACCAACATGTGATGTGTCTACATATACCACATATTCTAACCCTTCAGTAGGCAGAGACAAAACTGGAGCAGTGCACAATCTCTTCTTTAATTCCAGAAAGGCTTCCTTGCACTTATCACTCCAAATGAAAGCTGCGTTCTTCTATGTCAGTTTAGTCAAAGGCGCAGATAATGTAGAGAAACCCTCTACAAACCTTTTATAATAGCCAGCAAACATTAGGAAGCTCCTTATCTCCTTGGAGGTGGTGGCCTATTCCAATCCATAAAAACAGTTATCTTCTCAGGGTCAACTAAATTCCATCTTTATTTACCACATGACCCAAGAAAGAAACCTGAGGTAACCAAAACTCACACTTACTTAGCTTGGCATACAACTTATGCTTCCTCAAAGTAGACAAAACTAAACTCAAGTGCTGGGCAACCTCAATAGCACTACGGGAATATACCAAAACGTCATCGACCACGAAACTTTCCAGAAAATCATTGAACAGGCAGTTCATCATATCCATAAAGGTAGAGGCAGCATTGGTCAAAGAAAAAGACATTACCAAAAACTCAAAATGCACATGCCATGAACGAAAAGTAGTGTGTGGAATATCTGTCTCACGAATCCTCAACTGATGGTATCCTGAATGAAGATCGATCTTTGAAAATACAGAGCTACCACGCAACTGATCAACAGTTCATCAATTCAAGGCAGGGGATATCTATTCTTAATGGTGACTTTATTTAACTCTCTATAGTCAATACATAGCCTCATTGATCCATCCTTTTTCTTTACAAACAAGACATGAGCACCTCAAGGCAAAGAACTCGGCCTAATAAAATCATTGACGAGCAACTCATCCAACTGAGTACGCAACTCCTCCAACTCATGCAGGGCCATCTGGTAAGGCACCTTAGCATAGGACGGGTACCCGTCGCCAGTCTGTAACAAACTCCACGTCCCTCTCAAGCGGAAGACCAGGAAGATTAGTTGTAAAAACATCCGGAATCTCACGCACCATCAGAATCTCCTCTACACGCGGCAAGCCAACAATGGTTTTCAAAACTGAAACCAAACAAGGAAAACATCCGGAATTTACCAGTTTCCGAGCACGTACCACAAATATAATTGGAGAAACTTGGTGTGGAAATTCATAAACATTCCCGGGTTGACCGTTGTCCATCTTGAATTCCAAGAGCTTAACCTTGTACTGGATAATTGCATCATATTTGGACAACCAGTCCATGCCCAAGATCACATAAATATCCTCTAGGTCAATCACCTTCAAATCAGCAACTGCTAGAAAATCGGCTAACAAAATCAGACAACTATAGATACCCTGGTCTGAGAACACCAAATCATCGGAGGGAAACTTGACTTGAAACGCATCGCCGACTTGATCGAGATTCAAACGATGATGCTCAACAAAGTCCCGAGCCACAAACGAGTGGGTAGAACAGGAATCAAAGAGAACACGTGTCCAACGTTTTTTTACTTTAAATTTCCCTATAAAAAAGCTTACATAATTAATTAAACTACATCAAAACTACAACTACAAGCTAAAACAAAAACAAAACCAAGTTAGAAACTAACCTGAAATCACTTGAGTAGAAGTTTGGGCCTCCTCTAGAGACAACACGTGTAGCTTTCCATTCTATTTGTCTACAGGCTGCGGTAGTTGCAAGCCCCGAAGCAGAACTGGCTGCAACACTGGTTAAGAGTACGAGCACTTCGATTTGACGTGACCTTTCTGTCCACACTGAAAGCAAACTCTAACCTTATCACAATAGTGGGCACCATCATGCCCCTTCCGTTTGCACGAGGTACAAACCCAATCTCCTTTAGGATCACCCTGTATCGCTTGGACCTGTTCCAGTTTCTGAGCTCCTATTCTCTTGAAACATTTCTAGAACGGCTGGCATGGCCAGCTACAGAGACTACATATTTCTTTACTCCTCTTCCTCATAGCAGCACCGGATTCCTGGGAACTCTTACTCTCACCAGTCTACCTCTAATCCTTTCTCATTTATTGTCCTCGGTTCTTAGCATTGTCAATTTCCTCAACCTTAAGAGCTGCTTCAACTGCTTCAGCATAACACTCCGATGTATAAGCACTCGTCAACTGCTGGATGTCACTCTTCAGAACACCAAGAAAGCGCTTGACTCTGCTGGCTTCAAAAAATACTAAATCTGAGGCAAACATGCTCAGCTTACTAAATTACACTGAAGGATGGTATGAAAGAAACACTGATGGTTAGACTGTTTAACTCTAAAGGGGGGGGGGTGAATACAGTATTTTAAAATATTATTAGATTTTTATTGCATAAGTAAGATAGTGATACTTATAAATGTAATCAGAGAGTGCAGAAATAAAACTAAGCTATTCAGTAATAAGCACACAGAAAGAAATAAGGTAGCATCACAGACGACACAAGAATTTTATAGTGGTTCCCCTAAAACTTGGGTACATCCACTCTTCTATCACCATGGTAGGAATCCACACAGGTTTTTGTTCAGGTGCCTTGTCACCAATAAGGTTTTTGCTCAGGTGCCTGTCACCACAAGATCTGCTTTAGGTAGATCAGGAAACCCTTCAAGCTTTTGATCAGGTGTCTAAAAACCAAACAAAGTCCTTTGATCAGGAGACTTGCAACCAAGTGTTTAACATTTGAAGGTAGCTAGAACCATGTGTACAGTGGGGTAAAACAAATAAAACTAGATGTTGTCTTCTCTTTTCTCAAGGCAACAAAGAAGACTTATTGATCCTGAGGGTGTGAAAGCTCTGCCTGAGATGAAATTCTGTTCAGGAAGAATGAGAGATTTGCAGGGTGAGTAGATCTTATTGAAAAGTTCTCCAAAAAGCTTTAGACAAATAAAATTGATTGTCTCTTGAAAGCTTGCCGGAGGAAGATCACTTGATGAAGATAGTCCAGAACATTTTCTTTGTATATATCAGTTCTGTCTTATTCTCTATTGTGTTCTTTGTGTGCTATATTCTTCTCTGGTCTCTGTCGACTGAAAGAGAAAATTCTTTTATATACCTCTGTCTAATTCTCCTTTGGATATTGAAATCCTTTTGCTTTAAATGCTGACTGCCTCGATAATGTAATACGCCTGGAGAGAATATTTGCATTAATGAATTTCCCCAACTGTCCTATTAAAAACGACAAGTAATATTCCTGATGAAGACCATAATCAATGCTGCCACTAACGACTATAATCAGAGAATATAAGCATTGATTATTTAGGAATTACTGCAAGAGAATAAACATAAAATGATGGAAAACTCCAAGTCTGGAACTACACATCATTCGTCGACCAGAGAATAAATTTCGTCGACCTAAGATCAAAGATCGTCGACCAGAGAAATTATGTTTGTCGACCTGGAAATTCTTCTTTATCGACTTGAGAACCAAGTTCGTCGACCTGAGATCAGCTAACTGCTTTCTGTGAAAAACTTCCCAATTCTATGCTACAAGATTGTCGAACTAATAATATAAATTCGTCGACTTGAGTTAGGGAAAGTATTTCTGGACTAAATGAGTTGACGTTGAACTTCCAGAATTCATCGACCTGGGCTCGAATATCATCGAGCTAAACTCAGAGAATTGACTCTGAGTTCGTCGAGCGGAGCACGACTTTTGTCAAGCTGAGTTCGACAAATGTCGAACTTACTTCCTGAACTTGATTTTCTTCTAAGTCTGAGTCTTCTGCAGTCTTCATTTGGATGGTCCATGCAAGGTTGAATCTAAGGACTTAGCCTAAACTCTAGGACACAATGACATGACCCTCGATATACATAGTTGGTCAAATATCCTAGTTAGTGAACCTAGCCCAAATCAAACTAGGGATCCAACAATCTCTCCCTATTTGGGTGAGGTCACTAATACAAATAAAATGAAAACTTTCACAAAGTAGGAAGAAATATATCTCGCAGAAAAATTAAAAGATGCAGGAGATATTTACAATGTAGCTTTCTGACAGCAAATAGATATAAAGTTCAGACAAATAGAGACAAAATAAAATACTCTCATTTCTTCTTCTTCGGGTTCTCCTTTAGCTTGTCATCTTTCTCCTTGTCATAAGGCTGTGTAAACATGATTTCCCTATTTGGATCTGCTGCTTGCTTCTTGGACATTGTCATATTAGCCGCTGCAATAATATTCATAGATGTAGCTCTGGGCATAATAGCCTCTGGATGTAGATTCATATAAGCATCTACAATAAAGAATTTGTTAGCTTTCTCATACCTTTTTAGTTCTTCTTTTCTGTATTTGGACATTGTGGAATATTAGAAAGGATCTTTTCCTTCAACTTTAGCTTTATTTATCAATGATAATCCAACCAATTCATGGAACCTGGCCATTGTAGCAGTTGTCTCTGTCTCTGGATCCACAAATGGAATGGGAGGAGACTCTGGCCTTTTAGGACTCTCAGCTTTTACTGGTTCAAGAACTTGTTGTTGCTGTTGCTGATGATGTTGTTGTTGTTGTTTTTGTTGTTGTTGAAGTTGCTGATGTTGCTATTGTTGAAGTTGTTCATGTTGTTGTTGTTGAAGTTGCTGATGTTGCTGATGTCTGCTTGAAGAGTACCTCTGCTGGCTGCTTCCATGAGATGATGAGGATCTACCATGTTGTCTATGGTATGTTTGAGCTAATGAGGTTGTTAATGCATGAAAACAACACCGCCTAGTTAACACGGAGGGAGGTGTTCGATCTCACAATCTAGGATAGGAAGAGGATGAAGGTTATGTGGAAAGAGGAAGCTTCTAAGTGCTCGAGAGTGGATCAAGCGCTTGTCAAAGGGGTTGCGGGGATAGAGGACAGGTTTACTGAGAGCAGCCGGGAAGGCTGACGAGAAGAGGAGGTTGATCAGGAGCTATCGAGCAGACATGTACTTGGTCGGTTTTGCTTGCAGGTTGGTGCCGAGGGAGCTGAGTGAGCTAAGGAGAAGAGAGAGGGGCCGCTAGTAGCGGCAATAGAAGACTTCGCCCGCCGCGGTTTAAATGTAACTATTGCGACTGGCTTTCCTTTGATTAATGTTGGGAGTTATTGCTTGTAATACACCTTTACAAGAAAGCAATAAATGGGTACAGATAGGAAGCTGGCAGCTAAGGAAGGAGTGGCAGAAGAGGCTGCGCGGACTGAAGAGCCAGGTCGGCATGCCGCACGGTTAAGGGAAAAAATGAGACCGCGCGGACTGGCAACTGAAGCCGATACGCCGCGTGACTAAGGGCAGAGAGAAGGCGGACTGACAAAAGGAGTCTGCAGGAATTGAGCTTGATGTGGGCTGTCTTCGAGCGTGAGCACCTTGGCGACGATGAGTTCTCGGGGTGTCTCCTCCTCGAGTGTCTCTCCCCTCTATGAGAGGTATGGGGGGTCTATTTATAGGTCTGAGTAGGTAACGAATTACGATGACGTTACCCCTGGTGAGGCGGTAACTTGAGCGAGAAGAAGGCGGAGTCCGCCGAGTCCGCACTGGCCGCGCAAACTGGGGGCTTGCTTTTGGAGCTGGTGCTGCTGATGGCAAACTGGGAGAGTGAATGGCGGACTGCGAGGCGAGTCTGTGGAGTCCGCTGCTACTGAGCAGAGGTTATCCGGCTGCTGCTAGGGAGGAGGATGCTGGAGGCTAAGTGGCGGACTGCAAAGGTGATCGGCGGAGTCCGCCGCTGCTGAACTGGGTACGCGCTAAGGGCGCAAGCTGAGGAGTGCCCTCTCAGTTCGCAGAGTTCGCAAGAGGCTGCGCGGTCTGGGACTGCCTTGAGGATGTTCTGCTGCCTGGCGGACTGCGAGGAGAATCCGTGGAGTCTGCCTTTACTGATCGGGCTGATGCGTGTAAATCCGCAAGCGCACCAGTCGCACAAGTAATAAATTTTGGGAATAAATCCCCGAGTGTCGGTCTCTTGAGGAATGCAATTAGCATAGAGCGGCAATAGTTCAGAAAATATTGTTATGAGGGTTATACTTAGAAAAAGAGTAAAAAGGGGACTTGAGAGATTGCGGTTGTTTGATATAATAAACTAGTAAAAGCTATGCGGGTCGAAGGCACCGCTTCGCAAGGTGAAGAGAGTGTTTCGGCCGCGATGCTGAACTTCTGTTGGGCGAGTGGACGGAAAGCTAATGGATGGAAGTGTTCTTGTGTGGAGTACAATAAGGTGAGACACAGATTAGGAGTGGATGTGGAGTGAGTGAGGCGCATTCACAGACACTACTCACAAGAATAAGAAAACTACAAACATCCCATTAGATATAGAATAAAACTTGATGTTCATTACACTGTTAAACCATTCCATACTACAGAGGAAGGGCAAGAGGAGTAAACCAAAAGAGAGTGAAGATCCACCGCAGGTCTTGGCCGGAATAGCGAGTTGTCAATCCGCTTCCCGGCTCAGTCCGAGGAGGCTTCCGGTACCAACGAGCTGTCACCTCGAAGGCCTTTGAGTCCGTTCTATAGGTTGTCTTCTTCACCAACTCCAGTGGAAAGCTTGGAGTTGAAGTCACCAATGGCCGGGAGCTCGTCGGAGAGTTTGAAAAGCTTCGGAATAGCCGACTATGGACTCCTGATGAAGGTGGAGGTGATGGAGCAGCTGGAGAAGTAAAATGGCGCTTCCCGCGCACTCCTCGATCGCAGCAAATGACTGTCGTTCACCTAAATCACGGAGCACGGCCTTAAATATGGAGGCAGCAAAAGCAGAGCGCATGATCAGTGGCGCACGACCATTGGTCCTGCGCACTGTCAGTCGATGTTTGTGCGCCATTTCTAATTAGACCTGCAACCTGGATAGAAACATCAGCATATATGCTCACGATCAGTGGCGCATGACCAGTGGTCGTGCGCACTAAATCCACTGATCGTGCGATTGGCAGGGATAGAATTGCTGAAAGCAAGGGGCAAATGTGCACGAGCAGTGGCGCACGACCAGTGGTTGTGCGCACTACGGCCAGTGCTCATGCGATTACCCGGGCAGAATTAGGAAAAATGAGAATGTAATGCGCATGATCGGTGGCGCACGTCCAGTGGTCGTGCATAATAAGTCCAGTGGTCGTGCGCAATAAGATCGACAAACAGAGAAAAGTTCTTGAGAAATTCGTCGAATGGAGATCGACGAATGTAATGCGCACGACCGGTGGCGCACGACCAGTGGTCGTGCGCAATAAGTCCAGTGGTCGTGCGCAGTATTCCTGCATCGTAGGGGTCTCCCGAGCGGTTCCGGAGCACGCACACGAACCCCGTACCAGTAGAAGAGGCAGATAGGCCACCAAACGTGCACACCACATTCCCAAGACAAGTCTAAAGAACAACAAAAACACAGAAACAAATAAAGCACACAGAAACGGGCCTATAGTGCACTTAATCGTGAAATAGGCATGTAAGCAAATATAAGCAGTTATGACTCTCAAGTGTAGTGCTAAGACGATAAAACTGGCCCAGATGAGTCCAAAAATCAGTGTAAAATTTGGACTCATCACACCCCCAAACATAACCATTTGCACATCCCGAGCAAATCATCACTCCGTGGACTACAAAATAGCTAGCTGGCTCAAAAATTTCAATAAGAAGTAAGACGAGAAATCAAATACATCATGGGCATAGAAGATATAATAGAAAAACTTTTTAATTATACGACGTAGTTTAAACTATTCGACAGACGTAAATAAATATTGTAATTGCTCAAAATTAGAATTCTGGTGAATCTTGCGATCATGTGTAGGAAGAAAGTAGGCAGGCCACTAAGGTGAGCATTGCCAAAGATCGGGGCTCAGAATCACCTCCAAAGGAATCCAACAATATCGGGGACCATACGCTTGCACGTTCACACTCTCTCCATGGCGCGGGTTAGACTCAAGCGTGAATCAGTAGGACTTGTAGGAGATAATGGGGCTTAGTCTAAGGTTTGGTAGTCAATGATAAACATGAAGGCTACACGCAACCATAGCGAGCGAATAAAAACCTAAACCAATACAGCCACTTAGAAATGTATGGGTAACAGACCCCCAGACTGATCTTGAAAACCGGGTGTGTACACGACCTAACCCGACCATAATCAATAAATAGGATGGGGATAGAATTCTCAAAGCAATTCTTTCAGATTTTTATTTTTTTTCTTTTTCGCTTTTCTTGTTTTTCTTTTCTGCGCTTGCAATCCCCAAACGTAGCATTCAAAACGTGTATGAATTCAGCACTACATTAAACGATTTCCACATATCATAACCTTGGAAAAATAGTAAATTCAAACATGCTCAAGCATTTGATTGCGATGGTGGGTTTAGCTTCAGGCCTTGGTGAATGTGAGTGGAACTGGATCAACGAAGCGGTAGGAACAAATTTGGCATGCAACGGTTAACGGGTAGGAAAGGCTAAACAAGGCTCAAACTAGCCAAAATGAGGGCCTACGTCATGGTCACACTTGACTAACCGGGCGCCAAAGCTTCGAGAGTAGTTTAGGGCATGTTCTTAGCCACTGAGAAAGAGGATCCTTCCTCCCGACTCGAGCAATACGAGTCTAGTGGTGGCTACACACATTCCTACATTATCATTCGATTACTCCAGAATCAGATTTTGAGTAGTACAAACAATATTTACGTCTGCAGAAAAATATAAATCTACGAGCATAAAGAAAAATTAATTCTATCGTAGTTCTACACAAAAGATGAGTACTCGATTAGGAGCACGACATGAGTTTCGAACTACTCAATCCTGAAATCCTAAGACAGCACCGCTATTTTAAAGTTTACACAAAAACAATACATTTGACTCGGGCTGTGCGCGTGGATAAGAGCGCACTCGTGTGGGTGACTCAGTGTGTGCAACAGAGATAAAGAAATAACTAAACACGAAAATTGTATGCAACAGAATGTGTTGTGTAGTGACCACAGGCATGTTCTCCCCCCCCCACCAGACTTAAATTCGACAACTAGTAAAAATAAGCATTCCACATGGGATAAATAGCTAGGGTAGGAAGTACCTATTCTCAAAATTGAGCATACCAGTCGTGCAATGAGATGTCCAAGTGCGGCCAAGTTGCCGCGCCTCAAAAATTCCTGCACCTGTGATTAAAATATGCACTCCAAACAAAATATGGACACTTATATACATGAATATATAAAAAGAACGAAAAACACAGCATAGGACCAAACGGCCAACTTGGGTTGTCTCCCGAAAGCCCTTTTGTTTACCGTCCTTAAGGTGGACCAAATACCTGTATTAGCAGTTATAATAAAGGGTTCTTTGCAGTAGAAAAAGAAAAAAAAGTAGAGCAACCCAGCGTTCAAAAAGCAGCGAGAAAATAGAAAGAGGAGGGAAAGTGGAATGATGGTGGTGCAATCAGCTATAAACAGATTTGTGGTAAGTCTCTCCGGTGGGATGCGAGAGGACATCAGATTGTTTGTTTGCATTGGGGGTAGACATTTTCCCTTTACTTTGATTGCACACTTTCTCGCACCGGAAGGAAACATAGCGCTCTTCGCGTAAACGCCCTGCCTCCTTCAGTTTCTCCACCGTGGGAGACTTCCAATGGATGTAGGCTGTGGGGTTTCCTGGTGTTGTGGTTTGTGGCATACTGTCCGGCACCGTGACGGTGACCGGATCTGCCCAAGCTACAGATCGCTTAACAGAGTTATCAGCAGTGTTATACAAATAAGTGTCTAGGGATTTCTCTCGAATAAAACTTGGTTCGTCATGTTCAACAACATAGTTGGTTGGAGGTAGAAAGGCAGGCGTGGCTTTGGTACACTTGATCTCTTCTTTGACCAGTAGCTCTTGATTCTCATCTACTTCCTGGGAGAGTCCTTTCTTTGTCTTCTCTTCTAGATGTGCTTCTTCCAATGTTGGGAGACTTGAATCTATCTTGGTATCTGTGACACTCAGAAAATTGTTATTTGGATGGGAGAGGAATGTATGGATGTGTTATCGAGGGTGGAATCTTCGGTCCTCCAAGTGACACGGCCTTTGGAAAAGTCGAGGGATGTGCCACTGGCTGTCAGGAATGGGACTCCTAATATAGGAATATAGTTATTTTCCCTTGGTCCCAAATCCTAGAAGTCAGTGGTTCTACTTTTTCCGTTTACCTCGATTTCAACTTCTCGAACACCTCCCTCAGTGTCAACCAAATTGTCATTCGCTAAGATAAGCGACTTCCGATTTTCAATGTTGACTTGTAGGTGCATCATCGCAACATCTTGTAAAGTGAGGATGTTGCTGGACGCCCCAGAATCACATAATGCTGGGGTTTCGATGTTGTTTATTTTACAATTGATGACGAGTTCGTTGCGGTTTCCCAAATTTTCCTCCCCAAGGCTTTTACCTTGTTCATGGGTGTTCTTTTCAGTGTTACTAGGTAAGGTGCCTTGGGTGCGCTCGGAAACCACTTGGGCCAATTGGCCCAATGTGCCTCCTGTTTGCGCATCGAGGCGGCTGATTTGTCATGTTGGTTTGGGAAATTTCAATGAATTTCTCGAACATCTCTTCCAAAAACTTTTTTTTACGACGGGGAGCCCTTGGGAATAATTTGGTTGAGGCGGTTGCGGTTGGCTTCCGGAGGCATATGCATCGTTTTGATGTTTCCCCGGTTGCCATCTTTGGCCAGATGCGTTAGGATTCCAAGAAAAGTTGGGGTGGTTTCTCACCCCCGGGTTGTATGTGTTCCCGTAAGGCACTCCCCTGTTTTGATTAGCTACAAAATTAACTGACTCTGTTGGAACACCCTATTACTAATTTGGGTCAGGATCACTATGTCTCTAGGATTTTATGTTTTGACCTTCTGTATAGATTATAGGTCAATTAGAATTGAGTCTAAGGGATCAGGAGTCTAGGTTGGAAGCTGCCCTGAAGACCCAAGTTTTTCTGGAGACTAAGTCCAAATCGTCGAGCTCAGCACGACGTTTCATCGAACTCCGGTCGACGATCGTCTAGCTCAACTTTGACAGATCGTCGAGCTCCATTCGACGATCGCTGAGCTCAATCCTCATAATATCGTCGAGCTCTGGTCGACGATCGCTGAGCTCAACTTCTCAATATCGTCGAACTCCATTCAACGATCGCTGAGCTCAGGTCGACGATTTTGACCCTGCACTGGATCCTTATCTCTGAGCTCAGTTCGACGATCTTTGAGCTCAGATCGACGACTTCTTTGCTGCTTGCATTTTCCAGTTCGCTGAGCTCAACTCGACGATAGCAGAGCTCAGCTCGACGATTTCAGTTATCTTTCAGAATTCAAATTCAAATCAGATAGAAGTTATTCTGCATTTAATTCAGAAGATCTGCCAGCCATTTTCATTTACTTCTGGAGCAAGTTTCAAGGGATTTTTCAAGGAATAATTCAGTGGACTTTCCTTCAGAACATTTTATGCAATTAAGGCTGTAATTAATTCAGACCAACGGCTATCTTTGACAGAGCAATTTTCTATTCAGACTCAGAGAATAAAAGATAGAATGTTTTTTTGAATCAAAAAAAAAAGATAGACAAGAACAAGAGAATAGATATAGACAAGTAGAGGACACCTCTCTATACACAGAGACTCTCTCAATCTTCTGTCAACAAGAATTCAGAAGAACACTCATCAAAAAGAGATCAAGCTTTCAAACATTCTCCAGATCTCTTCAGCTCTCAAGTGTTCAAGGCCAATATCATTTCAAGACTCCAGACACTCAAACATTTCAGCTTGCTGAAATCATCTTCTGCTGGAGATCTATCTTTGAAGGCCTATCACCCTCAGCAAAGCTCATCTTCCTGAAGATTTCAAGGACTCAGGGGGAGCTTTGACAACATCACTGAATCCACATAGTCTTCTCAGTTGCTTGAGAAAGAGAAGACTGTCATCACTCTCTCAACCCCATTCTGTAAAGGGTTTTTCAAACTCCCTTCAAAAGTTTGAAGCTGGTTTTTGAGCACCTTGTCAAAAGCTCATTGTGGCAAGACACCTGATCAAAAAATCTGTGTTGGTTTTTGAGCACCTTATCAAAAGCTCATTGGTGCCCAGGACACCTGATCAACTCATCCTGCAGTGGATTCCTACCTAGGGTGGTAGAAGAGTGGATGTACCCAAGTTGGGGAACCACTATATTTCCTTGTGTCATCTGGTTCTGCATGTTTTCTTTTGTTTCTGGCCTAGATTTTCTTGTGCTTAATATCTGCATAGCTTAGTTTTATTTCTGCTTCCCTGCTTACACTCATTACAACAATTGTTGTAAAGCTTTGCAAAAAAGTTTTCTTTGTGTTTTCAAAAAGCACCATATACTCTATTCACCCCCCCCTTTAGAGTATATCAGATCTAGTTTCCCCTTTCAATTGGTATCAGAGCCAGGTTCGTTAAACATACCATATTTGTTTGGTTGTACAGGCTAACACCTGAACCCCAAGATCCCAAACTAGATCCTCCTTTTTATATTTTATTATTAGATTTAACTTGCACAAATCATGGCCCAAAACAAAGACTATGCTAGCACCAGACCTCCAGTGTGCAATCTGTCAAAGTTTGCACTTTGGAAAGCAAGGATTAGATTATACATGAACTCTATTGACGAAGATATTTTTAATTCTGTCTTAACAGTGTGTCCAAGACCTCCAGAGAGCACAAGCACTAATGCTGTTCCACCCCCATCAGGAACAGATGCTGACATCAAAAAGTGGAAAGTGGCTGATGCCAAGGCAATGAACATTCTAGCTCAGACAATGTCAGATGACATCTTTCAGAAGGTAGCTGAATGTAATTCAGCCAAGGAGATCTGGGACAAGCTTTCAGAAATTGTCTCTGGCTCAGCTGATGAGAGAAAGGACAGAAGATCTCATCTCATCTCCCAATATGAGAACTTCAAGAAGGGAGAAACTGAGTCAGTGGGAGACATGTACAATAGATTAAGTCTAATTGTCAGTGAACTGAGGACATTAGACAAAGAAATCTCACTGACAGAACTCAATGACAAGATCCTAATGTGCTTCCCCAGCACTTGGGATTCAAGAATCTGGCCAATTAAAGATGCCAGAAGCCTAAATGAGATTACCACTGAATCCTTGTTGGGTAAGCTCAAATCTTATGAGCTACTCATCAAGAACAGAGAAGAAGAACAAAAGGCTGCTTCTCCAGCCACAAGAAAGGAGAAGACTATTGCATTCAAGGCAGCTGAGGATCTGCCTGAAGAAAAGGCCACAAGCAATGATGAAATTTTCAGCCTGTTGGCCAAAAGATTCTATAAGATGGCCAGAAAGGACTTCAGAAGAAGATCATACAAGAAGCAAGATAAGCCAAGGTATGACAAGTCCACTGGCAATAGCAAAGACATTATTTGCTTTGGTTGCAGGAAACCAGGCATATGGTTCCTGACTGTCCAGAAAACAAGAACAAGGACAGGAGGGACAGAAAAGAAAGAAGAAAGGAGAAGGACTCCAAAAGGCATGGAAATAACAAACCTTCCACCAGCAAAAATAAGCACACAAGGAAAGGATTTGTTGCTGAATCCTGGAGTGAGACTGAAGAGGAGTCACAGGCCTCTTCCAGCTCAAGTGATGATGAGGATGATGCAGAGGAAAAAGAATTCTGCATGATGGCAATCAATGCCTCTCAACACAACTCAGAGGAGAGGAGTCAGAGTCAGACTCAGAAACTCAACCTGAAGAAGATCAGGTAATCAACTCTTTTGATTTCACTTCAGAAGATTTTAAACTTGAATTTAAAGCACTATGTTTAGACCTGCTAAAGTCTGAGAAAGAGATCATCTCTCTCAGAAATCAATTGTCTGAACACAATGCTTTAAAATCAGAAAACCTCAAGCTCTCTCAGGAGTTGGAGAACCATAGGGAACAGATAGCTTCACTGAAGAGTGAACTCTCTGAGGCCAAGAAGCTTGAAGAATCTCTCAATGGGAGAAGCATCAAGCTGATGGACATCACAAGCACAGTGAACTCAAGATTCAACAGTACACTGGGCTTGGGTGCCTCATCCAGCCAACCTATTGTTCTAACAACCCCTATCAAGTTCATTTCTGACAAAGGAAAGGGAGTTGTAGAGGTTGCCAGGAAAAATTCTGATCTGCCTCAGAAAACTAAAGTCCAGTACAAATCGTCGAACGGAGATCGACGATCGCCGAATGAAGATCGACGATCGCCGAACGCAGCTCGATGATCTCAGGACAAATCGTCGAACGTGATCGACGATCTAAGCCAAGATCGTCGAACGCTGGTCGACGATCCCATATACCTGACCTCAGCCATAGTCGACCGTCGAACGGAGCTCGACGATCTGACCCAAGATCGTCGAACTCAGCTCCAAGATCGTCGAACAGAGGTCAGAGCTCTGGAAACTTTTTCAATGGCAAGTCAAAATTGAATCCTGAGGGTTCTTCATCCCAAATCTACAACCCTTATACTGAATGGATTTTACCTCCAAGGAGATATCATCCTGAAGGATATAAGAGTCAGCCAGGGATGTCTTTCATTTCTGAATTTAAAGGTTATCAACCTAGGCCCAAGGTAAACTGGGTCAAAAACAAGTGAATTGCTTAATGTGCAGGTGAAGACCTATCCAACATCTAACCAGCAATGGTATTTGGATAGTGGATGCTCAAAGCACATGACAGGGAACAAGGACAACCTCAATTCCTTTAAAGCCAATCTTGGACCCAAAGTTATCTTTGGTGACTCCAACTTTGGACAAACTAAAGGATATGGAGCAGTCCAGATTGGTTCTGTAACCTTCAAGAAGGTAGCATATGTGGAAGGACTGAAGCACAACCTAATCAGTATCAGTCAGCTATGTGATGAAGGCTACCAGGTGACCTTCAGCAAAACTCTATGCAAGATCAAGTCAGAGGACAACACCACTGTGCTGACAGGTAAAAGGAAAGGTAACATCTACCTTGTAGATTTTCTTTCAACTTCTATAGATATCTGCTTATTCAATTCAGTTTATAGACCAAATGTTTTATGGCATAAGAGACTAGGACACCTAAACCTTAGAACTATTGCTAGGCTCTCCAAGGACAATCTTGTTAGAGGACTACCTTCTGGCCCCTACAAGAAGGAAGGACTCTGCAAGGCCTGTCAATTAGGCAAGCAAACTAAAAACAGTTTTAAGTCACTTAATAAGAGTGATTCACCTAGGATATTGTATCTGTTACACATGGATCTATTTGGACCCATCACAGTACAAAGCCTAGGAGGGAAATCCTACACTTTGGTGATTGTAGATGACTTCTCTAGATTCACTTGGGTGTTCTTTCTAAGGAAGAAGTCTGATAACTTTAAGTGTCTGACAGAGTTTCTCAAATGTGTAAAGATTGAGTTCAATACTCACATTGCCCTGATCAGAAGTGATCATGGGACAGAGTTTGATTCTCTTCTTATGCAAGAGTTCTGTCAGAGTGAAGGGATCAAGCATACTTTCTCAGCTCCTAGAACTCCTCAACAAAATGGGGTAGCTGAAAGGAAAAATAGAACCCTTATTGAATCTGCCACTACATTGTTGTCAGATGCTCATCTACCTCTATCCTTCTGGGCAGAGGCAGTGAACACCTCCAACTATGTGCTGAACAGAAGCCTGATACATAAACTGAAGGGAAAGACTCCCTATGAATTACTCAAAGGGAAGAAACCTAAAGTTGACTATTTCAAAATTTTTGGTTGCATTTGTTATATTCATAATAATGATAAGAAACATCTAGCAAAATTTCAAGCCAAAGCTGATGAAGGAGTGTTTCTGGGATACTCCATGATCAGCAAGGCCTATAGGGTATATAATAAATCATCATTAAAAATTGAGGAATCTGTTCATGTTTCTTTTGATGAAACTAACATGTCTTTCAAGGAGAAGAATTTCTTCTACCATAGAACCTTTGCAGGAACACTCTCTAGTTGAAGATATGAACAAGCTACAGGTTGCTCAAGAAGATGAAAGCAGTGAAGATGAAAGCAATGCTCAACATATTGAAGCACAACCTGAAGAGCCAGTTGTTGTACCACAAGAGGAAACAACAACACAGGTTGGTGAACAATCAACACCCCCTGTTGATTTAGTAACATCAAGAGACCATCCAATTACCCAAATAATTGGAGAAATCTCAGCTGGTGTGCAAACCAGAAATCAGGTCAACCAAAACCTGTTGCACACCTGCTTCCTTTCTCAAATTGAACCTCAGTCCATTCAAGATGCAGAGCAAGATCCACACTGGATCATTGCCATGCAAGAAGAGTTGCATCAATTTGAGAGGAACAAAGTATGGGAACTAGTGCCAAAGCCTAAGGATCATTCCATTGTTGGAACAAAATGGGTATTCAGAAACAAACTGGATGATCAAGGAGTAATAATAAGGAACAAGGCAAGGCTAGTTGCCCAAGGATATTCTCAAGAAGAAGGAATTGACTACGACCAGACCTTTGCACCTGTTGCAAGATTAGAAGCCATCAGGATATTCTTAGCTTATGCAGCTCACAAAGGCTTCAAAGTTTATCAAATGGATGTCAAGAGTGCCTTCTTAAATGGAGACATCAAAGAGGAAGTCTATGTCAGACAACCTCCAGGTTTTATCTCTCCAACTCATCCTGATTTTGTTTTTAGATTAAATAAAGCATTATATGGTCTCAAGCAAGCTCCTAGAGCATGGTATGAGACCCTAGCATGCTTTCTTTTGAAAGTGGTTTTATAAGGGGTAGAGTAGACCAAACTCTTTTCATTAGAACCCATAAGTCCCATACCCTACTAGTACAAATTTATGTAGACGATATCATTTTTGGTTCTACTGACTCAAAACTATGCAGAAGGTTTTCTAACTTAATGCATTCTAAATTTGAGATGAGTAGCATGGGTGAGCTATCCTTCTTCCTAGGATTGCAAGTCAAACAACATGCTGAAGGCATCTTTATTTCTCAAACCAAATATGCTAATGAGCTGGTTAAGAAATTTGGCATGTCTGAGGCATCTTGTATGAAAACACCCATGCCTACCAATGCTGTATTGGATGCTGATGAACATGGGAAACCTGTTGATCAGACAACATATAGAGCAATGATTGGCTCTTTACTGTATCTTACAGCCAGTAGACCAGATATAATGTTTGCTACATGTATATGTGCTAGATTCCAAGTTAGCCCTAGAGAGTCACACCTCACATTAGTAAAGAGATTCTCAGGTATGTTAAAGTTGTCCAAATCTAGGTCTCTGGTATCCAAAAGATTCAGCATTTGAGTTAACTAGATTCTCTGATGCTGATTATGCTGGATGCAGAATTGACAGGAAAAGCACCAGTGGAACTTGTCAGTTCCTTGGTGATAGACTTGTCTCTTGGTTTTGCAAGAAACAAACATCTGTGTCAACTTCAACTGCTGAAGCTGAATATATGGCTGCAGGCAGTTGTTGTTCACAAATACTGTGGATTCAAAATCAACTCCTAGACTATGGTTACAACTTAGAGAAGTCAAAAATCTTTTGTGACAATACAAGTGCTATCTCCATAGCTCAAAATCCAGTCCTCCATAGTAGGACAAAACATATAGAGATTAGGCATCATTTCTTAAGGGATAATGTTGAAAAGAACAAAATTGAATTGCAGTATATCCCAACTGATTTACAAAGGGGAGATATTTTCACCAAGCCTTTGGATGAGAAGAAACATACTTTCTTCCTAAATCAGTTAGGATGTTAGATGGAGGAAGTCTTAAATAATACTCAAGATTTTGAAAGCTAAAAATGGACCAAGACTAGGCAAAATTCTGATTTTCCTTAGTGTCTAGGATTTCTCTGATCTCTGAACTGCGCTCGACGATTTCCCCACAGATCGTCGAACGGAGTTCGACGATTTCCAGAATCGTCGAACTGAGTTCAGCGCTCCTCAGATAGTATGAACTATCTCCTCTGGTCAACGATCGTCGAACGGCGCTCGACGATTTTGTTCACTGAACGATCGTCGAACGGAGCTCGACGCCTTTCCAGATCGTCGAACGGAGATCGACGATTGTGGAGTCTCTTCAGATTCCTTTAGAAGCCCTCGATCGTCGAACTAAGTTCAACGATCTTTCCTTTTCTGCGTCGAACCCTAATATAAAACTCTTTTTTCGTCGTCGTTCTCTCTTGCGCTTTCAATTTCTCTGCAAACTTTTCTTCCCTCCAAGCAGTTCTACACTTGGTCGTTTTGTCTGTTGATTTTTTGCAGGTACCATGGCCGTTTCTGTTGCTGTGCTCGCCGCCATGAAATTTGATGCCGGCTTTGACATCGATTTTGATTCCTTCAACACAACCGATCAAATCTTCCAGGATATTCTCAGATTGTTCAAAGATCAGCAATTATCTGCCCTGATGACAACCAGAATCAAACTAGCATCTGATGAGATTAAAGAATGGGTATACACTGCCCACAACCTGGAAAACAATACCATAGTTGGTTCCATTGGTGGCACCCAGGTACCTATGACTCCTGCAGTATTGACAGAGGTTTTTGGTTTAAGGAATGGTGAAGATTCTGCTGACCTTTCTGGAGAAGAGTTTGCTGATGTACTTGCCAGGATGGGTCATCCTGAGGGGAACCCTAGCAAGCTGTTTAAGAGGAACCTGTCTGTGGAATACAGGTTTATGGCTGATGTAGTAGGCAAGGTTCTCTTGGCCAAGCATTCTGCTCATGACACAATCTCCAGATATCAGCTCTGCCTTATGGGAGCTCTGGTAGATAGCAAAAGCCTGAACTGGGGAGAAGTATTCTTTGATTTATTGAAGAAAAAGATCAACAAGACATTTGTGAACTTTGGAAGAATTCTGGGAATCTTCCTCCAGGCTAAGTGCCCTGCCCTGCTAGTCTCCTCTGGAGTGCACATCAATGCCTCCAAGAGACTCACCTGTGCCCTTTTTGGGAAATGGGACAGGCAAATCTCCAAGCCCAGCAGGCCCTCTTCTTCTGGCCCTTCAGGCACCAGGACTCTAAGAGTCACTCCACCCCAGCCTCTGCCCCTGCAGAGGACCTGCCTGCTAGTGCTGCTGCTTCTCCTCCTCCAAGCTCAACCCTACCTCCACTTCCATCCACCTCTCCAGCCACCTCCACAATTACCATCTCCAGCCCATCTCCAACATCTACTCCATCTCCAGCAACAATTTCCTCTCCACCAGCAGACCACCTCCATCCCTTTTCTCCTATCCACCTCCAGATGTCACCTCATCCCCATCCCTTCCAACTTTCACTCTCCTGGATGACTCCTACATGGATGATTCCCCCTCCTCTCCTCCAGATTTGCCATCCTCCTCCACATCTTTCCAAGACCTTCTCCACCAGATTCTTGATCAACCCACCTTCACTCCCTCCATTTCCATCCCTGTACCCTCTATCTCTACCATACCCTCTCCTGAGCCATCCCTTCACCCTTCAGCCCTCCTCCTCCAGCTCCCTCAGCCATCCCTGTACCCTCTACCTCTGCTCCCCTTGAGCATGTAGATCTCCCAGCCCTTGCTGATCAGTTGTATGAGCTCCTTGCACCTAGGCTCTCCCTTCTCATGGAGGCCTCTTTAGCTCCTCTACACCAATCAGTGGCAGCTCTTTCTGCCAGGCTGTCCTCTTTCTTTGCTCCTCTAGCAGCACCCCCAGCAGTGTGCCTTGATGCACAGGTATCTGCATCCAGGCAGGGGGAGTGCCCTATGAAGCTGTTGCTGCTGCTGCTGCCCTGCTGTTGTTTCTGCTGCTACTGCTGCTGCTTCTGCTTCTGCTACTGCTGCCATTCCAATCATAGCAATAGACCTAAGGTCTCTGCTATCTATTTTGACACTGCTTACTTCTGCTGCCTCCCAGAGCCATATCCTGTCCAGCCTCCAGAGGCTCTTGCTGCCCAGTCAGAAGATTTGTCCAGGGCTCTAGTGCCCTTCTCCTGCTGTGACCCCAGAATCATCTCTGATTTTATTCAGTCAGTGACTGCTGCTGCTGCTGAAGACAATGCTGTGTCTACCTCTGAAGTTATATCTGCTGCTGCTGAGCCCTCATCTCAGGATGTTTTGATGACAGAGGCTGTTGATTTTGAGCCTGCTGTAGAAGTTGTTGTTTCTAAAGCTGCTGCTGTCTCTCCTGAAGTTGCTAGTGCTGTTTCTGAAGCAATATCTGTTGTAACTTCTGCTGCTTCAGTACCTATAGTTTCATCTGCTGCTGCTCCTGTTGTTGCTCCTCCTGCTTCTGTATCTTCTGCCCCATCAGCTGCTGTTAAACTGAAAGAGGATTTGATGAAACAGCTTGATGCATTGTATGATGCACAAAGTTCTGAATCTGAGGATTATAATACTGCTTCTGATGACTCATCTGCCACAATTGCAAAGAAAAGAAAGGCAAGAAGTAAGGCCTTGAAGAGAGTTCCTCCTGCCAAAGTCAGAGATGACAATGATGTCCCTTATTATATCCTGCACAATTGCCCAATCTCTGAGCATTGGATGCAATTCTCTAAGAACCAGTTGAAGGCTATGAAAAAGAAGAGGAAATATGAAAAAGATTCCACTCAGTTCAAGCACCCTCATCCTCCTCCACCACCTCCACCTGATGCAGGTGCAGGTGGCAGCTCTGCAAGATCAGGCCCTGCTAGAAGCCAGGCTCCCTACCAACCTCATGCAAGAACTTATCAAAGGGAAAGCCAGTCTAGGGGGTCTTACTCTAGAAGGGGAGGATATAGGGGAAACCAAAGAGAAACTCAGGTTTACTCTAAAGGACACTCCAGGCAGCATCCTTATTCTAGGGGAGGACATGTTCCATCAGACACATCTTCTGGTCCTTTTCCCTACAAGCTCAAAGATACAATGACTGCCAGGACCCCTCAAGAAACTACTTCCAACAGGTATGAGCCACCTGTTCCTTTGAGGATCCTGAGAAAAATCCTATGGCTTGGACTGCAAGATGAAAGAACTGGCTGCTTTGGATCAGATAAAGAAAGCAAAAGAACAAGGGCTAGACACTTCCAACATATCTACAATGTCAGAACAAAGGCAAAAAGAATTAGAGAGATATGCCTCCAGCAAATTTTTTGATGCAGACAGGTACATGGAGTTGCATCCAGCTGCAGTGGTTCCCAGGGCTTCAAAGCAAATTATTTGGGTGCAGCTGATGATACCAGATCCAAACAACAAGCTTTAGATCCCAACAAAGAAATTAAAATGGTTAAAGGCAAAGAAAAGGAGTAACTCTGTAAGGTGACAACTTTTGGTTCTTCTAACTGCTATCTGGATATCACACATATATAATATATATATCTCTGTGATGGTTCTGCTCTGTGTCTTGTTATTGTTGTTCTTATGTTTTCTGACTGTATGATGTTGCTTGTTTTTTTCAAAATCTGTAAATAGTTTTCCTAACCCAAATAGGGGGAGATTGTTGGAACACCCTATTACTAATTTGGGTCAGGATCACTATGTCTCTAGGATTTTATGTTTTGACCTTCTGTATAGATTATAGGTCAATTAGAATTGAGTCTAAGGGATCAGGAGTCTAGGTTTGGAAGCTGCCCTGAAGACCCAAGTTTTTCTGGAGACTAAGTCCAAATCGTCGAGCTCAGCACGACGTTTCGTCGAACTCCGGTCGACGATCGTCTAGCTCAACTTTGACAGATCGTCGAGCTCCATTCGACGATCGCTGAGCTCAATCCTCATAATATCGTCGAGCTCTGGTCGACGATCGCTGAGCTCAACTTCTCAATATCGTCGAACTCCATTCAACGATCGCTGAGCTCAGGTCGACGATTTTGACCCTGCACTGGATCCTTATCTCTGAGCTCAGTTCGACGATCTTTGAGCTCAGATCGGCGACTTCTTTGCTGCTTTCATTTTCCAGTTTCGCTGAGCTCAGCTCGACGATAGCAGAGCTCAGCTCGACGATTTCAGTTATCTTTCAGAATTCAAATTCAAATCAGATAGAAGTTATTCTGCATTTAATTCAGAAGATCTGCAGCCGTTTTCATTTACTTCTGGAGCAAGTTTCAAGGGATTTTTCAAGGAATAATTCAGTGGACTTTCCTTCAGAACATTTTATGCAATTAAGGCTGTAATTAATTCAGACCAACGGCTATCTTTGACAGAGCAATTTTCTATTCAGACTCAGAGAATAAAAGATAGAATGTTTTTTTGAATCAAAAAAAAAAAGATAGACAAGAACAAGAGAATAGATATAGACAAGTAGAGGACACCTCTCTATACACAGAGACTCTCTCAATCTTCTGTCAACAAGAATTCAGAAGAACACTCATCAAAAAGAGATCAAGCTTTCAAACATTCTCCAGATCTCTTCAGCTCTCAAGTGTTCAAGGCCAATATCATTTCAAGACTCCAGACACTCAACATTTCAGCTTGCTGAAATCATCTTCTGCTGGAGATCTATCTTTGAAGGCCTATCACCCTCAGCAAAGCTCATCTTCCTGAAGATTTCAAGGACTCAGGGGAGCTTTGACAACATCGCTGAATCCACATAGTCTTCTCAGTTGCTTGAGAAAGAGAAGACTGTCATCACTCTCTCAACCCCATTCTGTAAAGGGTTTTTCAAACTCCCTTCAAAAGTTTGAAGCTGGTTTTTGAGCACCTTGTCAAAAGCTCATTGGTGGCAAGACACCTGATCAAAAAATCTGTGTTGGTTTTTGAGCACCTTATCAAAAGCTCATTGGTGCCCAGGACACCTGATCAACTCATCCTGCAGTGGATTCCTACCTAGGGTGGTAGAAGAGTGGATGTACCCAAGTTGGGGAACCACTATATTTCCTTGTGTCATCTGGTTCTGCATGTTTTCTTTTTGTTTCTGGCCTAGATTTTCTTGTGCTTAATATCTGCATAGCTTAGTTTTATTTCTGGTTCCCTGCTTACACTCATTACAACAATTGTTGTAAAGCTTTGCAAAAAGTTTTTTTTGTGTTTTCAAAAAGCACCATATACTCTATTCACCCCCCCCCCCCCTTTAGAGTATATCAGATCTAGTTCCCCTTTCAGACTCGTTCATAAAAGAAGATTCATCTGGTACCTCAACTCCTAAGCATTCGAAGCTGAGGTGGTCGGTGCTTCCGTACCCTTGCATGAGATTGCCATCACTGGGGCGGCGACAGCAGGCTTCGGGATATCCACGGCAAATACTCCACTTGTGCTTCGTGGGATGTTTCTTCCAGCAGTCAGTAAGAGCTGTGGGTGGCGGTGTCTTGTAAGATTCTCAGAGCATCATCTTGAGAAAGATTCATGATTGTTCCTCCAGAGGCGGCATCGATCATGGCTCGGTGGTGGGGATCAATAGCGAAGTAGAAACTTTCGACGAGGTTCCACGTTTGGAATCCATGATTAGGGAACTTCCTCAGCAGATCGTTGAAACGCTCCCAAACTTCTGCTAAACTTTTGTGATCGGCTTGCCGGAAGTTGGCTATTGCGCGCCTCATGCTCACGATCCGATCTACCGGATGAAACTTAGCTAGAAATTTGTGTTCAAGCCTCCCAGGTGGTGGCTGTTCCAGGTGGGAGGGAGTGAAGCCATGTTTTGGCTTTGTCCCTTAATGAAAAAGGGAAGAGGAGAAGCTTGAATGTTTCGTCTGGGATTCCAGCATAGCGGAACGTGGCGCAGATTTCGAAGAATTCTGTAAGGTGAAGATGGACGTCTTCAGTGGCCATTCCGGAGAACTGAGCATTGTTCTGAATGATATTCAGAATAGCTGATTTAATCTCGAACTGTGGGTTGGTGATAGCAGGTCCGAAACCGAGGTATACTTCTCCCGACAGTAGGTGTACTATAATCCCTCATGGTGCAGACCTGGGGAGGGTTCACTTCATTTTCATCGCCATTTTTGTCGCGATGAGGTATCCCTCCAACTCGGTTGTCTGCATCAATATTCAGCTGGTCTCCCATTGGGGCAAAAGTGATGGCTGTGGCGCGTCTTCATGCTAGGATAGTACGTTCGATGTTTGGGTCGTAGGCGACAAAATCACTTGTAGCTCAGCCGTGCATTCAATGCGGCAAACATAATAGAAGGAAACAACAGTCAAAAAACTCTTACTCTTATAATGATATTTTCAGTCATCCTGATTCGCTCTACATTTGCATTCCCTGGCAACGGTGCCAAAAACTTGATTCGTGTAACAGTTCAGAAAATATTTTTATGAGGGTTATACTTAGAAAAAGAGTAAAAGGGGGACTTGAGAGATTGTGGTTGTTTGATCTAATAAACTAGTAAAATCTATGCGGGTCGAAGGCACCGCTTCGCAAGGTGAAGTGAGTGTTTTGGCCGCGATGCCAAACTTCGGTTGGGCGAGTGGACGGAAAGCTAATGGATGGAAGTGTTCTTATGTGGAGTGCAATCGGGTGAGATACGGATATGGAGTGGATGTGGAGTGAGCGAGGCGCATTCACAGACACTACTCACAAACATAAGAAAACTACAAACATCCCATTAGATATAGAATAAAACTTGATGTTCATTACAATGTTAAACCATTCCATACTACAATGGAAGGGGAAGAGGAGTAAACCAAAAGAGAGTGAAGATCCACCGCAGGTCGTGGCCAGAATAGCGAGTTATCAATTCGGTTCCGGGCTCAGTCCGAGGAGGCTTCCGGTACCAATGAGCTATCACCTTGACGGCCTTTAAGTCCGTTCTCTAGGTTGTCTTCTTCACCAACTCCGGTGGAAAGCTTGGAGTTGAAGTCGTCAATGGCCGGAAGCGCGCTGGAGAGTTTGAAAATCTTCGGAATAGCTGGCTATGGACTCCCGATGAAGGTGGAGGTGATGGAGCAGTTGGAGAAGTAAAATGGCGCTTCCCGCGCACTCCCCGATGGCAGCAAATGACGGGTGTTCACCTAAATCGTGGAGCATGGCCTTAAATATGGAGGCAGCAAAAGCAGAGAGCATGATCAGTGGCGCACGACCAGTGGTCGTGCGCACTGTCGGTCGATGATCGTGCGCCATTTCCAATTAGACCTGAAACCTGAATAGAAACATCAGCATATATGCGCACGATCAGTGGCGCACGACCAGTGGTCGTGCGCACTAAATCCACTGATCGTGTGATTTGCAGGGACAGAATTGCCGGAAGCAAGGGGCAAACGCGCACGAGCAGTGGCGCACGACCAGTGGTCGTGCGCACTACGGCCAGTGCTCTTGCGATTACCGGGCAAATTAGGAAAAATGAAAATGTAATGCGCACGATCAGTGGCGCACGACCAGTGGTCGTGCGCAGTAAGTCCAGTGGTCATGCGCAATAAGATCGACGAACAGAGAAAAGTTCTTGAGAAATTCGTCGAATGGAGATCGACGAATGTAATGCGCACGACCGGTGGCGCATGACCAGTGGTGATGCGCAAAAAGTCCAGTGGTCGTGCACAGTATTCCTGCATCATCGTGGTCTCTCGAGCGGTTACGGAGCACGCACACGAACCCTGCACCAGCAGAAGAGGCAGATATGCCACCAAACATGCACACCCCATTCCCAAGACAAGGCTAAAGAACAACAAAAACACAGAAACAAATAAAGCACACAGAAACGGGCCTATAGTGCATTTAATCGTGAAATAGGCATGTAAGCAAATATAAGCAGTTATGACTCTCAAGTGTAGTGCTAAGACGATAAAACTGGCCCAGATGAGTCCAAAAATCAGTGTAAAATTTGGACTCATCACGGGCCCGCACCAAGCCTGCGAGCTGAGGAGATGTTGACCCCGCTGCACAGCGAGTTCGCGGAGTCCACCTAGTCCATGCCCGCTGCTAAGCTGAGTCCGCTTATATTAGAATGGAGAGCCTGGATGTTAAAGCCATTGGGGTTCACCAATGAAGGCGGACTGGAAGTCTTGATTGCACTTTGAGTCCGCCGAGCTCGCGAGGAGCTGGGTATTGCTGCTGATCTTCACAGGTAGCCGGAGAGCGAGTGTCCGCGCTCTGTAGGTGGACTGAAGGAGTTGGCTGCCCACGCTATTGGTGGGCAAGGACTGAGCAACCTGCCGAACTTACGAGGCAGGCCGCGCGTGTTGGTGAGGTGGAAGTCGAGGTAGCTGGCTGGCGGCCTCGGGGCAGGTCTCCACTCTTGTTTGGCTGTTTGAGTGGTCTAGTGTTCTTGAAGAGTGACCTGCAGGAGCAGGCTGGAAGAGCGGCTAGTTCTTGCAAAGGACACGACCGATTGCCGCCCTGGGCGGACGTGGAACCGAGTCCGGCAAAGAGATACCTGCGGAGACAAGCCTGCGATTAAGCTAAAAAAGGAGCGCGGCCTGCATGGGTAGAATGCAGGAGCAGTCCGCGGCCCCTGCCACCACGGGAAGGCGCGCGGCCTGGGCGATCAGACCGCTGAGACCACCCAAGCCGTGCGGCCTGAGCGGACAGAGAATTTTGTCCGCCCACACTAAGGCATCGCGACCTCCAGGAGGAACCCGGGGCAGGCCGTGACCAGCGAGCTTGCTGCCTTGGGAAGGATCGGCGATTTCGGGGTTAACATAATCCCCGCACTTTTTTAAGTTCCGAAGAGAACTTCGAAAAATTTGGAGACCCACGAAAATCACGATCCACCCCAAAGGAAAGGAAGGGGGCAAAGTGAGATAGAACCTGATGTCTCTCTTTAGGAGTTTGGTGTTGCCTGTCTTTTTCCTTCAAGAGGAAAGTTAGTGTAGGCATGTATGGGAGGTACACCTTGTGTGTACCTTGGTTTGCCTTTGCAAAATGATGAAGATGTGCCTTCTGCTGAGTTCTGCAAAATGAAGGTGTGAGGAAAACATAGCAGCATAATAACTTGCAATACCTGAAGGCAACTTGCAAGTCTTTGCTGGTTTCTGCAAAAGTGAAGTTAGAACCAAATATGGGAGTGAAGAAGAAAGCCACGAATACCTGAAGGCAACTTACAGGTATCTAATGCTCTCTACAAAAGAAGAGTTAGAAGTAGGCACAGTACATAAAAGTAACTTGCAAGTACTTGTGAAGAAACTTACAAGTATTGACTGATCTCTGCAAAATGAGAGTTAGGAACAGACAAAATCTGTGAAAATAGCTTGCAAGTACCTGTGAAGAAACTTGTAAGGGTCTGCTGATCTCAACGAGGAAAGGGAGTTAAGAGCAGACAAAATATGTGAAAATAGCTTGCAAGTACCTGTGAAGAAACTTGCAAGGGTCTGCTAATCTCTGCAAGGAAAGCGTGTTAATAGCAGACAAAATATGTGAAAAATAGCTTGCAAGTACCTGTGAAGAAACTTGCAAGGGTCTGCTGATGTCTACAAGGAAAGAGTTAGCAGCAGACATGGTATTGAAAGACTAAGCTGAAAGTATCTGGGTATGACTTGCAGGTGCCTGCTAACCACTACAAAGATAAGAGTGAGCAATAGACATAAAATAATCAGCTAAGCTGGAAGTACCTGAGATGGGACTTGTAGATGCTAACTGTTGATGAGATTAGATCGATATGATCATATATCATAGGAAATGCCTGATACACTCTGTTGATAATTGAATGAAGATCAAACCAAAGCGATGATCTTCTAGATTAGAGACATCCTTGCTATGAAGTCCAGATCGATAAGAAGAGATTATCTTAGTTAGACTTCGCTGGCATAGCTTGATATCAAGGAGAGTTAGATGCTTTGATCAATGTCTGATGCCACTAGCGTTTGATAAGAGTAACGAAAGGCTTTGTGAATCATCATCTAATAAAGCTTAGGCAAGCAGTGAATAAGAAATGATAGTAATGGAGCTTATATAAGTAGAGGGCTTGTAAGTCATCTTCTGATAGAGCTTTGAGCAAGCAATGCATTTAAGATGATCATAAGCAAAGTGAATGTTGCAAATCCTTTTAGTAGGTCGGATTAACTAGTTTATCTGTGAAAGAAGACAGTTGACAAAAAAGAGGTCTATACTTGGAGATGACCGAAAAAGACTGGATGCTGCCACAGGAGATCACCTGTGGTTCTTATGCATCGATTGCCTCAGAAAGGTCATCCCAAGTATGGTCCTACACAAAGCGGGTTTGTCGCGCATCCTTTAGAATGACACACAAAAGAGAAAAGCACGGGAAATCCTGAGAATGATTGCTAGATACACTGCTCTCTTGCCTCGGGTACAATCATCACTGATCAATGAGACTAGTTGCACCAAGTGGCCTATTGCTTGTCTGTGGAAAGATCAGTGGAATTGTGGGAACCCGCAAAGGAGTGGAACGAGAGTACCAGAGAGTGTTCGGCCATCACAGTCATGAGATGATCGAAGAGGCAAGGCTACGCTTGGTCTCCATTGCTTGTCAAGCAAAGATCACCGTAACTGTAATGTATCCTTTGCGAAGCACAGCAGAGCTAACACATGGGGCTCCCCTAGCACACATTTTGTGTCAAATGCCGGCTAGGATCCAAAGTCTGAAGCACAACATCGTAGATCGAATGGTTCCCACAGCACATACGTGTACTCCCCGCTGTATGTGGTCGTAGCGGTCGTGATAGAGGACAATCTACAGAGGGAGCATTCCAGACTCGGCGATATCTCATTGGTGTAGCGATCTCTTTGGCATAGAGAAAAGAGAGGAGGAAGCATTACAAGAAGGGAACTGTGTCAGTATGAGATCCCTGATAAAATCTTTATTGAAAAGCAAGAGAGAGCACTTAGAAGTGCTTTGAAATGAAAATGTTTGAAAGCATAAGGAGTAGAGTAAGGGTAGAGATAACCCATCACGGTTGTGAAGAAAATTGGAGGACTATGAAGTCCTTTGACGGCTTAGAATAGTCTTCCAAGCATGCCCTCGTCATCGGCATCGAAGCATTCGACAGTTTTATTAACAACGAGCAGAGGGTGTTCTTCGACTAGGCTCACCCCTCTTGAGCTGCAAGGAATGTCTGCAACCACTTTACATTTTGAGGTTGCTGGATTAGGGCGATCTTCTTTGGGAAACAGGTCACGCATCTTGCCCTGCCGGAGCATCCTTTGCATTAGTTGGCGGAGTGCTCAGCAGTTCTCGGTCAAGTGGCCTGGCTCTTTGTGTAACTCGCAGTATGGTTCTGAGTCTCTAGACCTTTGATCGGCTGGTCGATAAGGCCTTTTGAAGCTATCCTTATCTCTCATGATCTGGCTTACTTGTTGCATGGCCACATCGAGTTCAGACTCATGCAAGTCATCGTCTTGCTGCTGCGAAACTGCAGCTGTTTTAGAAGATGGAGCTAGTGGTAGCAACGGATCTTGAGCACGATCACGGCTTGGGAAGAGATATCGATGGAGCAGAAACCTTCTTCCCTTCCTTGAGTGAGTTGGGAAATTATTGTGAGGAGACCTCGGAGGCTGCTTGTGAGGAGGATCTTTATCTGATATGAGCTTGGAGACGAAGCTAGGGTTGCTCTTTTCACCTCGGATATATGAGTTGGCTAGAGCAATCAAGTCTTGGTATGTTTTTAGTGGTCAGACATTGGATTTAAACTTGAGATTCCCTTCACGGAGACCGTGGATAACAGCCACTCGATACATTTCTTGGCTAACAATCTCAATGTCCAAGATCTCTCTTTGGAATCGATCAATGAACTGAGACCAAGTTTCATTCCCACGCTTCTTGATCTCAAAGAGGGCTTCAGGACCGCCCTTTCTCTTGGTGGAGGTAGAGAATCTGAGCAAGAACACCCTTTGCAGATCAGCAAAGGAAGTGATGGAGTGAGGGCGAAGACCATAGAACCAGTCCCTCACTTGTCCATCAATGGTTGTGACAAGGAGCTTGTACTTAGTTGCATCTGAAAGGGTTTTGAGAGCAATGACTTATTCGAATGCTTGAAGATGCTTCATTGGATCAGTCTCTCCCGTGTAGATCGGTAACCGGGGCTCTCTGAAGTTTGCTGGAGTTGGTTCATGACGAACATTCTCTGTAAATGGCGAAGGCTCTTCCTATTCTCCTACAGCATAAGGATGAAAAGGAGCATAAGTTGCAGCTGTAAAAGAAGGAGGATAAAAGGGAAAAGTTATTGTAGGAGGACCAAAGGTAGGAGCTGCAGGGTAAGGATGACTTCCTGAAAATTGAGAAATCTAGCAGGACTTCCCCGGGCTGCTTCCCGGAAGAAGTTTTGGCGAGGAGCAAACTCTTCATCTTGAGGTCGCGGAGGGGCTGCAGGACCTTGTGGGAAGGTTGCTGTGTAAGGAGGAGGATAAACTGGTGGGAAAGCAGGAGGATAAGCTTGTTGCTGCTCCAACGTTGACGCTGGATTGATAGGAGCAGCTGGAGTAGTTTTAACTACTGCAGGTTAAGACTTCAATTGCTGTGTGATTGCAGCAAGGATTTGGTTGATGGCTTGGAACTGCTGAGCATTCTCACGACATGATTTCTCAAAGGCCTCCCAGAGAGGATCATCTCTGGGACTTGATTGAGCAAGGTTCTTGGCTGAATAATGATCTGACATGGCTAACTGTCGCTGTTCACCGTCTATTCAGATCTAAAGGCCGCGTGTTAACTGTTGATGCGCAAAAACGTCACCTCCTAATTAACATGGAGGGAGGTGTTCGATCTCACATGCTAGGAGATGACGAGGATGAAGGTTGCAGGGAAATAGGAAGCTTCTGAGTACTCGAGAGTGGAGAAAGCGCTTGTCAAAGGGGTTTGTGGGGATAGAGGAGATGTTTGATGAGAGAAACCGGGAAGGCTGACGAGAAGAGGAGGTTGATCAGGAGCTATCGAGCAGACGGGTACTTGGACGATTTTGCTTGCAGTTTGGTGCCGAGGGAGCTGAGCTGAGCTAAGGACAAGAGAGAGGGGCCGCTAGTAGCGGTAATAGAAGACTTCGCCCGTCGCGGCTTAAATGCCACTAATGCGACAGGCTTTCCTTTGATTAATGTTGAGAGTTATAGCTTGCAATACACCTTTATAATAAAGCAATAAAGGGGTACAGAGAGGAAGCTGGTGGCTAAGTAAGGAGTGCCAGAAGAGGTCGTGCATACTGAAGAGCCAGGTCGGGAGGCCGCATGGTTAAAGGAAAAATGGAGACCGCGCAGACTGGCAACTTAAGCCGGTAGGCCGCGCGACTAAGGGCAGAGAGAAGGCAGACTGGGAAAAGGAGTCCGCAGGAATTGAGATTGCTGTGGGTTTTCTTCGAGCGTGAGCACCTTGGCGACGATGAGTTCTCAGGGTGTCTCCTCCTCGAGTGTCTCCACCCTCTATGAGAGGTATGGGGGTCTATTTATAGGCCCGAGGAGGTAATGACTTGCGGTGATGTTACCACCGGTGAGGCGGTAACTTGAGCGAGAAGAGGGCAGAGTCCGCTGAGTCTGCACAGGCCGCGCGGACTGGGGGCTTGCTTTTAGAGCTGGTGTTGCTGACAGCAAACTGGGAGAGTGAATGGTGGACTGCAAGGCGAGTCTGTGGTGTTTGCTACTGCTGAGTTGAAGTTTTCTGCCTGCTACTGGGGAGGTAGACGCTGGAGGCTAAGTGGCGGACTGCGAAGGGGATCTGCAGAGTCTGTTGCTGCTGAACTGGGTACGCGCTAAGGGCGCGAGCTGAGTTGTACCCGCTGAGTCCTCATAGTCCATAGGAGATTGTGTGGTCTGGGACTGCCTTGAGGATTTTCTGCTGCCTGGCGAACTGCGGGGAGAATCTATGGAGTCCGCCTCTACTGATCGAGCCCGCGACAATTCTGCGGGCTGAGGAGAAGTTGACCCTGCTGCACAGCAAGTACGCGGAGTCCGCCGAGTCTGTGCCTGCATCTACGCTAATTCCGCTTATGTTGGAATGGAGAGCCTGGCTATTGAAGCAGTTGGGGTTCACCAATAAAGGCGGAATGGAAGTCTTGATCGCAATTCAAGTCTGTAGAGCTCACGAGGAGCTGGGTATTGCTGCTGATCTTCACGGGTAGTCAGAGAGCGAGTGTCCACGCTATGTAGGCGGACTGAAGGAGTTGGTTGCCCGCGCTGTTTGTGGCCAAGGACTGAGCGACCTGCCGAACTGACGAGGCAGGCCGCGTGTGTTGGCGAGGTGGAAGCCCAGGTAGCTGGCTGGAAGCCTGGGGGCAGGTCGCCACTCTTGTTTGGCCGTTTGAGCAGTCTGATATTCTTGAAGCGCGACCTATAGGAGCGGGCTGGAAGAGCGGCTAGTTCTTGCAAAGGACGCGACCTATTGCCGGCCTGGGCGGACGGGGAACCGAGTCCGGCAAAGAGAGACCTGCGTAGACAAGCCTGCGGTTAAGCCGAAAAGGAGCGTGGTGTAATAGCCCATTTTTCAGCAGGAAAAGTTTTTGGAGTGACACGTCCTGGGACACGGGCGTGTCCCAAGGCGTGTCCTGCGTTCGACGAATGTTCGGGAGGAACATACGACGAGTGGTCGACAAAATTTGGTCGACGATCTTCGAGTGCTTAGGACACGGCCTATGACACGGGCGTTTTTGGAACACCTTATTACTAGTTTGGGTCAGGATCACTAAATCTTTAGGAAATCTATTTTTGACCTCATTGTATAGATCTAAAGGTCAACTAGAATTGAGTGTAAGGGTTAGTAGTTAAGTTTGGAAGCTTCCCTCAAGACCAAGGATTTTCAGTTTGTAGACTAAGTCATATCGTCGAGCTCAGTACGACGAATCGTCGAACTCCAATCGACGATCGTCTAGCTCAACTTCGACGGATCGTCGAACTCCATTCGACGATCGCTGAGCTCAACTTCAACAAATCGTCGAACCCCATTCGATGATCTTCGAGCTCAGTTCGACGATCTTGACTCAGTATTGATTCTCTATCTCTGAGCTCAGTTCGACGATAGTTGAGCTCAGATCGACGATCTCTGTTGCTGTCTAAGTCCAAATCGCTGAGCTCAGTTCAACGATAGTGGAGCTCAGTTCGACGATTTTCTGAAGAGATGAATGATTTTCAAGATTCAAATTCAGGATAGTTAAGGAGTAATTCAGCAATTAATTCAGAATATTTTCTAGCCGTTTTCATTTATTCTAGACCAAGTTTCAAGGGATTATCAAGGAATGTTTCTTTGGACTTTCCCCCAGAAGACATTTGCAATTAAGGAGTCAATTAATGACAGGCTAACGACTATTCTTGACAGAGGATGATTTTTTATTCAGAACCAGAGAATAAAACACAAGATTTTTGAATCTCTCATAGAATATAGACAACACACAACACAGATAAGCAGAACAAGAAGAACAAGAACAAACCATTCTCTGTCTCAAAAAATTCATACAAGAACATACACCAAAGGAGATCAACAAGTCTGAAATCTTCAGATCCCCTTTGATTCAAGTGTTCAAGGCCAACATAATTCAAAGACTCCAGACACCTAACATTTCAGTTGTTGCTGAAATTATCATTTGCTGGAGATCAACTTCTGAAGGCCTATCACCCTACAGCAAAGCTTCATTTCCTGAACATCTCAAGAACTCAGGGGGAGCTTTGACAACATCAAATCCACTTAGTCTTCTCAGCTGGCTTGAGAAAGAGAAGACTTCCATAACTCTCTCATCCCCATCTATGTAACGGGTTTTTCAAACTACCTTCAAATGTTTATGCTTGATTTTTTGAGCACCTTATCAAAAGCTCATTGGTGGCAAGACACCTGATCAAAAAATCTGATTTGATTTTTGAGCACCTTATCAAAAGCTCATTGGTTCCCAGGACACCTGATCAACTCATCTTGCAGTGGATTCCAACCTAGGGTGGTAGAAGAGTGGATGTGCCCAAGTTTAGGGGAACCACTATAGCTCCTTGTGTCATCTGGCTTGCTTTTCTTTATTTTTGTTTCTGGCTGTAATTGTACTGTGATTAGTTAGGATCTGTGATTAATTTCTTTTGTAGGTTATTTTGTGATTAGATTTAATTTCTGCTTCCCTATTCACTCAGACTACAATAACTGTTGTAAAAAGTTTTTAGGCACCATACTCTATTCACCCCCCTCTATAGTATATCAGATCTAGCTGCACTTTCAATTGGTATCAGAGGCAGGTTGGTTAAATATACCATATCTCAGTGGTTGTACAGGCTAACACCTGAACCCAAAGAAACCTAGTTAGATCTGTTTTCTTTTGAGTTTATTATTAGATTTGTTTTCACCAATTATGGCCCAAAACAAAGATTATGCTAGCACCAGACCTCCAGTGTGCAATCTGTCTAAGTTTGCACTTTGGAAAGCAAGGATTAGATTATACATGAATTCTATTGATGAGGATATTTTTAATTCTGTTTTGACAGTTTGTCCAAGACCTCCAGAGAACACAAGTACAAATGCTGTTCCACCTCCATCAGGAATAGATGCTGATATCAAGAAGTGGAAGGTTGCAGATGCAAAGGCTATGAACATTTTAGCCCAGACCATGTATGATGACATCTATCAAAAGGTGGCTGAATGTAATTCAGCAAAGGAAATCTGGGATAAACTCTCTGAAATAGTGTCAGGATCAGCTGATGAGAGAAAGGACATGAGATCCCATCTCATATCCCAATATGAGAACTTCAAGAGGGGAGAAGCTGAGTCAGTTGGAGATATGTATAATAGACTTAGTCTAATAGTCGGTGAACTCAGGACTTTGGACAAGGAGATCTCACTAACTGAACTTAATGACAAAATCCTGATGTGCTTCCCAAGCACTTGGGATTCAAGAATCTGCCCAATCAAGGATGCCAGAAGTCTGAATGAGATCACCACAGAAGCTCTTTTGGGCAAGCTCAAATCTTATGAGCTGCTAATCAAAAATAGAGAAGAAGAGCAGAAGGCTGCCTCACCAGCCACAAGAAAAGAGAAGACAATAGACTTCAAAGCAACTGAAGATCAGCCTGAAGACAAAGTCACAAGCAATGATGAACTACTTAGTCTGTTGGCCAAAAGATTCTACAAAATGGCCAGAAAGGACTTCAGAAGGAGATCATGCAAGGTGCATGATAAGACAAGGTATGATAAGTCTAACAATAAAGAAATTGTTTGCTTTGGTTGCAGGAAACCAGGGCAAATTGTACCTGACCGTCCAGAGAACAAAAATAAGGACAGGAGGGATAAGAAAGAAAGAAGAAAGGAGAAAGACTTCAAGAGGAATAGCAATGGCAAACCCTCCTCAAGCAAAAACAAACACACAAGAAAGGGATTTGTTGCTGAATCCTGGAGTGAAACTGAAGAGGAATCAGAAGCCTCATCCAGCTCCAGTGATGATGAAGATGATGCAGAAGAGAAGGAGTTCTGCATGATGGCAATCAATGCCTCTCAACACAGTTCAGATGAAGAAGAGTCAGAGTCAGACTCAGAGACTCAACTTGAAGAGGATCAGGTAATCAGTTCATTTGATTTCAATTCAGAGGACTTTAAATCTGAGTTTAAAGCATTATGTTTAGACCTGCTAAAATCTGAGAATGAAATTATCTCTCTCAGAAATCATTTATCTGAACATAATACCTTAAAGTCAGAAAGCCTCAAACTCTCTCAGGAGTTCGAGTGCTGTAGGGAGCAGATAGCTTCACTGAAAGGTGAGCTATCAGAGGCCAAGAAGCTTGAAGAATCCCTTAATGGGAGAAGTATCAAGCTGATGGACATCACAAGCACAGTGAACTCTAGATTTAATAGTATACTAGGCTTGGGTGCTTCATCCAGCCAACCTATAGTTCTAACAACCCCAATCAAGTTCATTTCTGATAAAGGGAAGGGAGTTGTAGAGGTAGCTAGGAAAAATTCTGATCTCCCTAAGAAAACTAAGTCTCAGCAGAAATCGTCGAACGGAGCTCGACGATCGCCGAACGCAGATCGACGATCTCAGCCAAAATCGTCGAACTCAGGTTGACGATCTCAAATTCCTGAACTCTACCATAATCGACCGTCGAACGGAGCTCGACGATCTGACCCAAGATCGTCGAACGCAGCTCCACGATCGTCGAACAGAGATCAGAGCTCGGGGAATTCCTTCAAGGGTAAATCAAAATCCAATCCAAGGGGTCCTTCATCCCAAATCTTTAACCCTTATACTGAATGGTTAATACCTCCAAGGAGATATCATCCTGAAGGTTATAGGAGTCAACCTTGGATGTCTTTTATTTCTGAGTTTAAAGATAATCAACCTAGGCCCAAGGTGAACTGGGTACAAAACAAGTGAATTATTTTATGTGCAGGTGAAGACCTATCCAACATCTAACCAGCAATGATACTTGGATAGTGGGTGCTCTAAGCACATGACAGGAAACAAGGACAACCTCACATCCTTTAAAGCCAAGCTTGGACCCAAAGTTATTTTTGGTGATTCAAACTTTTGACAAACTAAAGGATATGGTGCAGTCCATATTGGGACAACGACATTCAAGAAGGTAGCTTATGTGGAAGGACTGAAGCATAATTTGATAAGCATCAGTCAGCTATGTGATAAAGGCTATCAGGTGACTTTCAGCAAAGCTTTATGCAAGATCAAGTCAGAGAACAACACAACTGTTTTGACAGGTAAAAGGAAAGGTAACATCTATCTAGTCGATTTTCTTTCAACTGATGTAGATATTTGCATGTTCAATTCTATCTGTAGACCTAATATTTTATGGCATAAGAGAATAGGACATTTGAACCTTAGAACTATTGCTAGGGTATCCAAGGACAACCTTGTTAGAGGACTACCTTCTGGCCTCTACAAGAAGGAAGGACTCTGCAGGGCTTGTCAATTAGGCAAGCAAACTAAAAATAGTTTTAAGTCACTTAATAAGAGTGATTCACCTAGGATATTTTATCTGTTACACATGGATCTTTTTGGACCAATTACAGTACAGAGCCTAGGAGGGAAATCTTACACTTTAGTAGTTGTAGATGACTTCTCTAGATTCACATGGGTGTTCTTTCTGAGGCAGAAGTCTGATAACTTTAAGTGTTTGACAGAGTTTCTCAAATGTATACAGATTGAGTTCAATACTCACATTTCCCTGATCTGAAGTGATCATGGGACAGAGTTTGATTCTCTTCTTATGCAAGAGTTCTGTCAGAGTGAAGGGATCAGACATACTTTCTCAGCTCCTAGAACTCCTCAACAAAATGGGGTAGCTGAAAGGAAAAATAGAACCCTTATTGAATCTGTCATTACATTGTTGTCAGATGCTCACCTTCCTCTATCTTTTTGGGCAGAGGCAGTGAACACCTCCAACTATGTGCTGAATAGAAGTTTGATACATAAACTAAAGGGAAAGACTCTCTATGAATTACTCAAAGGGAAGAAACCTAAAGTTGATTATTTTAGAATTTTTGGTTGCATTTCTTATATACATAATAATGACAAGAGATATTTAGCAAAATTTCAAGCTAAGGCTGATGAAGGAGTGTTTCTGGGATACTCCATGATCAGTAAGGCTTATAGGGTTTATAATAAATCAACTCTTAAAATTGAGGAATCTGTTCACATTTCATTTGATGAATCTAACATGTCTTTCAAGGAGAAGAACACTTCTACCATAGAACCTTTGCAGGAACGTTCTCTTGTTGAAGACTTAAAGAAGTTACAGGTTACTCAAAAAGAGGAAAGCAGTGAAGATGAAGAAAGCATTCAACATATTGAAGAAAACAACTTGAAGAGCCAGTTGTTGTACCACAAGAGGAAACAACAACACAGGTTGGTGAACAATCAACACCCCCTGTTGATTTAGTAACATCAAGAGACCATCCAATTTCCCATGTAATTGGAGACATCTCAGCTGGTGTGCAAACCAGAAATCAGGTCAATCAAAACCTATTGCACACTTGCTTCCTATCTCAAATTGAACCTCAGTCCATTCAAGATGCAGAACAATATCCACACTGGATCATTGCAATGCAAGAAGAGTTGCATCAATTTGAAAGGAACAAAGTTTGGGAACTAGTTCCAAAGCCTAAGGATCACTCCATTGTTGGAACAAAGTGGGTGTTCAGAAACAAATTGGATTATCAAGGAGTAATTGTAAGGAACAAGCAAGGCTAGTTGCTCAAGGATATTCTCAAGAAGAAGGCATAGACTATGACCAGACTTTTGCACCAGTTGCAAGATTGGAAGCCATCAGAATCTTCTTAGCTTATGCAGCACATAAAGGCTTCAAGGTATATCAGATGCATGTCAAAAGTGCATTTGTCAATGGAGACATCAAAGAAGAAGTATATGTCAGACAACCTCAAGGTTTTATCTCTCCAACTTATCCTAATTATGTTTTTAAGTTGAACAAAGCATTATATGGTCTCAAGCAAGCTCCTAGAGCATGGTATGAGACCCTAGCATGCTTCCTTCTGGAAAATGGATTTATAAGGGGTAGAGTAGACCAAACTATTTTTATTAGAACCCATAAGTCACATACCCTACTAGTACAGATTTATGTAGATGATATTATTTTTGGTTCTACTGATTCAAAATTATGCAGAAGGTTCTCCAACCTAATGCATTCTAAATTTGAAATGAGTAGCATGAGTGAGTTATCCTTCTTTCTAGGATTGCAAGTCAAACAACATGCTGAAGGCATCTTTATTTCTCAAACCAAGTATGCAAATGAATTGGTTAAGAAATTTGGCATGTCTGAAGCATCTTGTATGAAAACACCTATGCCTACTAATGTCGTATTGGATGCTGATGAACATTGGAAATCTATTGCTCAGACAACATATAGAGCAATGATTGGCTCTTTACTGTACCTTACTGGTAGTAGAGCAGATATAATGTTTGCTACATGCATATGTGCTAGGTTCCAAGTAAGCCCTAGAGAGTCACACCTAACACTAGTAAAAAGGATTCTCAGGTATGTTAAAAGTTGTCCAAATCTAGGTCTCTGGTATCCAAAAGATTCAGCATTTGAATTAACTGAATTTTTTAATGCTGATTATGCTGGATGCAGAATTGACAGGAAAAGCACCAGTGGAACTTGTCAGTTCCTTGGTGACAGACTTGTCTCTTGGTTTTGCAAGAAACAAACTTCTGTTTCAACTTCAACTACTGAAGCTGAATATATGGCTGCAGGCAGTTGTTGTTCACAAATCTTGTGGATTCAAAACAAACTCTAGACTATGGCTACAACTTAGAGAAGTCTAAAATTTTTTGTGATAACACCAGTGCTATTTTCTATAGCTCAAAATCCAGTCCTCCATAGTAGGACAAAACACATAGAGATTAGACATCACTTCTTAAGGGATAATGTTTAGAAGAATAAAATTGAACTTCAATATATACCAACTGATTTGCAAAGGGGAGATATTTTCACCAAACCCTTGGATGAAAAGAAACACACCTTCTTCCTAAATCAGTTAGGAATGTTAGATGGAGGAAGTCTAAAATAATATCCAAGATTTTAAAAGTTTAAAAATTGACCAAGACTAGGCAAACATCTTGATTTTTCTTAGTGTCTAGAGTGTTTTTCTGGTCTCTGAACTGCGCTCGACGATTTTCCCCCAGATCGTCGAACGGATATCGACGATTTCCAAAATCATCGACTTGAGTTCAGCGCTTCTCAGATAGTATGAAATATCTCTTCCGGTCAACGATCGTCGAACGGCGCTCGACGATTTTGTTCTCTGAACTATCATCGAACGGAGCTCGACGCTCTCCAATATCGTCGAACGGAGATCGACGATATTAAAGACCTTTCAGATTCCTTTAGAAGCCCCGATCGTCGAACTGAGTTCAACGATCTTTCCTTTTCTGCGTCAAACCCTAATATAAAATTCATTTTTCGCCGTCATTCTCCTTCTGCGCTTCGATTTCTCAGCAAAAATTCTCTTTCCCTCCAAACATCTCTACACTTGGTCGTTTTGTTTGTTGATTTTTGCAGGTAACCATGGCCGTCTCTGTTGTTGTTCTTGCCCCAATGAAATTTGATGATGGATTTGACATAGACATGGAGTCTTTCAGCACAACTGATCAAGTTTTCCAGGATATTTTGGAACTCTTCAAGGAGCAGAAACTTGCTACCATCATGACCACCAGGATCAAGCTTCCTGCTGATGAGATTAAGGAGTGGGTCTACACTGCCCACAACCAAGATCAAAACACAATAGTTGGTTCAATTTCTGGAACACAGGTACCCTTGACTCCAACCATTCTAACATAGGTTTTTGAGTTAAGTTCTGGTAGAGATTATGCTGATCTGTCTGGAGAGTAATTTGCTGATCTTCTTGCAAGAATGGGTCACTCTGATGCTAACCATAGCAAGTTGCTGAAGAAGAACCTAGCTGTGGAATATAGATTTTTGGCTGATGTAGTAGGCAAAGTTTTGCTGGCCAAGCATTCAGCACATGATACCATCTCCAGGTATCAACTGTGCTTGATGGGAGCCATTGTGGACAAGAAGCAATTGAACTGGGGAGAGGTCTTCTTTGACCTTATTAAGAAGAAAATAAACAAGAACTTTGTGAATTTTGGGAGGATCCTAGGGCTCTTCCTTCAGAACAGATGCCCTACTCTGCTTGTATCTTCTGGGATACATATTAATGCATCAAAGAGATTGTCTTGTGCCTTATTTGGTAAATGGGACATGCAGATAACCAAGCCCAGTAGGCCCTCTGCAAGCACAACTTCAGGCACCAGGACTGTAATAGTCACTTCCCCTCAAGTCTCTGCCCCTGCAGATGACTTGACTGCTGCTGCTTCTCCTCCTCCAACTTCAATTCCATCTCCTCCAGTTCCATCCACCATTCAAACTCCATCCACAATCATCATTTCCAGCCCATCTCCAACATCTACACCATCTCCAATTCCTACTCTTTAAATCACAGAAGAAATCTTCCATCCCTTATATTCCTACCCCCAACCAGACATTGATACATCATCCTCCATTCCATCATTCAATCTTCTTGAATACTCCTTCATGGATGACTCACCCTCATCTCCTCCTGAGCTGCCATCCTCATCAACTTCTTACCAACAACTTCTCCAAGATATTATTGATCAACCCACCTTCACACCCTCTATCTCAATCCCACTGTCTTCCATCTCCACAATACCCTCACCTCAACCATCACTCCTACCATCCACCAGCTCTCCACCATCATCACCTGTTGCTCCACCACCAATCCTCTCTACCTCTGCTCCAGTCCCTGCTGAGCAAGTAGACATTCCAGCCCTAGCTGACCAGTTATATGAACTGCTAGCCCCTAGGATATCAGTTCTATTGGAGACCTCCTTGGCTCCATTACTTCAGTTAGTGACAACCTTTCTGCCAGGCTATCCTCCTTATTTCCTCAGGCAATTCCTTCATCAGTGTGCCTTGATCTAGCATTCTCTGAATCTAGGCAGGGGGAGATGCCTAATGAAGTAGTGAAATTGCATGCTGTTTCTTCAGTTGTTGTTGCTTGCTGCTGCTGTTGTTGATTCTCAAGCTCCAGTTCCTCCTCCAGTTGCTGTTTTTTCAGTAGACCTCAGGTCACTGCTCTCAGTGTTTAATTCAACTTATTTCAGTTGTCTTCTAGAGACAGTTGCAATCCAGCCCTCAGAGGATCTGTCCAAGGCCATTGTGCCATTCTCTAGTTGTGACACCAGGGTTATAACTTCTTTTGTCAATTCAGTTTATGCTGCCAATATTGTTGATATTTCTGTTGCTGCTGATATTCCAGTTTCTGATGATATGCAGATAGAGGCATATGATTTTGAGCCTTCGTTTTTGCTGATGATATTCCTGCTGTTGCTGATGTTGTTGTATCTAAAAGTGTTTTATCTGAAACTGTTGCTGCCCCAACTGCTGCTGATATTACTGCTGCTATACCTTCTAAGAGTGATGCTCCTGAACTTCTGTGCCTGTTGTTACTACTACTGCTGCTACAACTTCTATTGTTACTAGTACTGTATCTTCTGCTGCTACAACCACTGCTGTCTCATCTGTTCCAACCCAACTTCAGAAAGAATATTTGAAAAAGATTGATGCTTTATATGATGAGCAAAGCTCTGAGAGTGATGAATTTAAGACTGATTCTGATGACTCCTCTGCCACTATGATAATATGGTTTGCAGTCACTTTTATTAGGATATTTTCAGGGTTTTAAAGAAAATCATGTCTTGTAAAGTACTTATTTTGATTCCCCTTTGTATATATTTTTGTCACTAATGCGTTTTTTCTGCTTTTTGCAGGTTTTCACGTCTTTCAGCCGAATTTTGCTGTGACACGCCCCAAGGTCACGCCCTACCCGGGCGTGTACCTAGGGCATGTAACCTAGAGGAATGAAGCAATTGGTCCGAAAACTACATTCCGTGGAAACTTAGTGAACACGCCCTCTGTCACGCCCGTGTCACATCCGACACAGGCGTGTACCAGAGGCGTGTCCCCAGGTTCCGAGGAATCGCCGCAACGCGCTCGTTTTTCCAGCTCCACCGTCGCACTGAAAGTGTCACGCCCCAGGGTCACGCCTGACCCGGGCGTGACATATGGGCGTGTACTTCAGCAACCGCGCCCGTCACCTCCAGCATTCAATCCCAGCTCAACAAAGTCACACCGCAAAGAACACACCCCAGGTACATGCCCTACCAGGGCGTGACTTGTGGGCGTGTACGTCAGCTACTTCGCCAGAAATAAATTCCAGCCCGAAAAAGTCGCACCGAATTTGTTACGCCCCAGGGTCACGCCCGACCCGGGCGTGACAGGGGGGCGTGACCCGACCTGAAAAAAATCTATAAATAGAGCCCATCTCCAAGGGTTCAGGGACACTTTTGGATTGAGAGGGGAGGTTCTGTCCTTTGTATTTTTGAACTTTTTTTTCAAGCATGTCTCTTCAGTTTTAGCTCTTCTTATCTCTAGCTTAATGCTTTCCCTGTATTAGCTCCTAGCTTCTTTCTGTAGTATGATGATAATGATAGTGTAGTTTACTTTCCATGCACTTGTAATCTCTTGTTTTAAAGTTGTAAGATCCCTGTTTCCATTAATAAAGAAGTGTTGTTTTCTTTTTTCGTTTCTACTTTGTCTTCATTATTTTCTTCTACTCTCCCCCCTCTTCCACCTCACTATGATTAACTAATCCTCCATGTACTCGATCTTGATGATCCGAGATTCGAGTGATTAGGTTATGATGCTTTGAATCTTACCTTTTCTTATTAGGGTTTAGCATTGAATTACTCTTGATTTATCACGGGTTGGAGATATATCATCGATATATACTCTCCACCTTTGCTTTCATTCTGGGCTAGCCGAGAGGCGAAAGTTTGAAATGAGCACTCAAGAGTAAAGGGAGTTGTTTGCACCACTCGAGAGAGGCAGACGTTCAAATCTCCCGGATTGGAGTAAAATCCAATAGTGGGGTTCACCGCGTAAAGCGAGTTTTAGGCCTCCGATTTAGGCGAAAGTCGGTCGGACCTTCCTAAACTCAGTTAGGTACGACCTTCGAGAGAAGCGTGTCAATATTTATGGAACCTCCACGGTGAAGGTCCTTTACCCTAATTAGCTTAGGTTTATTTATCGTATTTTTCTAACCACTCTTGCCGAGGTGATTTCTGATTGAGTGCATTTTCCCCTCATCGTTACTAAGCTTTAGTATAATCGCTTTTTTAGCTCTCTGAAAGGGAAACTAGATCTGATATACTCTAGAGGGGGGTGAATAGAGTATATGGTGCTTTTAAAACACAAAGAAAAACTTTTGCAAAGCTTTACAACAATTGTTGTAATGAGTGTTGAGCAGGGAAGCAGAAATAAAACTAATCACAAAACTAAGCTATGCAAAGACTAAGCACAAGAAAATCTAGGCCAGAAACAAAAAGAAAACAATCAGAACCAGATGACACAAGGAATTATAGTGGTTCCCCAAACTTGGGTACATCCACTCTTCTACCACCCTAGGTAGGAATCCACTGCAGGATGAGTTGATCAGGTGTCCTGGGCACCAATGAGCTTTTGATAAGGTGCACAAAAACCAAATCAGATTTTTTGATCAGGTGTCTTGCCACCAATGAGCTTTTGACAAGGTGCTCAAAAACCAGATTCAAACTTTTGAAGGGAGTTTGAAAAACCCTTTACAGAGTGGGGGTGAGAGGTTATGACAGTCTTCTCTTTCTCAATCAACTGAGAAGACTAAGTGGATTGATGTCAAAGCTCCCCCTGAGTCCTTGATCTTCAGGAAGATGAGCTTTGCTGAGGGTGATAGGCCTTCAAAGTTAGATCTCCAGCAAAAGATGATTTCAGCAAGCTGAAATGTTGAGAGTCTGGAGTCTTGAAATGATGTTGGCCTTGAACACTTTTTGAGAGCTGAAGAGATCTGAAGATTTATGAAAGCTTGATCTCTCTGATGAGTGTTCTTCTGAATTCTTTTTGACAGAAGATTTTGAAAAAGTCTCTGTATACTGAGTTGTGTGTCCTATTCTTGTCAATCTCTGTCTTGATTCAAAAACATTCTATCTTTTATTCTCTGTGCTAGAATAGAATATCACTCTGTCAAAGATAGCCGTTGGTCTGCATTGATTACAGCCTTAATGCATAATTTCTTCTGAAGGAAAGTCCACTGAATTATTCCTTGAAAAATCCCTTGAAACTTGGTCCAGAAGTAAATGAAAACGGCTAGCAGATCTTCTGAATTAAATGCAGAATAACTTCTAACTGATTTGAATTTGAATTCTGAAAGATAACTGAAAACGTCGAACTGAGCTCTGCTATCGTCGAGCTGAGCTCAGCGAACTGGAAAAATTCAAGCAGCAAAATAATCGTCGATCTGAGCTCAAGATCGTCGAACTGAGCTCAGAGATAAGATCCAGTGCAGAGTCAAAATCGTCGACCTGAGCTCAGCGATCGTCGAATGGAGTTCGACGATATTGTGAAGTTGAGCTCAGCGATCGTCGAGTGGAGCTCGACGATATTATGAGGTTGAGCTCAGCGATCGTCGAATGGAGCTCGACGATCTACAGAAGTTGAGCTAGACGATCGTCGACCGGAGTTCGACGAAACGTCGTGCTGAGCTCGACGATTAGACTTGGTCTACAGAGAAACTTGGTCTTCAGGGCAGCTTCCAATCCTAGACTTCTAACCCTTAGACTCAATTCTAATTGACCTATTAAGCTATACAGAAGGTCAAACACAGATTCCTAGAGACATAGTGATCCTGACCCAAATTAGTAATAGGGTGTTCCAACAATCTCCCCCTATTTGGGTTAGGATTACTATTTACAGACTTTGGAAAATTCAAATAACATCATACAAAACAGAAAAGCATAAAAACAATAACAGCTAGACACATTGCAGAAACATCACAGAGATATATATATATGACATCCAGATAGCAGTTTAGAAAATCCAAAGATTGTCACCTTACAGAATTACTTCTTCTCTTTGCCTTTAACCATTTGATTTCTCTGTTAGGATTCAGGGCTTCTTGTTTGGATCTGGTGTCATCCTGCTGCACCCAAATAAATTGCTTTGAAGTCCTGGAAACCATAGTAGCAGGATGCAACTCCATGTATCTGTCTGCATCAAAGAACTTGCTGGAGGCATATCTTTCCAACTCCTTTTGTCTTTGTTCTGACATGGTAGAAATATTTGAAGTGTCTAAGCCTTGCTCTCTGGCTTTCTTTATCTGGTCTAATGCAGCCATCTTTCATTCTAGCAGTCCAAGAGGCTGGGTTCTTTTCTGGATCCTCAAATGGCACAGGTGGCTCATACCTGTTGGAAGAATTATCTGAGGAGGCCTAGCAGACACTGTCTCTTTGAGCTTGTAGGGGAAAGGACCTGATGATGTATCAGAAGAAACATGTCCTCCCCTGGAGTAAGGGTGCTGCCTGGAATGCCCTTGGAATAAACTTGAGTCTCTCTTTGATTTCCCCTGTATCCTCCTCTCCTAGAGTAAGAACCCCTAGGCTGGCTTTCCCTTTGATAGGTTCTAGCATGGGGTTGATAGGGAGCCTGGCTTCTAGCTGGGGCTGAACTTGCAGAGCTGCCACCTGCACCTGCATCAGGTGGAGGTGGTGGAGGAGGATGAGGGTGCTTGAACTGGGAGGAGCCCTTCTCATACTTTCTTTTCTTTTTCATTGCTTTTAGCTGATTTTTGGAATACTGCATCCAATGTTCAGTAATTGGGCAGTTGTGCAGAATATAATATGGAATATCATTATCATCTTTTACTTTGGCAGGTGGAACCCTTCTCATAGCCTTGCTTCTAGCCTTCCTCTTCCTAGCAATAGTGGCAGCAGAGTCATCAGAATCTGTCTTAAACTCATCAGAGTCAGAACTCTGGGCATCATATATAGCATCTATCTTCTTCATAAGATCTTTCTTTAGTTGCATTGCAGCAGATGAGCAGAAGCAGAAGGGCAGCAGCAGGAACAGCAGCAGATATAACAACAGATTCAGCAGCAGATACAGGAGCAACAGCAGAAACAATACTAGTAGCTTCAGGAGTGAGGGCAGCAGCAGCTTCAGGAACAACAACAAAAACTGCAGCAGGCTCAACATCAATGGCCTCTGTCATCAGAAATTCCTGGAAATGGGCTCATCAGAACAAAAGGGATTTCAGCAGCGATGGGAACATTTTCTTCAGCAGCAGCAAAGACAGTTTCAGAAGCAGATTCAGTCTTTTCTTCAACAGCAGCAGCAGCAGTCACTGAGTGTATAAAATAAGAAATAATACTGGGGTCACAGCCAGAGAAAGGCACCAGTGCCTTAGATAGGTCTTCTGAGGGCTGGACAGCAATAACTTCTTGTAAACAACTGAAAAAGACAGGATCAAGGCTGAGAGCAAAGATCTTAGGTCTATTGCCAGAACTGGAGTAGGCACAGCAACTGGAGCAGAAGACACAAAAACAACAGCAGCAGCACAGCAGCAGTATCAACAGCAGGAGCAGAAGCAGCAGCAACAGCAGCATGAAGGCTGGCTTCATATGACATCTCCCCCTGCCTGGATACAGATGCATCTGTATCAAGGCACACTGCTGGAGGTGCTGCCTGAGGAATGAGGGAGGAAAGCCTGGCAGACAGAGCTGCCACTGACTGTTGTAGAGGAGCTAAGGAGGCCTCCATGAGAAGAGAGAGCCTGGGGCCAGTAGCTCATACAACTTGTCAGCTAAGGCTGGCAGATCTACATGCTCAATGGCAGGAGCAGAGGTAGAGGGTATGGGGATGGCTGAGGATGCTGGAAGTGGAGGGCTGGATGGTGGAGGGATGGATGGCTGAGGAGTGGGGATTGTGGAGATGGAGGACAAGGGATGGATATGGATGGAGTAAATGTGGGTGGTCAAGGATGTGGTGGAGGAGATCTTGGAAAGATGTTGAGGAGGAGGGTAATTCTGGAGGAGAAGAGGGGAATCATCCATGTAGGATTCATCCAGAAGGGTGAATGATGGTATGGATGGAGAAGATGTGACATCTGGTGGTGGATAGGAGAACAATGGGTGGAAATGGTCTACTGGAGGTGAGTAAATGGTTGCTGGAGATGGAATTGATGTTGGAGATGGCTGGATATTGGTAAGGGGATGAGGCTGGAATGGTGGATGGAGCTGGAGTGGTGGATGGAGCTGGAGGGGGAGGAGAGGCAGCACAGCAGTAACAGCCAGGTCTTCTGCAGCAGCAGAAACCTATGGTGGAGTGACTCTTTGAGTCCTGGTGCCTGAAGGAGCAGTTGAAGAGGGCCTGCTGGGTTTGCTAATTTGCCTGTCCCACTTGCCAAATAGGGCACAGGTAAGTCTCTTGGAGGCATTGATGTGCACTCCAGAGGAGACCAGCAGAGCAGGGCACCTTGCCTGAAGGAAAACTCCAAGAATTCTTCCAAAATTTACAAAGGTTTTATTGATTTTCTTCTTTATCAGGTCAAAGAAGACCTCTCCCCAATTCAAACTTTTCTTATCTACCAGAGCTCCCATGAGGCAGAGCTGATGTCTGGAGATGGTATCATGTGCAGAATGCTTTGCCAACAGCACCTTGCCTACAACATCTGCTAGGAAACCTGTACTCAACAGACAAGTTCCTTTTGAACAACTTGCTAGGGTTTCCCTCTGGATGACCCATCCTGGCAAGTATATCAGAAATTCTTCCCCAGATAGTTCAGCAGTATCATCTCCATTTCTCAAACCAAAAACCTCTGTTAAGACTGTTGGGGTCAGAGGTACCTGGGTTCCAGCAATAGATCCAACTATTGTGTTGTTGTCAAGGTTGTGAGCAGTATAGACCCATTCTTTATTTCATCTGAAGCAAGCTTGATTCTAGTGGTCATGAGGGTGGACAAGTGCTGATCTTGAACAAATTCAAAATGTCCTGGAAGATTTGATCAGTAGTGTTGAACGAGTCCAGATCAATATCGAATCCTGCATCGAACTTCATGGCGGCTAGAACAGCAACTGATACGGCCATTGTACCTGCAAAAATTAACAAACAAAACCGAACAAGCGTAGAATTGTTTGGAGGGAAGAAAATTCTTGCAGAGAAATTGAAAGCGCAAGAGAGAACGACGGCGAAAAATGAGTTTTATATTAGGGTTCGACGCAGAATTGGAAAGATCGTTGAACTCAGTTCGACGATCGAGGCTTCTAAAGGAATCTGAAGAGACTCCAACATCGTCGATCTCCGTTCGACGATCTGGAAAGGCGTCGAGCTCCGTTCGACGATTGTTCAGGGAACAAAATCGTCGAGCGCCGTTCGACGATCGTTGACCGGAAGAGATAGTTCATACTATCTGAGGGGCGCTGAACTCAGTTCGACGATTCTGGAAATCGTCGATCTCCGTTCGACGATCTTTGGGGAAATCGTCGAGCGCAGTTCAGAGATCAGAAAATTCTAGACACTAAGAAAAATCAGAATTTTGCCTAGTCTTGGTCAATTTTTAGCTTTCAAAATCTTGGGTATTATTTAAGACTTCCTCCATCTAACATTCCTAACTGATTTAGGAAGAAAGTGTGTTTCTTTTCATCCAAAGGCTTGGTGAAAATATCTCCCCTTTGTAAATCAGTTGGGATATATTGCAATTCAATTTTATTCTTTTCAACATTGTCCCTTAAGAAGTGATGCCTAATCTCTATGTGTTTTGTCCTACTATGGAGGACTGGATTTTGAGCTATGGAAATAGCACTTGTATTGTCACAAAAGATTTTTGACTTCTCTAAGTTGTAACCATAGTCTAGGAGTTGGTTTTGAATCCACAGTATTTGTGAACAACAACTGCCTGCAGCCATATATTCAGCTTCAGCAGTTGAAGTTGACACAGATGTTTGTTTCTTGCAAAACCAAGAGACAAGTCTATCATCAAGGAACTGACAAGTTCCACTGGTGCTTTTCCTGTCAATTCTGCATCCAGCATAATCAAGCATCAGAGAATCCAGTTAACTCAAATGCTGAATCTTTTGGATACCAGAGACCTAGATTTGGACAACTTTTAACATACCTGAGAATCCTCTTTACTAATGTTAGGTGTGACTCTCTAGGGCTAACTTGGAACCTAGCACATATACATGTAGCAAACATTATATCTGGTCTACTAGCTGTAAGATACAGTAAAGAGCCAATCATTGCTCTATATGTTGTCTGATCAACAGGTTTCCCATGTTCATCAGCATCCAATACAGCATTGGTAGGCATGGGTGTTTTCATACAAGATGCCTCAGACATACCAAATTTCTTAACCAACTCATTAGCATATTTGGTTTGAGAAATAAAGATGCCTTCAGCATGTTGTTTGACTTGCAATCCTAGGAAGAAGGATAGCTCACCCATGCTACTCATCTCAAATTTAGAATGCATTAGGTTAGAAAACCTTCTGCACAATTTTGAGTCAGTAGAGCCAAAAATGATATCGTCTACATAAATTTGTACTAGTAGGGTATGGGACTTATGGTTTCTAATAAAAAGAGTTTGGTCTACTCTACCCCTGATAAAACCATTTTCCAAGAGAAAGCATGCTAGGGTCTCATACCATGCTCTAGGAGCTTGCTTGAGACCATATAATGCTTTATTTAATCTAAAAACATAATCAGGATAAGTTGGAGAGATAAAACCTGGAGGTTGTCTGACATAGACTTCCTCTTTGATGTCTCCATTTAAGAAGGCACTCTTGACATCCATCTGATAAACCTTGAAGCCTTTGTGAGCTGCATAAGCTAGAAATATTCTGATGGCTTCCAATCTTGCAACAGGTGCAAAGGTCTGGTCGTAGTCAATTCCTTCTTCTTGAGAATATCCCTGAGCAACTAGCCTTGCCTTGTTCCTTATTATTACTTCCTTGATCATCCAGTTTATTTCTGAATACCCATTTTGTTCCAACAATGGAATGATCCTTTGGCTTTGGCACTAGTTCCTCATACTTTGTTCCTCTCAAATTGATGCAACTCCTCTTGCATTGCAATGATCCAGTGTGGATCTTGCTCTGCATCTTGAATGGACTGAGGTTCAATTTGAGAAAGGAAGCAGGTGTGCAACAGGTTTTGGTTGACCTGATTTCTGGTTTGCACACCAGCTGAGATTTCTCCAATTATTTGGGAATTGGATGGTCTCTTGATGTTACTAAATCAACAGGGGGTGTTGATTGTTCACCAACCTGTGTTGTTGTTTCCTCTTGTGGTACAACAACTGGCTCTTCAAGTTGTGCTTCAATGTGTTGAGCATTGCTTTCATCTTCACTGCTTTCATCCTCTTGAGCAACCTGTAACTTGTTCATATCTTCAACTAGAGAGTGTTCCTGCAAAGGTTCTATGGTAGAAGAAATCTTCTCCTTGAAAGACATGTTAGTTTCATCAAAAGAAACATGAACAGATTCCTCAATTTTCAAAGATGATTTATTATAGACCCTATAGGCCTTGCTGATCATGGAGTATCCCAGAAACACTCCTTCATCAGCTTTGGCTTGAAATTTTGCTAAATATTTCTTGTCATTATTGTGAATATAGCAAATGCAACCAAAAATTCTGAAATAGTCAACTTTAGGTTTCTTCCTTTGAGTAATTCATAGGGAGTCTTTCCCTTCAGTTTATGTATCAGACTTCTGTTCAGCACATAGTTGGAGGTGTTCACTGCCTCTGCCCAAAAGGATAGAGGTAGATGAGCATCTGACAACAATGTAGTGGCAGATTCAATAAGGGTTCTATTTTTCCTTTCAGCTACCCCATTTTGTTGAGGAGTTCTAGGAGCTGAGAAAGTATGCCTGATCCCTTCACTCTGACAGAACTCTTGCATAAGAAGAGAATCAAACTCTGTCCCATGATCACTTCTGATCAGGGCAATGTGAGTATTGAACTCAATCTGTATACATTTGAGAAACTCTGTCAGACACTTAAAGTTATCAGACTTCTTCCTTAGAAAGAACACCCAAGTGAATCTAGAGAAGTCATCTACAATTACTAAAGTGTAGGATTTCCCTCCTAGGCTTTGTACTGTGATGGGTCCAAATAGATCCATGTGTAACAGATACAATATCCTAGGTGAATCACTCTTATTAAGTGACTTAAAACTGTTTTTAGTTTGCTTGCCTAATTGACAAGCCTTGCAGAGTCCTTCCTTCTTGTAGGGGCCAGAAGGTAGTCCTCTAACAAGGTTGTCCTTGGATAGCCTAGCAATAGTTCTAAGGTTTAGGTGTCCTAGTCTCTTATGCCATAAAACATTTGGTCTACAGACTGAATTGAATAAACAGATATCTACATTAGTTGAAAGAAAATCTACTAGGTAGATGTTACCTTTCCTTTTACCTGTCAACACAGTTGTGTTGTCCTCTGACTTGATTTTGCATAAGGTTTTGCTGAAGGTCACCTGGTAGCCTTCATCACATAGCTGACTGATGCTGATTAGGTTGTGCTTCAGTCCTTCCACATATGCTACCTTCTTGAAGGTTACAGAACCAATCTGGACTGCACCATATCCTTTAGTTTGTCCAAAGTTGGAATCACCAAAGATAACTTTGGGTCCAAGCTTGGCTCTAAAGGAATTGAGGTTGTCCTTGTTCCTGTCATGTGCTTAGAGCACCCACTATCCAAATACCATTGCTGGTTAGATGTTGGATAGGTCTTCACCTGCACATAAAACAATTCACTTGTTTTTGACCCAGTTTACCTTGGGCCTAGGTTGATAACCTTTAAATTCAGAAATGAAAGACATCCCTGGCTGACTCTTATATCCTTCAGGATGATATCTCCTTGGAGGTATAATCCATTCAGTATAAGGGTTAAAGGTTTGGGATGAAGAACCCTTAGGATTCAATTTTGACTTGCCTTTGAAAAAGTTTCCAGAGCTCTGACCTCTGTTCGACGATCTTGGAGCTGCGTTCGACGATCTTGGGTCAGATCGTCGAGCTCCGTTCGACGGTCGACTATGGGTGAGGTCAGGTATATGGGATCGTCGACCAGCGTTCGACGACTCTTGGCTGAGATCGTCGATCTGCGTTCGACGATTTGTCCTGAGATCGTCGAGCTGCGTTCGGCGATCGTCGATCTTCATTCGGCGATCGTCGATCTCCGTTCGACGATTTGTGCTGGGACTTAGTTTTCTGAGGCAGATCAGAATTTTTCCTGGCAACCTCTACAACTCCCTTTCCCTTGTCAGAAATGAACTTGATGGGAGTTGTTAGAACAATAGGTTGGCTGGATGAGGCACCCAAGCCCAGTGTACTGTTGAATCTTGAGTTCACTGTGCTTGTGATGTCCATCAGCTTGATGCTTCTCCCATTAAGGGATTCTTCAAGCTTCTTGGCCTCAGAGAGCTCACTTTTCAGTGTAGCTATCTGTTCCCTATAGTTCTCCAACTCCTGAGAGAGTTTGAGGTTTTCTGATTTAAAACATTTTGTTCAGATAATTGATTTCTGAGAGAGATGATCTCTTTCTCAGACTTTAGCAGGTCTAAACATAGTGCTTTAAATTCAGATTTAAAATCTTCTGAAGTAAAATCAAAAGAGCTGATTACCTGATCTTCTTCAGGTTGAGTCTCTGAGTCTGACTCTGACTCCTCTTCCTCTGAGTTGTGTTGTGAGGCATTGATTGCCATCATGCAGAACTCCTTTTCCTCTGCATCATCCTCATCATCACTGGAGCTGGAAGAGGCTTCTGACTCCTCTTCAGTCTCACTCCAGGATTCAGCAACAAATCCTTTCCTTGTATGCTTATTTTTGCTGGAAGAAGGTTTGCTATTGCCATTCCTTTTGGAGTCTTTCTCCTTTCTTCTCTCTTTTCTGTCCCTTCTGTCCTTGTTCTTGTTCTCTGGACAGTCAGGAACTATATGCCCTGGTTTCCTGCAACCAAAGCAAATAATGTCTTTGTTATTATTGCCAATGGACTTGTCATACCTTGGCTTATCCTGCTCCTTGTATGATCTTCTTCTGAAGTCCTTTCTGGCCATCTTATAGAATCTTTTGGCCAACAAGCTGAGAAGTTCATCATTGCCTGTTCCTTTTTCTTCAGGCAGATCCTCAGTTGCCTTGAATGCTATGGTCTTCTCCTTTCTTGTGGCTGGTGAAGCAGCCTTCTGTTCTTCCTCTCTGTTCTTGATGAGTAGCTCATAAGATTTGAGCTTACCCAACAAGGCTTCAGTGGTGATCTCATTCAGACTTCTGGCATCTTTAATTGGCCAGATTCTTGAATCCCAAGTGCTGGGGAAGCACATTAGGATCTTGTCATTAAGTTCTGTCAGTGAGATCTCTTTGTCTAATGTCCTCAGTTCACTGACAATTAGACTCAGTCTGTTGTACATGTCTCCCACTGACTCAGTTTCTCCCTTCTTGAAGTTCTCATATTGGGAGATGAGATGGGATCTTCTGTCCTTTCTCTCATCAGCTGAGCCTGAAACTATTTCTGAGAGCTTGTCCCAAATCTCCTTGGCTGAATTACATTCAGCTACCTTTTGAAAAATGTCATCTGACATTGTCTGAGCTAGAATGTTCATAGCCTTGGCATCAGCTACTTTCCACTTTTTGATGTCAGCATCTGTTCCTGATGGAGGTGGAACAGCATTTGTGCTTGTGCTTTCTGGGGGTCTTGGACACACTGTCAAAACAGAATTAAAAATATCTTCGTCAATAGAATTCATGTAGAGTCTAATCCTTGCTTTCCAAAGTGCAAACTTTGACAGATTGCACACTGGAGGTCTGGTGCTAGCATAATCTTTGTTTTGGGCCATGATTTGTGCAAACAAAATCTAATAATAAAATACAAAAGAAAAACAGATCTAGTTTGGGATCTTTGGGTTCAGGTGTTAGCCTGTACAACCAATCAGGTATGGTATGTTTAACCAACCTGGCTCTGATACCAATTGAAAGGGAAACTAGATCTGATATACTCTAGAGGGGGGTGAATAGAGTATATGGTGCTTTAAAACACAAAGAAAAACTTTTGCAAACTTTACAACAATTGTTGTAATGAGTGTGAGCAGGGAAGCAGAAATAAAATAACTAATCACAGTACTAAGCTATGCAAAGACTAAGCACAAGAAAATCTAGGCCAGAAACAAAAAGAAAACATCAGAACCAGATGACACAAGGAATATAGTGGTTCCCCAAACTTGGGTACATCCACTCTTCTACCACCCTAGGTAGGAATCCACTGCAGGATGAGTTGATCAGGTGTCCTGGGCACCAATGAGCTTTTGATAAGGTGCTCAAAAACCAAATCAGATTTTTTGATCAGGTGTCTTGCCACCAATGAGCTTTTGACAAGGTGCTCAAAAACCAGATTCAAACTTTTGAAGGGAGTTTGAAAAACCCTTTACAGAGTGGGGGTGAGAGAGAGTTATGGCAGTCTTCTCTTTCTCAATCAACTGAGAAGACTAAGTGGATTGATGTCAAAGCTCCCCCTGAGTCCTTGAAATCTTCAGGAAGATGAGCTTTGCTGAGGGTGATAGGCCTTCAAAGTTAGATCTCCAGCAAAAGATGATTTCAGCAAGCTGAAATGTTGAGTGTCTGGAGTCTTGAAATGATGTTGGCCTTGAACACTTTGAGAGCTGAAGAGATCTGAAGATTTTGAAAGCTTGATCTCTCTTGATGAGTGTTCTTCAGAATTCTTTTAGACAGAAGATTTTGAAAAAGTCTTTTTCTGTTTTCTGTATACTGAGTTGTGGATGTCCTATCTTGTCAATCTCTGTCTTGATTCAAAACATTCTATCTTTTATTCTCTGTGCCAGAATAGAATATCACTCTGTCAAAGATAGCCGTTGGTCTGCATTGATTACAGCATCTTAATTGCATAATTTCTTCTGAAGGAAAGTCCACAGAATTATTCCTTGAAAAATCCCTTGAAACTTGGTCCAGAAGTAAATGAAAACGGCTAGCAGATCTTCTGAATTAAATGCAGAATAACTTCTAACTGATTTGAATTTGAATTCTGAAAGATAACTGAAATCGTCGAACTGAGCTCTGCTATCGTCGAGCTGAGCTCAGCGAACTGGAAAACTTCAAGCAGCAAAATAATCGTCGATCTGAGCTCAAAGATCGTCGAACTGAGCTCAGAGATAAAGATCCATTGCAGAGTCAAATCGTCGACCTGAGCTCAGCGATCGTCGAATGGAGTTCGACGATATTGGAAGTTGAGCTCAGCGATCGTCGAGTGGAGCTCGACGATATTATGAGGTTGAGCTCAGCGATCGTCGAATGGAGCTCGACGATCTACAGAAGTTGAGCTAGACGATCGTCGACCGGAGTTCGACGAATCGTCGTGCTGAGCTCGACGATTAGACTTGGTCTACAGAGAAACTTGGTCTTCAGGGCAGCTTCCAATCCTAGACTTCTAACCCTTAGACTCAATTCTAATTGACCTATTAAGCTATACAGAAGGTCAAACACAGATTCCTAGAGACATAGTGATCCTGACCCAAATTAGTAATAGGGTGTTCCAACACTCTCTTTATCTTTTCATACAAGTAGCACTCTTTCATTACAACTAGTTCTCTTCCTTTAATACGCTTAGCTTTCTTCTAAACCTAAGTTTTCCGCGGATAAAATAATATATTTCATGTGAGTAAGCTTACTCAACTGTTCCCGGTGGGATTTTAATACGACACTTGTGTTGGTCCCCTAGCTGCATTTCTACAATCGATAGGTATACTTGCCTTTTTGGATTGTACAGTTTTGGTTATTTTTTCTCCTTGCGAATATTTAAAAGACATCAAGTTTTTGGCGCCGTTGCCGGGGAGGCAACGCTCGTTGATAAATTGAAAACACGAATATATTAATTTTATCACTTCTCTTTCTCACCCTCCTTCTTAAAATTTTTCCGCCTACTCACTTGAGTTAAATGGATGGATTTTGTTCAAGCAAGTGTACGTATTTTTGATTTTTCGCCTACTCACTTGAGTTAAATGGCTGGATTTTGTTCAAGTAAGTGTGCGTATTTTTACTTTTTCAGCATACTCACTTGAGTTAAATGGCAGGCTTTATTTCAGTAGAGTGTGTTTACTTTCTGTAGAGTGGGTGTGTTTTAATTCTATGTCGATTGCGTGAGTGTTAGCTTTTATTTTCCGCCTACTCGCTCGGAGTTAAATGGCTGGATTTTAATTACCGCCTACTTAATAGAAACCCACATCACAAATTTTTCTACACCACCCAACTCTCTCAAAAAGGGCAAAGTGGCTCTAAATGCCACTATCTTGACTAGTACCTTGCGAACCCTTCACCGGGTAGCCCTTGGGAAGTTCTGGAGTTAAAACATAAAAAACTCTATTTCAAAAAAAAAATTCGAACTTCATTAGCTATTTTATTTTCTAGTTTATTTTATTCATCTTTCTTCTCCTCTCTTCTTCTAGTGTATGACCCGCGGAAGTCCGTCGGTTATTTTGGACCTGGACCACGAAATTGAGTGTACTCTTCAGAGAAGATCGCGATTTCAAGGCCCTACTACCCAAGTGCCGATTGAGGATTCCGAGTCATTTTATACCTTAAGAATGGAAGAACCCAATGTAGAGGAAGCCGTGCAAAGGCCTATGTCCTATTATGCGCGACCGAATCTCGAGGGTACAGAATCTAGTATAGTTTGCCCTGCAATAGCAAATAATAATTTCTAACTGAAGCCTAGCATAATTCAAATGGTGCAGCAGTATGTGCAATTTGACGGGCTTCAATATGAAGATCCAAACGCACACATAGCCAGCTTTCTTGAGATTTGTGACACCTTCAAGATAAATGGTGTCACAAATGATGCTATTAGGCTAAGAATATTTCCTTTCTCTCTTAGAATTAAGGCTAAGCAGTGGCTAAACACCCTCCTAAAAATAGCATAACTACTTGGACGCAATTAACTGAAAAATTTTTGGCGAAGTATTTTCCGCCTGCTAAAACTGCAAAACTTAGGAATGACATTTCTGCCTTTGGACAAATAGACTCTGAGACCCTTTACGAAACCTGGGAAAGATTTAAAGAATTATTAAGACGATGCCCACATCACGCGCTGCCTGTATGGTTGTAGGTGCAGACGTTCTATAATGGGCTAAATCAAACCACAAAGCAAATGATAGACGCAGCTTCTGGCGGTACTTTAAACCATAAGGCCCCGGAAGCAGCTCTTGAGCTGTTTGAGGACATGGCCATGAACACTTACCAGTGGAATGTGCCTAGGACCCGCCCAAACAAACCTGCAGGTCTCTTTGAAGTGGACAACGTCTCCCAACTCGCACTGCAAGTTGAAATATTAAGCAAAAACATTACGGAGATGACTGCTGCCTCCGCACCTCAGGTATGGGAATCTGCAACTCCTCCCACCGAACATTTGGATTATGCAAATAATATGCCTAGAACTGCTTTTAATAATTTTTCTGCTGCAAATTTTCATCCTCCTGGTTTTAATTTTCCGAATAGTTATAATCCTGTGTTAAGAAATCATCCGAATTTTTCGTGGAGCAATCCATCGAATGCTGTGTGCCCGCCACCGCAAAGTGATTTTTTTGCACCACCACCACCTTCTCAAATTTTTCCAAAACCACCAAATTTGGAGGAAATGTTTTCAAAATACATGAATGCTAATGACGCTACGATTAGAACCTTACTGGAAGTGTTAAAAATTTAGAAAATCAGGTAGGACAGCTCGCTAAAATAATTTCTGAGCGACCCGTAGGGTCTCTTCCTTCCAATACCGAGCCCAACCCGAGAGAGCAAGCGAAAGCAATAACTCTTCGGAGTGGGAAGAAAGTTCCCGGTACGATAAGTGAAGAGCCCGAGGCAATCTCCGCTTCCGCTTTAAAAAATCAAAGCTCCGTTCCCATTTTAAAAATTCCACCATCTGCCGAAGAAATTATCACTCCTATTTTAGAAAAATAACTCACTCCACCACCCACCTTTAAAAATAATCCATCCCCGCCATACCCTTCTGAACTTAATAAACAACGACATGATGATCCATACACCCATTTTTTAGAAATGTTTAATCAAATCCACATAAATCTGCCTTTCCACGAAGCCATATCCCAGATGTTGAAGTACGCAAAATACCTTAAGGACCTCCTAACCAACAAGAAGAAGTTAGAGAACCTTTCTCATGTCACGTTAAATGCCGAGTGCTTCGCGGTTTTGACAAACGGATTACCGAAGAAAATCAGTGACCCGGGTAGTTTCTCTATCCCATGTGTCTTTGGTGATCTCTTTGTCAAACACGCTTTAGCCGACTTAGGTGCGAGTATTAATCTTATGCCCCTTTCGTTGTTTAAAAATTTAGGAATTGGTAGTCTCAACCCCACACGCATGAGCATCCAGCTCGCCGACAGATCAGTCAAATACCCGTTAGGAATAGTGGAGGACGTCCTAGTCAAAGTTGACAAGTTCATCTTCCCGGTGGACTTTGTCATTTTGGACATCGAAGAAGACGTCGAGGTTCCCCTGATCCTTGGCCGACCCTTCCTTGCCACCTCCCGAGCTATCATTGACGTAAGCAATGGTAAGCTCTTCCTTCGAGTGGGCGACGATGAGGTAACTTTCTCTATCACCCCCTCGATGAAGAACACACTAGCTAATGATGACTCTTATTTTTTCATGGATACCGTAAGTGAAGAATCCTTCTCTCACACCTCTGGTTTTGAAAAAGAATTTTCCAATTTTTGTTCCTCTCCTACTCCTCCAACTGAATCTCTACACCTAAGTGAAGAACCCTCCTCCCGCCTTTCTGATTTGAAAAAGAATTTTTTGATTTTTGTTCCTCTTCTACTTTTCCAACTGAATCGCTGTACGAAGCTGCCATGGCCGCTAGCAACACCCCTTTTAATTTTACATATAAAAAAGTGTACGAGGACATAGTTTTTGAAATAGAACAAATTTCTAAAACCTCCTATGATGACCCCCCTACCTTGGAACTGAAAGAACTACCAGAGCACCTTTGTTGGGTACATTGGTCAAATGTATCTGATTTGAAGAAGCCTCACCTAACTCAATGATATACATCAGAATGTATTTGATGTTTGTTTGAGTTATTTGTGCAGGTTAGGTATACACTGGACTGAAGCTGAAAATTTCTAAGTCCATGTGTCGACACCCAGAGGCAAAGTGTCGACACTTGAGAAAGCTTGTGTCGACACCCAGACATGCAGTGTCGACACTTGGAGTCATTGTGTCGACACCAGGGAAGAAGAGTCGACACCAGTCAGAAAGTGTCGACACTTGGAGCTGTGTCGACACTCAGTGTAGAAGGATGCAGAAAAGCTGTGTCGACACTTAGCAGAAGTGTCGACACCTTGAAGAGCTGAGTCAACACCAGACAGTGTCGACACTTGGAGTTGTGTCGACACTCAGCATAATTCTGCAGAGACTAAGTACAAGTGTCGACACTCAACACAATGTGTCGACACTCAATCTAAAGAGTCAACATATGAAGAATGTGTCGACACTCAGCACAATGTGTCGACACACACTCAAAGAGTCAACATATGAAGAATGTGTCGACACTCAGCATAATGTGTCGACACACACTCAAAGAAGTCAACACTTAAAGAATGTGTCGACACTCAGCACAATGTGTCGACACATAACCAGAAGACTCGACACTTAGCAAAGAACAGAAAACTTGTAAAATATTCTAAGTATAAGTGTCGACACTCATGGGATGTGTCGACACTCAGCTGAAGAATCAAGAATGAAGACTTGTGTCGACACCAAGAAGCAGTGTCGACACTTGACAGTTTCTACACATGAAGATGTGTCGACACAAAGGAGATGTGTCGACACTTAGAAGAATACAGAAAGAATGAAGTACAAGTGCTTGTGTCGACACTCAATTTCAGTGTCGACACATGCAGAAGAAACTGTGTCGAGACATACAAGGGAATGTGTCGACACCTTGTAGACTTGTGTCGACACTTACACAACATGTGTCGACACTTGGTCTATAAGTGTCGACACTTAAGAACAGAAAGTCTCGACACTAACTGACAGTTAGAGAATTTCAAGAAGTGACTGGTTGACATGACAGCTGCCAATCCAGCCGGTCTACAGCAACTGTCAGCAAAATCAAAAGACTGTTATAAACCGGATCAGCCGGTTACCATGAAGGAAGCCTATAAATAGGCACCCACAGTCTACAGAAATGTTGAAATAATAATTAAGAAGTTCACAAACATTACATGGTGTGATTGAAGTAGTTGATCAGACTAAATCAAGAAGTGATACACAGAAGATCAACACAAGAAGATCAGGCAGTCCAACTGCAGATCTAAGTAGTTGGAGAGAGAGAGCTCCAACCAAGGATTCAGTCTTTAGAACTAAGGCTGAGAAGAAGAATTCAGAGTCATCTGGATTTCAAGAAGCAGAGATCAAGGATCAACTGCAGAAGATTCAGACTAATTCAGTTCTACTCAAGAAGCTTTGAAGAAAGCTAAGTCAGTTTGGATCAAGCTGAGTTCTTCCAAGAACTCTCCAAGAAACTCTCAACTCCTCTCATTCCTTCTGAGTTGTAGAGTTAGAATTTGTAATTTCTATTATAACTTGTAAGATCCATTGGATCTGAGTGATTGTAAGCCTATTTTATAAAGGCTGAGGGTAGGGCTTGGTGCCTGAGTGTAGGAGTTGAAGAACTCTGAGTGTAGGCCTTTGATTGGCTGAGTGTAGGCCTGGGTGGCTGAGTGTAGGCCTTTTGGCTGAGTGTAAGGCTTTGGGCCTGAGGTAGGAACCTTGTTGGGTTCTGAGCTAGTGGAGAAGTTTGGCCGAATCTAGTACACTGCTAGATAGGCGAAGGGGGAAAGTGGATGTACCCAAAGATTGGGGAACCACTATAAAATTAGTGTGTCTGCTGTGCTGTGCTGTGTTGTGGCTTTTCTGTGTGATTTCTGAAATTGCTGTTAACTGTAATAATCTGTGATAAACTGTTGTGCTGTCAAACAAAAGTTAAAAAAGGTTTAGGTCACCTATTCACCCCCCCCCCCCTCTAGGTGTTTAGGTACCATATCTTTCAAGTGGTATCAGAGCGAGGTTCCTCAAAATCAGGACTAACTGTCTGAGGAGATCCAGTTTGGCAGATTCAGTTAAGTCAGGAAACAGGAAACAGTTTCAAGAAAATCAAGAACATGGGTTCTTCAGAGAATCATAAGGAGTTGGGTTCAATGAAACTACCTATATGCAGAAAAGAGATCTTTGGGATCTGGAAAGAGAGGGTTAGGCTGTTTATGGAAGCCTCTGACCCTAGAATATACATCACAGTCAAAGAAGGGCCATATGTGCCTATGAAGATTTCAGTTTTGGATGCAAATCAGAGGACTCCAAAGGATTTCTCTGAAATGACCAAGGATGAGATTGTCCTAGCAACTATGGACAAAAGGGCACAGAACATCATAGTCAGTGCAATTGATGATGCCACCTTCCAGAACCTTATTCACTGTAAAACTGCAAAAGAAATGTGGGATACCCTCATTGTCTACATGGAAGGTTCTGAAGAAGTAAGGCAAGATAGGAAGTCCTTGCTTAATCAAGAATATGAGAGTTTTAGGCAAGGAAGAGGAGATAGCATCACTGAATGCTATAAGAAATTTTATAGAATTGTAAATGAACTCATGTCATATGGAAGAGAGTTCACAAACTATGAGTTGAATGACAAATTCTTAAGGTCCCTAACCAAAGACTGGGACACCAAGATTTGTGCCATCAGAGAAATGGCAAAGTTGGGAGAAATTCCTCCTCCCACACTTTTTGGCAAGTTGTTATCCTATGAGATGCAATTGTCAGTAAGAAAAGAAGAAGAAAAGTCAACAAGGACTGAATACAGAGAAAAGACTGTTGCCTTTAAGTCAGATGTACCTAGAAAGAGCAGGACCAAGTCATCAACTCCTCCTCCTGAGGTAGTTGAATCAGAATCTGAAGAATCTGAAAGTACAAAATCTACAAGCAGTGAAAGTGATGAAGACTTTGCTGCATTCACCAGACATTTTCAGAAGTTCCTTAAGAAGAAACAGTGGAGGTCTAGACCTTCATCTTCCAAAGGGAAAGAGGTTCAGTATCTGGAAAAGAAGCCTTCAAAGAAGGACAAGAAAAGGACCAAGACAAGTAAGGCAACTGGATCCAAGATAATTTGTTACTGCTGCAATAGACAGGGCCATGTTATTGCAGACTGTCCTGAAAGAAGGAAGGAATCCAGTGACAAGAAGAAAACACACTTCAAAGGAAAGAAGGAGAAGTCCTTTGTTGCAAAGAATGAGAAGACTCTTTCAGATATGTCTTCTTCAGACACAGAGACAGATGCTGAAGCCTATATTGGGCTATTTGCTGAAGAAGAAGAAGAGTTCATGCAGATCATGGAATCTATCTATGAGCAAGAAGACTGTCAAAGCCAAGGACTGATGGCTTTGACTGAAAGTACCAAAAACCTGGAGCAGCCAGGACCCAGTCAGGTACAAGGCTTAACTCAAAGTTCTGATTCCAGTTCAAGTTCAGAGTCAGAGTATTCTTCATCAAGTGATGAGAATATGTCTGAGTCTGAGGGAGATATTCATCAACTCCTAGATGAATATCAAGTACTATTGCTAGCCTATAAGAAAAGCAAGACCCTAGCCAAAAATTTGGCCAAGGAAATTGCTGATCTCAAGACAGCTGCAATAGATTATGAGAAGAATTATGATCAAAAACTAAATGAAGTGGCCAGGCTGAAACACATTACTGTGATTCAGATGGGTACCATTACATTTAAGAATGATCAAATTAAGAAACTGGAGATTAATCTTCAGAAGGAGAAAGAGCTAGTAGCTAGGTTTTCAAAACCTAAATCAGTGCTACCCTTGATTGATGATTTTGTTCATCATAAAGGAAAGACTGGACTGGGATTTGTTAATCCAGCATGGACTGTTCAGAATCAGTCCAAGTCCAAGGGCAAAGCCCCAACATTCACTAAGACTGCTGTAGTTAAGACAGCCAAGTCTGTACCTAAGCAAAGGTACAACAAATTTGAATGTTGGTGCTGTGGCAAAGTTGGCCACTTTGCTTTGGACTGTTGGCACAATGTTAGTGCCAAAGGTAGTAACAAGATACCTGGTGGAAGCCAGTAGGTAGCCTTGTTGAAGTTGCAAGCTAACAGTCACCAAGGACCCAAGAAACCATTGGGTTCTAAGGTTCAGTAATTTGTTTTGCAGGAGAATCCAAGTGGCCATACCCCAACATGGTACTTGGATAGTGGATGTTCCAGACACATGACTGGAACTAGGGGACTACTGAAGGATTTCATTCCAATCAAGAATGGTCCAAAGGTGACCTTTGGTGGTTCAGAAAAAGGAATCATCAAAGGGTTTGGTAACATATCTTCTAACTTAGTTACCATTACTCAAGTGGCTTATGTTAAAGGTTTGAAACATAACCTCATTAGTATAAGTCAATTAAGTGATGTAGGGTATGACATCTCATTTGTTAAAAATGGTTGTCATATCAAGAGGTCAAGTGATCAAAAGATCATTTTGACAGGTTATAGGAAGAGAAATGTCTATTGTTTAGACATTATGGTTGAGAACAATAGTTCTCCAGTTTGTCTTGTAGCTGATGAGACAGTCTCTCAATGTGTCAAGTGGCACAAGAGGCTTGCTCATCTAAATTACAAGACTATTGGCAAACTCTTTAGTAAAGAGTTAGTGAGGAATGGTCCTCAAGTTAAGTGTGTCAAAGATGGCATTTGCTCAGCTTGTCAAAAGGGCAAGCAGACTAAATCCACCTTTAGAAGCATTGACAACAAGGATGCTGTGAGATGTTTATATCTCTTGCATATGGATCTATTTGGTCCAATGCCAGTTCACAGCTTAGGTAGGAAGGTCTACACCTTTGTAGTTGTTGATGACTACTCAAGGTTTTCCTGGGTGTTCTTCTTAAAGCAGAAATCTGAAACACCTAGTGTCTTCCACAGTTTTGTTAAGCAAATTCAGAATGAATTGAACTGTACAGTGGTCAAAATTAGAAGTGACCATGGTACAGAGTTTCAATCTGAAAGCATGACAAAACTATGTGAAGACTATGGGATATTTCAAGAATTCTCTTCACCAAGAACACCTCAGCAAAATGGCATTGCTGAAAGGAAAAATAGAACCTTGATAGAAGCTGGTAGGACTCTATTAAGTGATTCTTCACTACCAGAATATTTCTGGGCTGAAGCAGTAAACACTGCATGCCATGTGATAAATAGAGCTACCATAACTAAAAGGTTAAACAAGACCCCCTATGAAGTAGTGAAAGGCAGGAAACCAAACCTATCCTATTTCAGGATTTTTGGTTGTAAATGCTTTATACTTAACAATGGGAAGACTCACTTAACTAAGTTTGCTGCCAAATCCCAAGAGGGAGTGTTTGTTGGGTACAGCAGTAATAGTAAGTCTTATAGAGTCTACAACTTGACTACACAAGTTGTAGAGGAGTCTGTGCATGTAGTTTTTGATGAGACACTTCTTATTAACAATGAGTTGTCTAGTAGTGTGTGCAGCCCCACAGGTCTTTCTAAGAAGATGGACAAGCTAACCATAGAAGATGTACCTGCTGCAAGACAGCAAGTAGAAGAAGATGGCTTATGTCCAGGGGGAGAACTACATGTACCAGGAGCTGAAGAAGTTCAAGGAACTCAGCATGATGAAGATGATGAAGAAGTACAACCAGAAGTAAGGATGCCTCCAGCCAACAGGCATCTAAGAGATCATCCAGTGGAGCTGATCATTGGAGATCCAAGACAAGGTGTTCAGACAAGGAGCAGAAATCAGAATGCTGCAATATATTCAAGTTTTCTGTCTCAGATAGAACCAAAGAAATTTGAAGAAGCTATACAAGATCCACAGTGGACTGAAGCTATGCAGGAAGAGCTAAACCAGTTCAAGAGGTGCAAGGTTTGGGACTTAGTTCCTAAGCCTAAAGATCACAATGTGATAGGAACAAAGTGGATCTACAGAAACAAGTTAGATGAACAAGGAGTCATCATTAAGAATAAGGCAAGATTGGTTGCAAAAGGATATAGGCAAGAAGAAGGTATTGATTTTGATCAAACCTTTGCTCCAGTAGCCAGACTGGAAGCCATAAGGATGTTCTTGGCCTATGCAACCTACCAAGGATTCAAAGTATACCAAATGGATGTGAAGTCAGCATTCCTTAATGGTAATTTAAAAGAAGAAGTATATGTGGAGCAACCTTCAGGTTTTGTTGATTCTACTTTTCCACATTATGTCTATAGACTTAGGAAAGCATTGTATGGGTTAAAGCAAGCTCCTAGAGCTTGGTATGAAACCCTATCTAGTTTCCTCATTGAGAACAAGTTCACAAGGGGGAAAATAGATAAGACTCTATTCCTTAGGGAATCTAGAGGCAAAGTAATACTTGTCCAAATATATGTAGATGACATTATATTTGGGTCTACTGAAAGTAGCCTTTGCAAAAAGTTTGCAAAGCTTATGCAGAGTCAATTTGAAATGAGTAGTATGGGAGAACTGAAGTTTTTCTTGGGTCTCCAAGTTAAACAGACTGAAAGTGGTCTTTCCATATGTCAGTCTAAGTTCACCCTAGAACTCATAAGGAAATATGGTATGGATTCCTCCAGTACCATGAAGACTCCTATGGGGTCAAGTATGTCTCTAAGCAAGGATGATGCAGGGAAACCTGTAGATGAAACCTTGTATAGAGGGATAGTTGGCTCCTTACTATACTTGACTGCAAGTAGGCCTGACATTATGTATGCTACATGTGTTTGTGCCAGGTATCAAGCCTGCCCCAAAGAGTCTCACTTGACTGCAGTCAAGAGAATCTTGAGATATCTAAAGGGCACACCTTATCTAGGCCTCTGGTACCCTAGGAATGGAGATTTTGATCTAACAGGCTATTCAGATGCAGACTTTGCAGGATGCAAGGAAGATAGAAAAAGCACAACTGGATCCTGTCAATTCCTAGGTGGAAGACTTATCTCTTGGAGTAGTAAGAAGCAAACCAGTGTGGCCATCTCCACAGCTGAGTCAGAGTATATAGCTGCAGGAAGTTGCTGTGCTCAACTTCTATGGATTCAACATCAGCTAGAAGACTATGGATGTCAGGTAAGTAGAACTCCACTTTATTGTGATTCTACTAGTGCTATTTCCATAGCTAATAATCCTGTATCTCATAGTAGAACTAAACATATTGAGATAAAATATCACTTTCTTAGGGAGCATGTAGAAAGAAATGATATTGCACTTGAATATGTTAAAACAGATAATCAGATAGCTGATATGTTCACTAAGCCCTTAGATGAAGCTAAGTTTAATAAGTTCAAAATTGAACTAGGTATGATAAACTTAGACTAAGTATACAGAACAAAAATTGGCTAAGTAAAAAGGTGTCGACACATAGACAAGTCTATGTCGACACAGAATAGTAAGTGTCGACACTTCAGAAAAATGGTGTCGACACATCTAGGAAGTTAGTGTCGACACTTCAGAATGTTAGTGTCGACACATGTCGAGTAGGTGTCGACACATCCACTAAGGTGTCGACACTTAAGTTTTACTCAGAATTTTTCTAAGTAAAGTCTCGACACATGTCGAGTATAGTGGTGTCGACACTTAACCAAGTGTCGACACATAAAATCTGTTGACTAAATTTGTGTGTCGACACATGAGTGTCGAGACATTATAAGTCAGTGTCGACACTTATTGACAGTGTCGACACATCATTAGAAATTCCTCCCGCCTGTTCGTCTTCAAACAAGAAAGGTATAAATAGGGTTCTGTCTTTGATTGTCGACACGCTTTCAAAGTTTCGAGACCTAAACTCTTGTGTCGACATTTCTCTCATCTCAAGACTAAATCTTCAAACCCTAATGGCTCCCAAGCTGGAAGAGAACGTCAACGAGGGCTATGAGCTCGTGCGAGGCGCATTTGACGACAGCGATCAGGAATTCAAATCGGTGATTACCCTAGTCAGCGATTCAGGACTGGAATTCTTGGTTTCAGAACCAACGAAAATCTGGAAGAAAGAAGTAATTGAATTTCTTACTCAAGCAACTGTGGACGACTCTGGATTCAGAATCAAGTCCAGGGTGCATGGCACCAAAGTCAAACTATCCCCCAAGTCTTTGAGAAAGGTACTTCAGCTACCTAAGATTCAAGAAGAAGAGGAGGTAACTGCTTCTAAGACCAGGGAAGCTCTTACTTGGTGTGGACTGGATTCACAGATGAAGGTGGGATCAGTCTTCAATAGGAAGGGGATGAACAATCAAGGCAAGTTCTTGTCAGAAGTAGTGGGCAAGGTAATTCTGTGCAAACCAGGAGGGCATGACAGGGTGTCTGCCTCCATGTTTGAAGTAATGACCAGAATCATCTTCACTCTGAAGACAGATTGGTCAATGGTGGTTTTTGAGAAAGTGAAGGAAAGCCTGAAGAAGCCCAATCTGGGCAGGATTATAAGTCTCTACCTGGCTGGATCCATTCCAGAGGTAATGAGCACTGCTGCAGGAACAAAGATAAATCATATGAGGAGAATGGACTCCAGAATATTCTCAAGATGGGAAAGGGTGCTGGTGTCAAAGGACTTGGCCACCCCTGAGAAACAAACTTCTAAAACAGACTCTCCTCCCAGGAAGAAAAGGAAGACAGCTGCTGTGCCTCAAGAGTCCTCAAGCAGCTCAGGCAGTGAAGAACAGGTGGTCTTCACTCCTGAAAGTCCAGTAGATGTGACTGCAGCAAAGTCACCTGCTCCTCAGGAGCCAGCTGATATCCAGGGGGAGCCTCCAGCTGTAGAACATCCATCTACACTGGATAGTGAGCAGGCTACTCTCATCATTCAAGAGGTACTTGTTGATCTTAACACTTTGAATTTTTGTATAACAAATTCTGATTTGTCTGATGATCATCAGCAAAATCAGCCAGCAAACCCAGAACCAGATGTTGTTTATCCAGACACATCTATTGTGATACCTGATGCAGTGGTAGAAGAACCAAGGACATCTCCTGCACAGTCTCCAGCAGAGTATACCATGGAAGATCTGTTTTTGAACTTGGATCAAGAAGATTTTGATATGGAAAAGACTGCTGCTGATGCAGTGAAGGATGCTGTTGCTGAGGGGGAGACTTTGGATATAATAGAAGAGCCTATAAGGCTAGATTCTGAGCAGGCACAAGATGTGCATACTGAAAGAACATCCAGCCCTAAGGATAGGGTGGATATAGCAAGTACATCTGACTCTGAAGATGAGGAAGCTGAGCAAGCTAAGAAAAAGAAGTTCTTTGTATTCAAGAGGAGGAGCCAAAGCTATAAGAAGGCTCTACAAACAGTTGCTCAGCATTCACTAGTTCAACAAGCTCCATCCACTGATTATAGTGCTCTACTGCTTGCAATGCAAATCAAGATGGATGAACAAAGAAAAGCCTTAGAAACTTATGTTGATGAAGGGCACAAAGCACTACAGTCTGATCTGGGCCAGGAAATCAAGTCTATAAGGTTTGAAATGAACCTTAATAAAACTGCAATGACTGATTGTTTTACCAAGGGTGCTAATGCTGTGGTATATCTGGCTAAACATCAAGAAACCATTAAAGAGAAAGTGGATGATATAGCAGTCAAGAAAGGCTATGTGCTGGAGAATCAGTTGAGGATGAATGATAACTTGACTGCATCTCACAATGCAATTGTCACTGAAATTAAGAATAAGTCAGATGAACCTTCAACTTCCTCAGCTGCTGCCAAAGCTGATTTTGATAAGCTATTTCAAGCAGAGATTGCTGCTGTTAAGAATGCCATTACAGATTCACAGAAGGTCATATCAGAACAGCTTACAAAGCTTAGACCTTTCTTTAAAGAGGGCATAAGATATTTGGATAGCCAAATCCGGTTTCAGAAAGATGATGTAAGGGATCATATGGCTCAAGAAGTCATAAAGGGGGAGAGAGTGTTAGTCAAGGCCAGTTCTGAGCATGCAAAATGGATTTCAAATTCTATAAGGGCTACACTTGGATATCCTCCCCTGTGTGATGACAATGAAGTAGGTGAATCTGGTATTCAAGGAACATTTCTTGGAGGTGAGCAACAAGCAGTGGCTGATGTCATCTATCCACCTCCAGACTTTGAAATGATTCATGCTGATGTAAGCACTATGTATAGTCCAACTGCTGGCAAGCCAAATGTTATTCTGGAAAAGGTTGTTCAACCTATCACAGCTGCTATGCAAGAGGCATTGGATAAAGAAGAAGAAACTAGGCTGTCAAAGAAGAAGTTTAGGGAAATTGCTGAGCAAAAGCCAGATTTTGAACAATGGAGCCCTACTTCTAGAAACATAATTCTTACAGCCTGGAAAGCAGCCAAGGATAATGCCCATGAGAGAAACAAGTGGTTCTCAGAGGCTGAATGGAGAAAGCATGAGATTAGACAAGAAGCCATTGTCCAACACAGAAGGAAGGCCAAGTTAGGAAAGCTACCTCCAACAGCTGTGGAGCCTAGCAAGTACTTTCCCAAGCCTTATCATTATTTTGAAAGGCAGAAGATCAAGGCAGATAAGCAAGATCTAAAAGGGAAGAAGACTGCTGAAGCTGAGCCTGCTGCTGCTGCTGCTGCTGTGAAAGCTCAAGTTAAAGCTGGAAAAGGGATTGTCATCAAAGAACCTGATCAGCACTAGATTAGGAATTAACTTGTTGCTTATTGTAATTTTGTTAAGAGAAAAACATTGTAATACTTCATTGAAAATGTATAAGAAACATTATTGGAACAGTATATGATAAATATAGTTTGAATGTTCTGAAATATGTGTGTTTCTTAATTGTTCTGCAATGTTTAATAAGTATACATGTGTGGTTTATTACATGTTCAAGTTTTCCCTGTTGTCATTTATATGTTTTACATCATTTTATAATTTTTAATTATGAGTGGTGTATATCATTGACTAAGGGTTATGACTTCTCCAAATAGGGGGAGATTGTTGGGTACATTGGTCAAATGTACCTGATTTGAAGAAGCCTCACCTAACTCAATGATATACATCAGAATGTATTTGATGTTTGTTTGAGTTATTTGTGCAGGTTAGGTATACACTGGACTGAAGCTGAAAATTTCTAAGTCCATGTGTCGACACCCAGAGGCAAAGTGTCGACACTTGAGAAAGCTTGTGTCGACACCCAGACAAGCAGTGTCGACACTTGGAGTCATTGTGTCGACACCAGGGAAGAAGAGTCGACACCAGTCAGAAAGTGTCGACACTTGGAGCTGTGTCGACACTCAGTGTAGAAGGATGCAGAAAAGCTGTGTCGACACTTAGCAGAAGTGTCGACACCTTGAAGAGCTGAGTCAACACCAGACAGTGTCGACACTTGGAGTTGTGTCGACACTCAGCATAATTCTGCAGAGACTAAGTACAAGTGTCGACACTCAACACAATGTGTCGACACTCAATCTAAAGAGTCAACATATGAAGAATGTGTCGACACTCAGCACAATGTGTCGACACACACTCAAAAGAGTCAACATATGAAGAATGTGTCGACACTCAGCACAATGTGTCGACACACACTCAAAGAAGTCAACACTTAAAGAATGTGTCGACACTCAGCACAATGTGTCGACACATAATCAGAAGACTCAACACTTAGCAAAGAACAGAAAACTTGTAAAATATTCTAAGTATAAGTGTCGACACTCATGGGATGTGTCGACACTCAGCTGAAGAATCAAGAATGAAGACTTGTGTCGACACCAAGAAGCAGTGTCGACACTTGACAGTTTCTACACATGAAGATGTGTCGACACAAAGGAGATGTGTCGACACTTAGAAGAATACAGAAAGAATGAAGTACAAGTGCTTGTGTCGACACTCAATTTCAGTGTCGACACATGCAGAAGAAACTGTGTCGAGACATACAAGGAATGTGTCGACACCTTGTAGACTTGTGTCGACACTTACACAACATGTGTCGACACTTGGTCTATAAGTGTCGACACTTAAGAACAGAAAGTCTCGACACTAACTGACAGTTAGAGAATTTCAAGAAGTGACTGGTTGACATGACAGCTGCCAATCCAGCCGGTCTACAGCAACTGTCAGCAAAGTCAAAAGACTGTTATAAACCGGATCAGCCGGTTACCATGAAGGAAGCCTATAAATAGGCACCCACAGTCTACAGAAAATGTTGAAATAATAATTAAGAAGTTCACAAACATTACATGGTGTGATTGAAGTAGTTGATCAGACTAAATCAAGAAGTGATACACAGAAGATCAACACAAGAAGATCAGGCAGTCCAACTGCAGATCTAAGTAGTTGGAGAGAGAGAGCTCCAACCAAGGATTCAGTCTTTGGAACTAAGGCTGAGAAGAAGAATTCAGAGTCATCTGGATTTCAAGAAGCAGAGATCAAGGATCAACTGCAGAAGATTCAGACTAATTCAGTTCTACTCAAGAAGCTTTGAAGAAAGCTAAGTCAGTTTGGATCAAGCTGAGTTCTTCCAAGAACTCTCCAAGAAACTCTCAACTCCTCTCATTCCTTCTGAGTTGTAGAGTTAGAATTTGTAATTTCTATTATAACTTGTAAGATCCATTGGATCTGAGTGATTGTAAGCCTATTTTATAAAGGCTGAGGGTAGGGTTTGGTGCCTGAGTGTAGGAGTTGAAGAACTCTGAGTGTAGGCCTTTGATTGGCTGAGTGTAGGCCTGGGTGGCTGAGTGTAGGCCTTTTGGCTGAGTGTAAGGCTTTGGGCCTGAGGTAGGAACCTTGTTGGGTTCTGAGCTAGTGGAGAAGTTTGGCCGAATCTAGTTCACTGCTAGATAGGCGAAGGGGGAAAGTGGATGTACCCAAAGATTGGGGAACCACTATAAAATTAGTGTGTCTGCTGTACTGTGCTGTGTTGTGGCTTTTCTGTGTGATTTCTGAAATTGCTGTTAACTGTAATAATCTGTAATAAACTGTAGTGCTGTCAAACAAAAGTTAAAAAAGGTTTAGGTCACCTATTCACCCCCCCCCCCCTCTAGGTGTTTAGGTACCATATCTTTCAACCTTCGATACGCTTTCTTAGAAAAGGACTCCAAGCTGCTTGTCATAGTTTCGGCCTACCTCACGGATGCACAAAAGGATAAACTTCTTTCAATTTTACAAAAGCATCGCCAAGCTATTGCTTGGCAGATATCTGATATCAAGGGCATAAGCCCATCTTTCTGCACTCATAAAATCTTAATGGAAGATAATTCACGTAACTCTATACAACCTCAGTGCCGTATAAACCCAAACATGAAAGACGTAGTTAAGGATGAGGTTATGAAATTGTTAGGCGCAGGAATTTTCTATCCTATATCCGACAGTAAGTGGGTTAGCCCAGTACAGGTAGTACCAAAGAATGGAGGGATAACAGTAATTAGTAATGAAAATAATGAATTAATCCCGACTCGGATGGTGACCGGATGGCGAATGTGTATAGATTACCGTAAGTTGAATGACGCCACCCGCAAGGATCACTTCCCCTTGCCGTTCATTGATCAAATTTTAGAACGACTTTCCGGACATAGCTTTTATTATTTTCTCGATGGCCTCTCGGGGTATCTTCAAATCACCATCTCCCCCGAGGACCGGGAGAAAACTACGTTTACTTGTCCCTTCGGCACCTTCGCCTATCGAAGAATGTCGTTTGGATTGTGCAATGCGCCAGCTACATTCCAACGATGTATGCTTGCCATCTTTGACAAGTACGTAGAAAGCATTATGGAAGTTTTCATGGATGATTTCTCCGTGTTCGGGAATTCCTTCGATAGTTGCTTAGAGAACCTTGAAAAAGTCTTAGAGCGATGCAAAGAAACTAACCTCGCCTTAAATTGGGAAAAATGTCATTTTATGGTGAGGGAAGGGTTAGTTTTGGGACATAAAATTTCTGAAATGGGTATTGAAGTAGACGTTGCAAAAATAGAAGTTATCGAGAAGCTGCCGCCACCTACGAACATAAAAGCTATAAGAAGTTTCCTGGGTCATGCGGGTTTCTACCGCCGCTTCATAAAGGACTTTTACAAAATCACCAAGCCCCTTACCCATCTCTTAGAAAAAGATGCCACATTCATCTTTGATGACCTCTGTCTAGCTGCCTTCAATTTAATAAAAGAAAAATTAGTTAATGCCCCAATCATGATAGCTCCGGTGTGGGATCATCCTTTTGAGATAATGTGTGATGCGACTAGGTATGCGGTGGGAGCAGTTTTAGGCCAACAGATATCTAAAAACTTCCACCCCATCTATTACGCTAGTAATACACTCACATCTGCACAGGAAAATTACACCACAACCGAGAAGGAGCTCTTAGCTGTAGTATTCGCTTTTGACAAATTTCGCCATTATATTACTCTTTTGAAAATTATTGTTTTTACGGACCACTCGGCCCTCAAATATCATCTCTCTAAAACGGATGTCAAGCCTCGCTTGATTTGCTGGGTCTTACTCCTCCAGGAGTTTGACTTAGAGATCCGTGATAAGCGAGGTGCCGAGAACTTGGCCGCTGACCACCTTTCGCGCCTAGATAATCCTTTTATAGAAAAATTAGATGAAAAATGTTTTAACGATAATTTTCCCAATGAGAAGCTTTTTTCAATTAACACATCTACTTCTTCTTGGTTTGCACACATCGCTAATTATCTAGTGACTCAGGTGCTCCCAAAGGAGTTCTCGTCTCAGCAAAAGAACAAATTCTTTTCTGAGTTGAAGAACTACTTTTGGGAGGACCCGCATCTTTTTAAAGTCTGTGCAGACCAAGTGATCAGGAGGTGTGTTTCTTTTGATGAAGGATTAGATATTATTAAACATTTGCATGAAGGACCGACAGGTATGCACTATCAAGCTGCTCGCACCGCTCACAAAGTGTTAAGCGCGAGTTTTTACTAGCCTACCCTGTTTAAAGACGCGCATGCCTTTGTAAGTAGGTGTGATAGTTGCCAACGGTCGGGGAATATTTCGAATAAAAATGAAATGCCACAAAATTATTTCCTAGAGTGCGAAGTTTTCGACCTCTGGGGGATTGATTTTGTTGGCCCTTTCCTTCTATCTTCGGGAATAAGTACATTTTAGTTGCCGTTGATTATGTTTCGCGTTGGGCCGAAGCCCAACTCTTCCTACAAATGACGCCCGAGTCGTAGTTAATTTCCTAAAAAAATTATTTTCTCGTTTCGGTACGCCGCGCGCTAACGTTAGTGATAGGGGTTCCCATTTCTGTAACGCGCAATTTTCAAAAATCCTAACTAAATATGGCGTTACTCGTAAGCTTTCCACTGCCTACCACCCCCAAACTAACGGACAATTCAAAGTAGTGAATAGAGAAATAAAAAGAATTTTAGAAAAGACTGTTTCAACATCTAGAAAAGAGTGGTCAGCCAAATTAGACAATGCTCTATGGGCCTACCGAACAGCGTATAAAACCGCCCTCGGATGTACGCCATATCAGTTGGCTTATGGAAAATCGTGTCATTTACCCGTAGAGTTAGAACACCGCGCCTTTTGGGCCTTACGATTTTTAAACTTCGATCCCCACTCTGTCGGCGATTTTAGAAAATTTCAACTTAACGAACTCGACGAGTGGCGCTCTTACGCATATGAAAATAACAGACTTTATAAAGAGCGGACGAAGCGTTTGCACGATCGACATCTTAGGCACCCAAAAATCTTTAAGCCGGGCGACCAAGTTCTGCTTTATAATTCTCGTTTACATTTATTCCCGGGTAAATTAAAATCACATTGGTCGGGGCCTTTTACTGTTTTAGAAGACTTTTCTTATGGTACTGTTTTAATTTCCCACCCTGATTAGGGTAATTTCAAAGTGAATGGTCAGCGTCTTAAACTGTATTTCTGTGATGATGTCAATCCCAACCCTGTTAACTCTATCTTTCTTGTCCTGACATTTGATTAATCTGCACTTTATTTTTCTTAAAAAATTTGAACTTTATTTGAACTTTATTTTTAAACAATATTTGGGACACTCTTATTTTGATGCGTCGATCTCAAACGACGCTTTAAACAAAGGGCGCTCTTGGGAGGCAACCAAAGTTATCTTTTTCTGTTTTCTTTATTTCACAATTTTTGCCCCGAATGGCTCCGGCAAGCTGAAACTTCTGCGATCGCCTGCTCCAACGGTTCTGCTTCCATGACAAAGTCCACTAGACGACGTTTCATGCAGACCCAAAGCACAAGGATGGAGGAGCGGCATCACTCAGCTTTCCCTGCACAATAAAACCTGGGAAGTACCTATTTTTCAATTCTGTCTTTCATTTCTGTCCTTTAATTTTCTCTCGTTCTCCAACCTCATTCTCCATTGAGGACCATGTCGATTTTAAGCTTGGGGGAGGACTTCCTCCTTCTTTTTTCTTTTTTTAAATATCCAAAAAAAATCCAAAGAATCCAAAAATATATATATATAGCTGCATTTTGGTATTTCAATAAGTACTCCATGTTTATGTTTTGTTTTTCTCAAACTTCTTCATAAACAACGTAGTTAATTAAAATTTTTCTAATCATTTTTTTATCATATTTCACAAGTAAAATGTTGGACATGATGTGTTTCTAATTCACGGTAGCATGTTAAGGTGAAATATTTCTCTAAAACGTGCATTTCTATTATGTTTTTTCGTTCTTTATTTTCTTTACTTTCTCTAAAATTTATCATCCACTATTTTCCTTTTCCTCTTTAGATAATTTTCGTAAGAACAAATTTTGAATAACTTAGTAGATATGAACGATCCAAGTCCCATATTATTTTTATTTTCAAGATAATTTAATCAATCTTCTTTTATTATCTCGAACTTGCTTTTTGAAATTTATCAACTCTATGTTTTAAATAAATTTACAAAAGCGTGAAAATGATTTAGGCCATTTTTGTTTACGTTTGAGCCTTCATGCCAACCTAAAATCTTTTACCAATAGTTAGCCGCTTTTGAGCCTTTTTTCCAAATTCATTTGATAACTCCACATATCATTTCATTTTCACCAAAGCCAAAATTCCTAACTATCTAATCACGCTAAAATTTTTGTGTTTCATTCTAAAATTTTCATGATAGGAAATTTTGTGTTATCTTCGGAGAAATTGTTAAAAAAAAGTGTACTCAAAAGCAATGTTTGATTTTTTCTGGCCAATTCAACATGAAAGAAAAAAATGAATAAAAAAAGAAAAAAATGAATGAATTTTTATGGCCTTTGTTTTGAAAAAAGAAAAAAATGAATGAAAAAAAAAACAAAAAAATAAATAATAATAAAGAAGAAAACGAAAGAAAAAGAAAAAAAAAATATTATATACATATACATATTTTGTTTAAAATAAAAGTTTTTTTTGAAACTCGTTGTTTTGGTTTAGTGTGATTTTTAAGTCTCCATGTTTATATTTGAATTCCCATCCTATTCATAATCCTAAACCAAACGTTTCGGTCCTATTAAGTCCTTTTGATTCACGCCTTTTTAAATTTTATTTAACAACTAAGAAAAGAAGAAAAGTAAATCAGTTTTAGTTTTGGATTTAAACTTATATTTTTGTTATTTAATTGATATAATTATAATGTGTTGCTTGGATCTAGTAATAACTCAATACGTTCTTTTCATTTTCGTTGTCTTGCTTAAATCTATTTAAAGAGTTTCGTCAAAATTCTGGATGATTTATTTTTATTAAGTAAAGTTTATAAAAGTTAAACCATACCAAAATAATTGTTTTAGATTTACATTTTACATTCTCCCTACGTAGAATTTCGCATAGTACTTGTGTAAGCATGATTAAAACTTTTTGAATTAGTCACTTTTTATGATTAGCTAGTCTTTATATCTTTGCTTGGGGATAATCAAAACTTAAGCTTGGGGGAATTTGATAATACGGTTTGCAGTCAATTTTATTAGAATATTTTCAGGATTTTAAAGCAAATCATGTCTTGTAAAGTACTTATTTTGATTCCCCTTTGTATATATTTTTGTCGCTAATTGTTTTTTTCTACTTTTTGCAGGTTTTCACGGCTTTCAGCCGAATTTTGCTATGACACGCCCCAAGGTCACGCCCTACCAGGGCGTGTACCTAGGGCGTGTGACCCAGAGGAATGAAGCAATTGGTCCGAAACTGCATTCCGTGGAAACATAGTGAACACGCCCTCTGTCACGCCCGTGTCATATCTGACACGGGCGTGTACCAGAGACGTGTCCCCAGGTTCCGAGGAATCGTCGCAACGCGCTCATTTTTCCCGCTCCACTGTCGCACCGAATGTGTCACGCCCCAGGGTCACGCCTGACCCGGGCGTTACATATGGGCGTGTACTTCAGCAGCCGCGCCTGTCACCTCCAGCATTCAATCCCAGCTCAACAAAGTCAAGCCGCAAAGAACATGCCCCAGGTACACGCCCTACCACGGTGTGACTTGTTGGCGTGTACGTCAGCTACTTCGCCAGAATTAAATTCTAGCCCGAAAAAGTCGCACCGAATGTGTCACGCCCCAGGGTAACGCCCGACCCAGGCGTGACAGGGGGGCGTGACCCGACCCAAAAAAAATCTATAAATAAAGCCCATCTCCAAGGTTTCAGGGACACTTTTGGATTGAGAGGGGAGGTTCAGTCCTTTGTATTTTTGAACTTTTTTTTCAAGCATGTCTCTTCATTTTTAGCTCTTCTTATCTCTAGCTTAATGCTTTCCCTGTATTAGCTCCTAGCTTCTTTCTGTTGTATGATGTTAATGATAGTGTAGTTTACTTTCCATGCACTTGTAATGTCTAGTTTTAAAGTTGTAAGATCCCTGTTTTCATTAATAAAGAAGTGTTGTTTTCTTTTTTCGTTTCTACTTTGTCTTCATTATTTTCTTCTACTCTCCCCCCTCTTCCACCTCACTATGATTAACTAATCCTCCATGTACTCGATCTTGATGATCCGAGGTTCGAGTGATTAGGTTTTGATGCTTTGAATCTTACCTTTTCTTTTTAGGGTTTAGCCTTGAATTACTCTTGATTTATCACGGGTTGGAGATATATCATCGATATATACTCTCCACCTTTGCTTTCATTCTGGGCTAGCTGAGGGGCCAAAAGTTTGAAATGAGCACTCAAGAGTAAAGGGAGTTGTTCGCACCCCTCGAGAGAGGAAGACGTTCAAATCTCCCGGATTGAAGTAAAATCCAATAGTTGGGTTCACCGCGTAAAGCGAGTTTTAGGCCTCCGATTTAGGCGAAAGTCGGTCGGACCTTCCTAAACTCAGTTAGGCACGACCTTCGAGAGAAGCGTGTCCATATTTATGGAACCTCCATGGTCAAGGACCTTTACCCTAATTAGCTTAGGTTTATTTATCGTATTTTTCTAACCACTCTTGCCGAGGTGATTTCTGATCGAGTGCATTTTCCCCTCATCGTTACTAAGCTTTTGTAAAATCGCTTTTTTAGCTCTCTTGAACTTTTAATGCAAGTAGCTCTCTTTCATTGCAACTAGTTCTCTTCCTTTAATACGCTTAGCTTTCTTCTAAACCCTACATTTTCCGTCGATAAAATAATAGATTTCATGTGAGTTAGCTTACTCAACTGTTCCCGGATTTTAATACGGCACTTGTGTCCACTAGCTGCATTTCGATAGGTATACTTGCCTTGTTGGATTGTTAGTTTTGTTATTTTCTCCTTGCGAATATTTAAAAGACATCAAACTATTGTCAGGAAAAGAAAGGCAAGGAGCAAAGCCATGAAAAGAGTGCCTCCAGCCAAAGTAAAGGACAATAATGACATTCCATATTACATTCTTCATGACTGCCCCATAACTGAGCATTGGATGCAATATTCCAAGAACTAACTTAAAGCTATGAAGAAGAAGAGGAAGTATGAGAAAGGATCTTCTCAGTTTCACCTTTCTCATCCTCCTCCACCACCTCCTCCTGATGCAGGTGCAGGTGGAAGCTCAGCTGCTCAACCTTCTGCCAAAAGCCAAACCTCCTATCAGCCCCATGCAAGATCTTATTATAGGGGAAGCCAGTTCAGGGGTTCTCAATCTAGAAGAGGAAGCTACAGAGGAAGCCAAAGGGAATTCCAAGTTTATTTAAAAGGTTATTCAAGGTAACATCCTTACTCCAGGGAAGGACAAGCTTCATCAGACACAACTTCAGGTCCTTTTCCCTATAAGCTGAAGGAAGTAGTCTCATCCAGAGCTCCTCCAGACAATTCATCCAACAGATATGAGCCACCAGTGCCCTTTGAGGATCCTGAAAATAACCCTACTACATGGACTGCCAGGATGAAAAAGCTAGCTTCCCTGGATCAAATTAAGAAAGCTAAAGAGCAAGGCAGAGATTCCTCCAACATCACTACATTGTCTGAGCAAAGAAAGAAAGAATATGAAAGATATGGCTCAAGCAAATTCTTCGATTCTGATAGATATATGGAGCTGCATCCTGAAGCTGTTGTACCAAGGCCCAAACAGCAAACCTATTTAGGTGCAGTAGGTGACAGAAGGTCAAAGAAAGAAGCTCTCTATCCTAATAGAGAAATCAAGCTTATAAAGAGCAAGGAGAAAGAATAAATATGTAAGGTGACAATCATTCTGATTTCTGAATTCTGTCTGGGATATTATATATCTGTGCTTCTACAATGCTGTGTTTATTGCATTTCTGCATTGTTGCTTTGTATGTTGTTATGTAAGTTTTCCAAATTCTGTAAATAGTAATCCTAACCCAAATAGGGGGAGATTGTTGGAACACCCTATTACTAATTTGGGTCAGGATCACTATGTCTTTAGGAAATCTATTTTTGACCTCATTGTATAGATCTAAAGGTCAACTAGAATTGAGTCTAAGGGTTAGTAGTTAAGTTTGGAAGCTACCCTCAAGACCAAGGATTTTTAGTTTGGAGACTAAGTCATATCGTCGAGCTCAGTACGACGAATCGTCGAACTCCAATCGACGATCATCTAGCTCAACTTCGACGGATCGTCGAACTCCATTCGACGATCGCTGAGCTCAAATTCAACAAATCGTCGAACCCCATTCGACGATCTTCGAGCTCAGTTCGACGATCTTGACTCAGTATTGATTCTCTATCTCTAAGCTCAGTTCGACGATTGTTGAGCTTAGATCGACGATCTCTATTGTTGTCTAAGTCCAAATCGCTGAGCTCAGTTCAACGATAGTGGAGCTCAGTTCGACGATTTTCTGAAGAGATGAATGATTTTCAAGATTCAAATTCAGGACAGTTAAGGAGTTATTCAACAATTAATTCAGAAGATTTTCTAGCCGTTTTCATTTATTCTGGACCAAGTTTCAAGGGATTATCAAGGAATGTTTCTTTGGACTTTCCTCCAGAAGTCATTTGCAATTAAGGAGTCAATTAATGACAGGCCAACGACTATTCTTGACAGAGGATGATTTTCTATTCAGAACCAGAGAATAAAACACAAGATTTTTGAATCTCTCATAGAATATAGACAACACACAACACAGATAAGCAGAACAAGAAGAACAAGAACAAAACATTCTCTGTCTCAAAGAATTCATACAAGAACACACACCAAAGCAGATCAACAAATCTGAAATCTTCAGATCCCCTTTGATTCAAGTGTTGAAGGCCAACATAATTCAAAGACTCCAGACACCTAAAATTTCAGCTGTTGCTGAAATTATCATTTGCTGGAGATCAACTTCTGAAGGCCTATCACCCTACAGCAAAGCTTCATTTCCTGAACATCTCAAGAACTCAGGGGAAGCTTTGACAACATCAAATCCACTTAGTCTTCTCAGCTTTCTTGAGAAAGAGAAGACTTCCATAACTCTCTCGTCCCCATCTCTGTAAAGGGTTTTTCAAACTCCCTTCAAAAGTTTGTGCTTGGTTTTTGAGCACCTTATCAAAAGCTCATTGGTGGCAAGACACCTGATCAAAAAATCTGATTTGGTTTTTGAGCACCTTATCAAAAGCTCATTGGTGCCCAGGACACCTGATCAACTATCCTGCAGTGGATTCCTACCTAGGGTGGTAGAAGAGTGGATGTACCCAAGTTTAGGGGAACCACTATAGCTCCTTGTGTCATCTGGCTTGCTTGTCTTTATTTTTGTTTCTGTCTGTGATTGTTCTGTGATTAGTTAGGATCTGTGATTAATTTCTTTTGTAGGTTATTTTGTGATTAGATTTAATTTCTACTTCCCTGTTCACTCAAACTACAACAACTGTTATAAAAAGTTTTTAAGCACCATACTCTATTCACCCCCCTCTAGAGTATATCAGATCTAGCTGCACTTTCAGTCGTGTCACAGGTCATGTTAGTGCGGTCGACGAACTCAGCCCGACGAATTGGAGCTGGGGCGTGTCTAGTGTCATGTATGGGCACACGGCCTGAGACACTGGTGTGTCACAGGCCGTGTGAGTCTCGGGTGATTTTGATATTTTTCAGCCTGATGAACACGGCCACAGACACGGGCGTATCTGAACGCGTGTCAGGTGACACGGCCCGTGACATAGGCGTGTCATATGGGCGTGTCACTGGATTGGATAAGACGGTTGAGCACTGCTTGAGGCACATGACCTGGGACACGGGCGTGTCACAGGCCGTGTCAGGCAAAATTTGTGCTTCTGTGGCAAAATCGTGGCCATCCGTTCTTTCAGCTAGGATCCAATGGCTGAGCTGTCTCCCTATTTACTTAAGGCCGTAGATGAGAAGGGAAATGTCATTCTTCATTTGGCCTTCTCTTTCTACAGTCCTAGTGAGAGAAAGGGAGAGGACGAAGGAGGAGGAGGAAAGGGGCTGGTCACCGGAGCTGTTGCAGTATTCCGACGAGAGATCCAAGGCCAGCGTTGCGGAGGAAAAGCTGTTGCGGATCTTCATAGCCAGTTGAGAGCTCATGGCACCGAAACGGTCTTCGAGGGTAATGACCTTTCTTTCTAGCCATGTGAAGGCTTCCTTTTTGGCATATGTATGTGATTCTCCCACCAAAATGTGGCTGATTTTTGGAGTCTTTGGGTTGATTCATGGAATCCCTTTGTTATCATATAGATTCGGAAACATAGTACGGAATAGGCATGCTGTGTGAAGCCCATCTGGACAGGTTGGTCTGGATTGGTGATGTTGTATATACGAACCAGAGAAGACTCCATGATAAACACGTAGTTTAGGAGTCAACGGGTTGGACCTGTGAAAGAAAGTAACAGGAAGTACTGGAGTGGTAGTCCAGGAAAATACCCGTAGAATGCTTGTGCTGCTTGTGCTATTGGGTTCGACCTGTGAAAAGGAAGTAGCAGGAAGTACTGGATTGGAATTCCAGGAAAGACCCTTTGTAATGCTTAATGTTCATAGGGATTCTACCTGTGAAGAGAGTAACAGGAAGTACTGGCATGGTAGCCAGGAAAGACCCCTGACATTTGTGATATTTGCGGTGTCCACCTGCGAATAGAGTAGCAGGAAGTACTAGTGTGCCCAGGAAAGACCCGCTAATGTTGTGAGATGAATGGGTGTAATAGAAATACCCAAGCTTGAATGCCAGAACAGGATCAGTGAGACCTACCTTCTCCTTTATTTAGCCGTGAGTACACCGTACTCGGTGATGGCAAGGCGATTTGAGCAACGAGGGGGTGGAGTATCTGACCTGCTCTATGTCCGTCCGACGTGAGACCAGAAAGTGCGGTCTGTTGAAGAGCATAGCAAGAGTATTAGGCTTACATGCCGTGATACAATGGGGGGCTACGGGACAATCCCGGTTCACTAAGACTATAAAACTTTGGTTGCACGCCATGGAGTAAATGCTCAAGTGAGTTGTCATTTGGCTGTGACCCTGATATGGTGGTGGGCAACTGATTTCCTGTACACCAAGAAGGTGCCCGGAGTGCACGGACCATTGGGTCGGGTGGCTGATGGTTGTGATGGCATGTGTGCGTGAAAGCACATTATATTGGATAAATATATACATGCTTGTGATATACTATGCCTGCAGGGAAGAATACCGCTGCCCCGAGAAAGGGGTAGGGTCGTTATAATTTGGTCAGCTGAATTCTGCCCGTTGCCTCTGTTTGCCACCCTTGGGTGGAATGTCCCTGTGCAAGTGCTGGAGAACTGAGCAGGATGCATAAGTGTTGAAGTCCCTACTGCTTTTACTACTGTCGCTGCTAGCCCTCGAAGGCTAATGTGGATATAAATGTTATGTTTTCTTTTGATGTGGCCGGCCTGCATGCCAATGTTTGGCCCACTGTTTGAAAGCCATGTAATGCCATAAGGCCAACACTTTATGTGATTTGTAAGACATTTCTATGATATATAAAATATGGAGTTTGTATATGTTGGACATTCAAGGGTGAAGTTGTAACACCCCGAAGTCAAGAGAATCATTTTGAGCAAAATCGGGTTCAGGCATGGGTGACACGGCCTGGGACACGGGCGTGTCCCAGGGCGTGTCAGTTGACACGGCCTGCGACACGGGCGTATCGCAGGGCGTGTCGAGGTTGTGTCGACGATCGGACTTGGTGTCGATGATTTTCGCTCGACATCGTCGAGAGGGGCACACGGCCCAGGACATGGCCGTGTCGGATGCCTTGTCGTAGTGAGGACAAGGCCTGTGACACGGGCGTGTCACAGGGCATGTCAGTGGGCATCGAACCCAACTCGACGTCTCGGGTTAGGGCGTGTTTGCGGGACACGGGTGTGTCCTGGTACACACGGCCATGAACACGGGCGTGTGCCAAGCCGTGTGCCAGGCCGTGTGAAGTCTCGGGTTGTTTTGGGATTATTTCTGTTGAGGTACACGGCCTCAGACACGGGCGTGTCTGAGGGCGTGTCGGGTACACGGCCGTGACACGGCCGTGTCGCACGGGCGTGTACTGGTTGGATTGAGTCGGTTGTCTGCCGCTTAGGGGGACACGGCCTGTGACACGGGCGTGTCACAGGGCGTGTCAGGCCGTGTTCAGGGTTTTCTGGCCCGATCTGAGCCGTTTGTTTCCCTCTTCCTGGATCCAGTGGCTGGGCTTTGTCTAGGTGTTGGGAAGGCCGAAAAAAGGGAATTTAAAACCCTCTTTTATTATCTTCTTCTTCTTCATCTTCATTCCAAGAGAGAGAAAGAAGAAAGGCCTAAGGGAGAGAGAAGGGAGGAGTCTTCCAGCTGCTGTAGGAGCTGCTGAGTGCGGAGTGAAGATCCGAGAGCGGATTCGTGAAGGCAAGGCCGAGGCGGTGATTTCCATCCGGCTACTTCATGGCGCCGAAGCGATCTTCAAGGGTAACGATCTCCTTCTTGGACATCGAAGTCCTTTCTTTATACATGTGCTTGGAATCCTCCACCAAGAGGTGGATCGCGGAAGTGATTCCTTTGTTGTGTCTGCATTTAGAGCCGGAAATATGAAGTACGGTGTAGGCATGCTGTGTGAAGCCCATCTGGACCGGTAGTCTGGATTGGTGATGTTCATGGGTAAACCGGAGAAGACTCCGTGGCTTTGATGCTGTGCAAAACAGATTTCTGTTGTGATGAATGTATGGATGTGATGATTGTGAGGAGGCTTTGGTGAAGCTCCTAGATATGAGATGATCAATTGGTAACACGCCTGGTTAGTGCGAGATACGCCCGGTTTGTTACACCACTAGGGTGGGTTGATCCAGTTAAGGTAGGATCGATGGGTGGCAATTCTAGGGGAGCCGAGTTAAACCCGGGTTGCTGCACCACATGGTGTGGGTCGATCGGATTAGGAGGGGGATCGATGGGTAGACAATGCCTGGGGAGCTTAGATAAACCCGGCTTGCTACACCACGGAGTGTGGGTCGATCTGCTCTATTTGTGATGCTGTGAGGATGGACCTCTGAGTGGCTTGGGCGGGATATCGCCAGCCTGCGAGCTGGTGGACTAGGGCCGGTCAACCAACAAGTTAAAACCTCGAGAGACAGCGGTGTACGACGGTGGATTCCGGTACGCCAAGAAGGTGCCCTGAGTGCACGGAGCGTTGGTGGACTCCAGCGTTTGTGATGTGATGTGTTTGTTAGATAGTGGAATAAAGAGAATGATCTATCTATGATGTGATTTGGTGATGTTTGCTGATGCTTGATGAGAAAGGAAGCACTGTATACAGGGAAGGAACCACTACCCCGGGTAGGGGGTAGGGTCGTTATAATGGGTCAGCAATGCTGACCGTTACTTTGTTTTCTGTGTTGGTTTGGATGATGAATTGCAGGTGCTGCAGTTGGGAAAGAATAAGTGGATTGGCTAGCCTGGTGTTCTTAGTCCTTGGAAGCTATGTGAAGATTCATGGTTGGATTTCATGTGTGGCCGACCTGCGTGCCGATGTACGAAACCATTGATGTGAAAGAGGAACTTGTAAGGCCATAAGGCCAGGGTGTGTGAGTTGTATACATTCCTGGTGTTGTTCTATATAAATGTGGTATTTATATGTTGGTGGACATTCTGGTTTGAGTTCATGTTAACAAGAAAAATGCTGCGCTAGAATGGAATGAGTTAAGGACACGCATAGATTTGATTTCCACACGTGATTCCTTCGCTTGTCTGTGCTATATGGCGTGGGGCCCCGGCCGGACCCACCGTTATATGTCATGTGACAGGTGGGGGCGTTACAAAGTGGTCTCAGAGCGAGGTTGAGATTGTTTGGGAGGAGAGAACATAATTGAACTCATGAATGTCCACTAGGAATGTATGTCATGCACATGATGTGCGTGAGGGTGTAGTCAATGTACCAGTACCGTTAGGATTTGAAAGAAGTTAATGGTGTTCTGTACATTGATAGGTGGCGAGGGATGGAGCTGGGCCGTCTGAGCCCCAGCGGTCGGATGAGAGTGCAGCACCCGTGGAAGCGCCGATGCCTCCCTCGGCAGAGGCCATACGGGTGGTGGCGGAGACAGTGCTTGCAGTGTTACAAGCACAACCAACTGGACAGGCAAGACCTGGTGGAAGGCAAGAGCATGCTGCCGAGGTGGTGGAAGCGCAAGCAAGTGACGACGCATTGTCACGTTTTATGCACTTTCACCCACCGACGTTTGGTGGAGCGCTCTCACCAACGCAGGCAGAAGATTGGTTGGCAAGAGTAAAAAGGATCTTAACTGCAATTAGGACGGTCGAGGAGCAGAAAGTGATGTTGGCCACTTTTCTGTTGGAAGGAGATGCGAGATTGTGGTGGGATGAAATTGAAGTGCACCACTTGGCAGGTCGAGGTTTAACGGAGATTTCAATGGAGGAATTCTCCCAACTATTTTTAGCCAAGTATGTGCCGGTGTCGCAGAGGATTGCAATGAAAAATGAGTTTCTCCGTTTGGTGCAGGGTCAGCGAGATATTGATACCTACCTGCATGAGTTTACAAGATTGGGGAGATATGCGGGATCTACCTTTGCGGAGGAAGCGCGAAAGACAAATCGGTTTTATGGCGGCTTGCGGGATGAATTGAGGTTGGCACTTCCGAGTTCGGTGAGCCAAGGCTTTCAGGTGTTGGTCGATACAGCTCGTGCCTTGGAGAAGGATATGAAGCGAGTACAAGCAAATAAGAGACTGGCAAGGGAAAAGTCAGAGTTTAAAATGTCACCACCAGATCAATCAGAGTTTCGCCAACAAGAGAAGAAAAGATTTAGGCCGGTGGACGTAGCTCCGTCGAATGTTTCTTCGGGGGCGACGTATGGGCCAGGACATGTGGATACACGTATATGTTATAACTGTGGGCAGCAAGGACACATAGCAAAATTCTGTTGGAATGTCCCTCTAGGGAGTGAGAAAAAGACAGGTGCGTCATATGAAGAAAAAGGGAAAGCAGTGGCCGAATCATCTGCACCCCGGACGCAACCTCGCTTGCATGCGATGGACGTTCAAGAGCCGCAAAGCTCAGTTGGTGAAATTCAGCCTCGAGCGTTTCATTTATCATTAAATCGTGAATTTCAAAATCGGAAGGCTGAGCGGAAGTGAACTGTGATGTGAATCATGTCGATGCTCTGAAAGCTGTGTATGTAAACTATGTTTTGATGAATAATAGCTGATGGCTAATGTAAATGATGTTTATATCTATCGTTGTCGATCTCTATAATAGCTTGGTGCACGTGTGATTGTGCCGAAATCAATCAATTATGTTGTTTTGTTTTGAGGTTTTATGTGGCTGAATGTGCACAAGTGGAAGTTAGGGATGTTTGTTGTGTTGTCTGTTTGTTAGTGTGTGCGGAGGCTATGATTTTGTGATGTTGTGACCAATTGGCTGTTTGGAGTCAAATTTCGAGGACGAAATTATTTGAAGGGGGGGAGGATTGTAACACCCCGAAGTCAAGAGAATCATTTTAAGCAAAATCGGGTTCAGGCATGGGTGACACGGCCTGGGACACCGGCGTGTCCCAGGGCGTGTCAGTTGACACGGCCTGCGACACGGGCGTGTCGCAGGGCGTGTCGAGGTTGTGCCGACGATCGGACTTGGTGTCGACGATTTTCGCTCGACATCGTCGAGAGGGGCACACGGCCCAGGACACGGCCGTGTCGGATGCCGTGTCGTATACTCGACGAGTGTTACGCGATGATCGTCGAGTATCGAGTTCCAGTGAGGACACAGCCTGTGATACGGGCGTGTCACAGGGCGTGTCAGTGGGCGTCGAACTCAACTCGACGTCTCGGGTTAGGGCGTGTTTGCGGGACACGGGTGTGTCCTGGGGCACACGGCCATGAATACGGGCGTGTGCCAAGCCGTGTGCCAGGCCGTGTGAAGTCTCGGGTTGTTTTGGGATTATTTCTGTTGAGGTACACGGCCTCAGACACGGGCGTGTCTGAGGGCGTGTCGGGTACACGGCCGTGACACGGGCGTGTCGCACGGGCGTGTACTGTTTGGATTGAGTCGGTTGTCTGCCGCTTAGGGGGACACGGCCTGTGACACGGGCGTGTCACATGGCGTGTCAGGCCGTGTTCAGGGTTTTCTGGCCCGATCTGAGCCGTTTGTTTCCCTCTTCCTGGATCCAGTGGCTGGGCTTTGTCCAGGTGTTGGGAAGGCCGAAAAAAGGGGATTTAAAACCCTCTTTTATTATCTTCTTCTTCTTCATCTTCATTCCAAGAGAGAGAAAGAAGAAAGGCCTAAGGGAGAGAGAAGGGAGGAGTCTTCCAGCTGCTGTAGGAGCTGCAGAGTGCGGAGCGAAGATCCGAGAGCGGATTCGTGAAGGCAAGGCCGAGGCGGTGATTTCCATCCGGCTACTTCATGGCGCCGAAGCGATCTTCAAGGGTAACGATCTCCTTCTTGGACATCGAAGTCCTTTCATTATACATGTGCTTGGAATCCTCCACCAAGAGGTGGATCGCGGAAGTGATTCCTTTGTTGTGTCTGCATTTAGAGCCGGAAATATGAAGTACGGTGTAGGCATGCTGTGTGAAGCCCATCTGGACCGGTAGTCTGGATTGGTGATGTTCATGGGTAAACCGGAGAAGACTCCGTGGCTTTGATGCTGTGCAAAACGGATTTCTGTTGTGATGAATGTATGGATGTGATGATTGTGAGGAGGCTTTGGTGAAGCTCCTGGATATGAGATGATCAATTGGTAACACGCCTGGTTAGTGCGAGATACGCCCGGTTTGTTACACCACTAGGGTGGGTTGATCCAGTTAAGGTAGGATCGATGGGTGGCAATGCTAGGGGAGCCGAGTTAAACCCGGGTTGCTGCACCACATGGTGTGGGTCGATCGGATTAGGAGGGGGATCAATGGGTAGTCAATGCATGGGGAGCTTAGATAAACCCGGCTTGCTACACCACGGAGTGTGGGTCGATCTGCTCTGTTTGTGATGCTGTGAGGATGGACCTCTGAGTGGCTTGGGCGGGATGTCGCCAGCCTGCGAGCTGGTGGACTAGGGCCGGTCAACCAACAAGTTAAAACCTCGAGAGATAGCGGTGTACGACGGTGGATTCCGGTACGCCAAGAAGGTGCCCTGAGTGCACGGAGCGTTGGTGAACTCCAGCGTTTGTGATGTGATGTGTTTGTTAGATAGTGGAATAAAGAGAATGATCTATCTATGATGTGATTTGGTGATGTTTGCTGATGAGAAAGGAAGCACTGTATACAGGGAAAGAACCACTACCCCGGGTAGGGGGTAGGGTCGTTATAATGGGTCAGCAATGCTGACCGTTACTTTGTTTTCTGTGTTGGTTTGGATGATGAATTGCAGGTGCTGCAGTTGGGAAAGAATAAGTGGATTGGCTAGCCTGGTGTTCTTAGTCCTTGGAAGCTATGTGAAGATTCATGGTTGGATTTCATGTGTGGCCGGCCTGCGTGCCGATGTACGAAACCATTGATGTGAAAGAGGAACTTGTAAGGCCATAAGGCCAGGGTGTGTGAGTTGTATACATTCCTGGTGTTGTTCTATATAAATGTGGTATTTATATGTTGGTGGACATTCTGGTTTGAGTTCATGTTAACAAGAAAAATGCTGCGCTAGAATGGAATGAGTTAAGGACACGCATAGATTTGATTTCCACACGTGATTCCTTCGCTTGTCTGTGCTATATGGCGTGGGGCCCCGGCCGGACCCACCGTTATATGTCATGTGACAGGTGGGGGCGTTACAGAAGTTCAAGTGTAGTGTTATAGGCTTCCGCTAGAATGCAATGTGTTAGGTGTGTTGCGCTACTCTGGTATCACTCTGTAGCTTCATTGTCTGTTTTGTGGTATATGTTGTGGGGACCCGGCCGGTCCTTCTAGTATATAGTATATGAACGGATGGGGTTGTTACATTTTTTGTATCAGTTGTCTTGATCTTTCCCTCTCGAAGTCGTGGTCGACTTATTTTGTGGGGTGGCGCGCACGTGTCTGTGCAAACCACGTTAACACGTTTGAACTCCTGAATTTCCATGATAGGAATGGAAATGTTTGTGTTTGAGGAACCTGCGCGTTCCGATCTTATTGCTTACTTGTGTAATTTTCCACATATAGGCGACGAGTGCGATGGCATGGCAGTAGGAACCCCAACACTCGATGGGAAGCATGACAGCAACTGTGGTACCAACATCTCCTCCATCGATAGAAACGGCTCGACTGATTGCCGATGTGGTTTTTGCAATGCTCAAGGCTTACAATGAGGGACAGGTTCAACCCTCTGATCTGGTAATGTGTCCCATGCCGGGTAGTGAACTTGAGCAGACGGCAAGGGGAAGTGCCTCAGCTTCGTCGGTGAACGTGTGTTTGAGCCAAGGAGAGGACACAGTTGAGGACTATTTTTATGCATTTGTTGCAATGAGAAAACAACCCGAGTTTGTGTTTGAAACCGAGGGGATGAAGATCAATCGGTTTTATGATGGGCTACGTCAGGATCTCCGTTTCTTGATAATGGGTCCTAAGTTCTTGGGATTCCAACCATTGGTGGAGGCAGCTAGACTGTTGGAAATGGACTTAATGAGAGCCCAGCAGATGTCTGCGACCAGGAAAGTGCGCACTCCAAGGGTTGGGAAGTCTGCTCACCGTAAGAGGCAAAGACTCAAGAAGCGTACTTGTTATGCTTGTAGTCAGGTAGGACACATCGCTCTTGACTGTTGGGATGGCGTTCAGCAGCCAAAGAAGCAATACAAGTGTTATTCATGTGGTAAAGCAGGACATAAAGCCTGAGATTGCCGCATTGGCTCGTAGCGGGCAATAAAGGAGAAGGAAATGTCGACATAATGATGGACATAAATAATTGGGCTCCTCATGTATGGTGGATTATGCATGTGTTATATGTTATATAACTACAATACATGGATGTGTGGGATCAACGTGTTTGTCCGATAGCCGTGAACACGACTAGATTGTTTATGTTTTATGCCATGGGGATACTGGTGCACAACCTTATCAGGAGTTGTCGACGTCTGGTTGAGCAGGAAATCAGAGCGTCTTATTTGGAGATGCGAAAAGCAGTGGTGGAGTCCTCTGCGTCCCAGGCGCAATCCTAAGTGTTACGAGTGCGCGATAATCATATTGCTTGCTTTTGTTTGCATCTTGTGTATATTGCTTTTGTGTGTTACGTGCACCACAGTTTTGCACTTATTCAAAATATGCTAACGCAAGCACTGTTTGATACAGATGCTTCATATTCTTTTCTGTCTAGCGAGTTTCAAGCGCGGCTTGGGATATCTAGTCGTGTGAAGACAGATAGCGTCAGAGTAGTGTTGTCAAACGGCTGTTGGATGCTTGTGGATCAAGCTTGCGATATGGCGGTCCAAATAGGAAGTCAGGATTTCAGTTTGACTGCATCTGTATTGCCGATATCGAAATTCGACATGATATGTGGTATGGATTGGCTTGCGGAGCAGCATGCCTTGATTGATGTTGTTGTCTGCACTCCAAGTCTTGAAGGCTGTTTGGAAGGGTGCGGAGTGCTACTTCGCCCTGATTCAGGCAGTTGAGCCAAAGGCCAGTGTGCGTGATGTTCCTATTGTGTCGGAATTTGCAGATGTGTTTCCTAAGGATCTCCCTGGGCTACCACCCCAGCGTGACATTGACTTCACGATCGAGTTGGTGTCAGGTGCGAATCATGTCGCCCGCTCACCATATCGCGTCGCGCCTAATGAAATGGCGGAGTTGAAAGTCCAATTATAGAAATTGCTGGAGTAAGGTTATATACGCCCAAGCTTGTCTCCTTGGAGCGCCCCTGTGCTTTTTGTGAAGAAGAAAGACAGTGGCTTGCGGTTATATATTGATTACCGCGAATTGAATAAGCTGACCGAGAAGAATAAATATCCGATTTTGCGGATTGATCAGCTGTTTGATCAGCTAGTGGGATCGTCCGTCTACTTGAAGTTGGACTTGAAATCTGGTTATTACCAGTTGAGGATCCGGGAAGAAGATATTCCCAAAACCGCATTTGGAACACGGTACGGGCACTACGAGTTCACGGTCATGCCATTTGGGCTGTGCAATGCGCCCTTGGTATTTATTGACTTGATGCACCGAATATTCCGCGAGTACCTAGATCTGTTCGTCATAGTGTTCATTGATGATATCCTAGTGTACTCAAGATCGGAAGCCGATTATGAGAACAATTTGCGGTTGGTGTTGAATACATTGAGGCAGAATCAGCTCTATGCCAAGTTCTCGAAGTGCGAGTTTTGGCTATCGTCGGTGGCTTTTCTGGGCCATGTGGTCAGTGGAGCGGGCATATCAGTGGATCCAGCAAAGATCAGGGCCATACAAGAGTGGCCAGTGTTGTCTTCAGTGACCGTGGTCCGTAGTTTCCTTGGACTAGCAGGCTACTACCGAAGATTTGTTGAAAACTTCTCATGGATCTCTTTGCCGCTAACCATGTTGACGTGAAAAGAACAGAAGTTCGTTTGGTCGCCAGAGTGCGCGCGTGCTTTTGAAGAGCTGAAGATTCGGTTGACCACGACGCCTGTATTGTCACCGCCATGTGGTACTGATGGATTTGTAATCTACAGTGATGCCTCAGGGAGCGGCTTAGGCTGCGTGCTTCTGCAAAATGGAAAGGTGATTGCTTACGGCTCACGCCAGCTGAAAGTGCACGAGCGGAACTATCCCGTCCATGATCTTGAGTTGGCGGCGGTGATCTTTGCACTAAAGCTGTGGCGACACTATCTTTATGCTGTGAAGGTGGAGATCTATACAGATCACAAGAGCCTGAAGTACATATTGGAGCAGAAGGACTTGAATATGCGACAACGAAGGTGGTTGGAGTTCCTCGGGGACTACACCTTTGAGATTCACTATACTCCCGGGAAGGGGAATGTTTTCGCGGATGCGTTGAGTCGGAGGACTCCGGTAAGAGCAGCTTGGTTGCTAATTCATGATGAACGTCTCATCCAGGATCTGGAAGCATTAGAGATTTCTTGTGTTGCCAAGAATTCCATTGCCAATGCATGTTTGAACTGGATGGAGGTGCAATGTGACCTTGCGGACCGAGTTCGACGGGCAACGGAGTTGGATGAAGATATCCTACGCTATGCGAAAGCTGGAGCAGAAGGGAAGTTCTCCGGGAATGACGGTCTTTTTTGAAAAGAAGGTCGTTTGTGCATCCCAAATGTGGGTAAATTGAGGGAAGAACTGATGTATGAACGACGACGATGTTCAAGGATATGAAAAGCTTTTTTGGTGGCCAGTATTAAAGAAAGATGTTGCTCTTTATGTGGCCAAATTCCAAACCTGTGCTATTGTGAAGGCGGAATGCCAGAAACCAGGGGGTTATTTGAAGTCGTTGTCGATTACAGAGTGGAAATTTGACGTTATTTCTATGGATTTCGTGCACGAGTTGCCGAGATCTCAGCGTGGGAATTATTCCATCTTAGTTATTGTTGATCGGCTGACGAATGTGGAACATTTAATACCAAACAAGCGAGATGATTCGGTAGAAAGTTTGGCAAAGCTATACGTGAAACAGATTTTACGTCTTCACGGTGTTCCTCGGAGCATCGTGAGTGATCGAGATGGGCGATTCAAGTCAAAGGATTGGAGGCTAGTTCACCAGCTGTTGGCCACAAAATAGACTTTCAGTACGGCCTTTCATCCCCAAACGGATGGCCAAACTTAACGAACCAACAGAACGATGGAGGACATGCTCCGAATGTGCGCCTTCGATTTTGGAAAGAGGTGGGAAAATCATCTCTACATGGTGGAGTTTGGTTATAATAACAGCTACCAGGCGAGCATCGGGATGGCACCGTATGAAGCTCTATATGGACAAAAGTGTCGAACTCCCTTAGCTTGGGTAGAAGCGGGCGAAGCTAGAGTTTATAAATGTAATGAAGTCGATGAAGCAAACTCAACCATTCGTGTTATTCGAGCGAGGCTACTCATAGTCCAAGATCGTCAAGCGAAGTACTCCAACGCCAAGCATCGGAATGTGGAGTTCGCGGTAGGCGCTTGGGTCTACTTGAAGATCAAGCCCTTCAAAGGTGTATCCAGGATTCGACGTGTGAAAAAGTTGAGTCCAAGATATTTGGGTCCATTTTCAGTGGTTGAGCGAATCGGAGAAGCTACATATCGGCTAGCTCTTTCGGCAGTCTTGGGTGGCCTACATGATGTGTTCCGCATCTCGGTGCTTCGGAAGGTCGTTAAAGATCCAGCTCAAGTGATCACGAATGATTATGTGTCGGTGGAGTATGGGCTAACAACGAGGGTTAGACCCATTCAGATCGAGGATCGAGCCGAGAAATAGTTGCGGAACATGACGGTCGGGACGGTTGAAGTCCGATGGGACAATTGCGGTCGTGAGGAGCTTACATGGGAGCGAGAGCAGACCATGCGAGCGGAGTTTCCCGAGCTATTTTTGTAGCGATTGCCTAGTGAAAATTTTGTTGTAACAAGATCATTTGATGTTATAACTTTTTTGTTGTTGGTTGCCTTCCTGTATCCGAATTTTGAGGATGAAATTTCTTGTTGGAGGGGAGGGTTGTAACAGCCCATTTTTCAGCAGGCCAGTTTTTGGGGTGACACGGCCTGGGACACTGTCGTGTCCCAGGGCGTGTCCTAAGTTTGACGAATGTTCGGGAGGAATAGTCGACGAGTGGTCGACAAAATTTGGTCGACAATCGTTGAGTGCTTATGACACGGCCTGTGACACGGGCGTGTCACAGGGCGTGTCTGCGCGGTCGACGAACTCAGCTCGACGAATTAGAGCTGGGCGTATCTAGTGCCGTGTATGGGCACACGGCCTGAGATACGGGCGTGTAACAGGCCGTATGAGTCTCGGGTGATTTTGAGATTTTTCAGCCTGATGATCACGGCCACAGACACGGGCGTGTCTGAAGGCGTGTCGGGTGACACGGCCCGTGACACGGGTGTGTCACATGGGCGTATCACTGGATTAGATAAGTCAGTTGAGCACCGCTTGAGGCACACGGCCTGGGACACGGGCGTTTCACAGGTCGTGTCAGGAAAAATTTTCGCTTTTATGGCAAAATTGTGGTCGTCCGTACTTTCAACTAGGATCCAATGGCTGAGCTTTCTCCCTATTTCCTTAAGGCCGTGGATGAGAAGGGAAATCTCATTCTTCATTTGGTCTTCTCTTTCTACAGTCCTAGTGAGAGAAAGGGAGAGGAACAAGGAGGAGGAGGAAAGGGGCTGGTCACTGGTGCTGCTGCAGTATTCCAACGAGAGATCCGAGGCCGGCGTTCTGGAGGAAAAGCTGTTGCGGATCTTCCTAGCCAGTTGAGAGCTCATGGCACCGAAACGGTCTTCGAGGGTAACGACCTTTCTTCCTAGCCATGTGAAGGCTTCCTTTTTGGCATATGTATGTGATTCCCCCACCAAAAGGTGGCTGATTTTGGGAGTCTTTGGGTTGATTCATGGAATCCCCTTTGTTGGCATATAGATCCGGAAATGGAGTACGAAATAGGCATGCTGTGTGAAGCCCATCTGGACAGGTTGGTCTGGATTGGTGATGTTGTATATACGAACCGGATAAGACTCCGTGATAAACGCGTAATTTAGGAGTCAATGAGTTGGACCTGTGAAAGAAAGTAACAGGAAGTACTGGAGTGGTAGTCCAGGAAAATACCCGTAGAATGCTTGTGTTGCTTGTGCTATTGGGTTCGACCTGTGAAAAGGAAGTAGAGGGAAGTACTGGATTGGAATTCCAGGAAAGACCCTTTGTAATGCTTAATATTCATAGGGAGTCTACCTGTGAAGAGATTAACAGGAAGTAATGGCATGGTAGCCAGGAAAGACCCTTGAAATTTTTGATATTTGCGGTGTCCAACAGCGAAGAGACTAGCAGGAAGTATTGGTGTACCCAGGAAAGTCCCGCTAATGTTGTGAGATGAATGGGTGTAATAGAAATACCCAGGCTTGAATGCTAGAACAGGATCGGTGAGACCTACCCGTGCCTTTATTTAGCCGCGAGTACGCCGTACTCGGTGATGGTAAGGCGATTTGAGCAACGGGGGGCGGAGGATCTGACCTGCGCTATGTCCGACCGACATGAGACCAGTAAGTGCGCTCTATTGGAGCACATAGCAAGAGTCTTAGGCCTACGTACCGTGATACAATGTGGGGCTACGGGCCAATCCCGGTTCACTAAGACTATAAAACTCCGGCTGCACTCCATGGAGTAAATTCTCAAGTGAGTTGTCGTTGGGATGTGACCCTGAAACGGTGGTGGGCAACTGATTTACCAGTACACCAAGAAGGTACCCAGAGTGCACGGACCGTTGGGCCGGGTGGCTGACGGTTGTGATGGCATGTGTGCGTGAAAGCACATTATATGAGATATATATACATGCTTGTGATAAACTATGCCTGCAGGGAAGAATACCACTGCCCCGAGAAAGGGGTAGGGTCGTTTTAATTTGGTTAGCTGAATGTTGACTGTTGCCTCTGTTTGCCACCCTTGGGTGGAATGTCCCTATGCAGGTGCTAGAGAACCGAGCGGGAAGCATAAGGGTTAAAGTCTGTACTACTTTTACTACTGCCGCTGCTAGCCCTCGAAGGCTAATATGGATGTCAATGTTATGTTTTCTTTTGATGTGGCCGGGCTGCGTGCCATTGTTTGGGCCACTATTTGAAAGCCCTGTAAGTCCATAAGGCCAACTCTTTATGTGATTTGTAAGACATTCCTATGATATATAAAATATGGAGTTTGTATATGTTGGACATTCAAGGGTGGAGTTCAAGTGTAGTGTTATAGGATTCCGCTAGAATGCAATGTGTTAGTTGCGCTGCGCTACTCTGGTATCACTACGTAGCTTCATCGTCTGTTTTGTGGTATATGTTGTGGGGCCCAGGCCGGAACTTCTAGTATATAGTATACGAACGGATGGGGTTGTTACACGCGTCCTGCAGGGGCGGACTGCAGGAGCAGTCCGCAGCCCCTGCCGACCAATGGAAGGCGTGCGGCCTGGACGATCAGACCGCTGTGACCGCCCAAGCCGTGCGGCCTGAGCATACAGAGAATTCTGTATGCCCACACTAAGGCATCGCGACCTCCAGGAGGAACCCGGGGTAGGCCGGCATTAGCGAGCTGGCTGTCATGGGAAGGATCCGTGATTTCGGGGTTAACAGAGGTAGACCTCTACGATGTGCTACCGGAAGCACCAACAATAGTTGGAGGAGGAGGAGGAGGAGGAGGTCCTTTCTTGTGTCTCTGAGGAGGAGGAGAATATCTCCTGCTTTTCTTTCTTGCTTTCTGTTCATTTTTAGACAACCACATCGAGGCTGGAATTCCAGGGTAAGGAGTGATGTTCTGCAGAATATAATAAGGAGTATGATGAGTTGGATTTGGCTTGGGAGCAGCAACTAGAGGCGCCTTTCTTTTCTTAGACACTTTCTTCTTGGCAGGAGGGCTATCATCAGAATCATCAATATCATCATCATCTTTTTCAGAGGAAGATCCCTGAGTATTATCATATAAATCGTCCAGAGCTTTGAGAAGATCTTTATCAATTGGCTTGACAGCCTGAGGCTATGCTTGAGGTACTGGAGTTGGAGATGAAGCAACTGTTTGAGGTTCTGGAGCCTGAGGCTGTTTAGCAACTGATAAGTTTTCTTCCTTTATATCCGCCATGATTATCTCATCCAAATCTGGAAGAGGACTATCATCCATCTTATATATAGGAGCTGAGACAGCCTCTAGAGATGACATATCTTTGGGAGCTGATATTGTATGAATCTCTGTAATTGCAAAACTGTCCTGAAGTTGCTTGGCAACTGTGGGACTAATAGGTGCTCTAAATGGTACAATATCCAAGGAGGGATTTTGGCAGACAAATGGAAGAGAACTTAAATAAATTCAATCAAAAGAATTCAACAAACTGAACAAATCCACTATGGGATGGACAAAGCAATCACAAACAGTTATTCTTTCTGTATCCTCTATAACTGTATCTATATCTAGAGTCATATAAATATCTGTATCTGAAACTTTTGCTGCTGCTGCTGAAACTAGAGAAGCTTCTTCATTGAGCATCTCCCCCTACCTGATTTCAGCAGAAGCGGAATCAGGCCCCTAGTGGAAGGAGGAGGGACAAAGGAGGCAGCAAAGGGAACAACAAGAGAAGAAATAGAATTAACAAGAGGTGTAATGGTATCTACTATAAGAGTCCTAAGCACTGGAGTGATGTTCTCCACGATGGTGGACAGGAATGGAGAAGCTATATCCATAAACTCAGGTGGCGTTTGGGTGGATACAGAGGGATTAGCAGAAGGAGTGACATCATTGAGGATGTCATCCTGAGGAGAGGATGGTGCAGGGGATGATGTGTGACTGGAAATGTCATGGATAGGTGAAGTAGGTGTAGATGGTAACGATGTGAGCAGATTGAATGTGGGGGATGACAAGAATGTGTTAGTGTTTGTCTTATAGATGGGATGGAAGAGGAGATTGAGGAGGTGTGATTTGGAGGGGAGATTGAGGAGGTGTTGGCAGATGCGTTAGTGAAGGGATTGAGATGGCCGGTTGTTGCAGAGGAGGAAGAGATGATGGCTAGGGAGATGGAGGAGTTATTGTTGGAATGGATATGGTTGAAGAAAGAGGTGGAAGAGGAGCTTCTTCAGAACTAGGGTGGGGAGTGGCTGTATCAGCACTGGTTCCCTCAAAAGGCCTGTAGGAGGAGGTAGCCTTGGTTGGCTTTGTGATCCTCCTCTCCTGTCTGCCAAACGGGGCAGAGTTTAGCCTCTTGGAGGCATTTATGAACTCTATTGTGGAAACCAGATGTTCAGATGCTTTCTCCTACAGAAAAATCCCCAAGACCCATCCAAAGCAGACTTCTTTCTTGTTGTTCATCTTCTTAATCAGATCAAATATTAACTTACCCCAGTTAATTCATTTCTTATCCACCAAAGCAGCCATCACCAAGAACTGGTGCCTGGTGATATAGTCATGTGTTGTATGCTTGCCTAACAACACCTTCCCGACTACATCTGCTAAGAACTTGTATTCAACAGACAAGTTCTTTTTCAGTAACTTATTAAGGTTATCTCCAGAGTGACCCATTTTGATTAACATATTGTTATATTCCTCAGAGTCCATTTCTATATCATCAGCACCATTTAATTAACCAAAGATATCGGTTAGTATATTCAGAGAGAGGGAAACCTGATTAGCAGAAATAGTTCCCATCATATTGTCTTCATAGGTTGATGAAGTAAAGACACATTCTTTGATTTCTGTCATTGCAACCTTGATTCTGAGTGTTATGAACTGCTTCAAATGTTGATCTTCAAACAACTTCAGGATTTCCACAAAGATAGCGTTAGAAAACTGGAAAGAGTTGAAATCTATATCAAAACCCATATCAAATTTCATGGTGGAGAGAACGCCTGCTGGAATCATCATGAATGCTCCTGCAAGAGAGAAACAAAGATCAAGTGCAAAGGAACTGAAAGCGCGGGACGCAGGTCGAAGAAAACCTAGATATAAGGTTTTCAAAATATGAACTGCCATACTCCGTTCGTTGAAAAATGAAAAGATCTTAGATCTGAGTTCGATGAAGTATTTTAATAGAAAATGAGTTCGTCGATCTCAATCTGAAGAAGACGAATAAATTGTCGATCTCAGTTCGACGAAAAATTCACTGAAGTAGGGATCATCGATCTCCGTTCAACGAAAACTGTTTCACTAAGAAGTGATCATCGAGCTTCGTTCGACGAACTCTTCACGAGGAGTTCACAGATCATCGATCTCCGTTCGATGAACTTTCAACAAATCATCGACTACAGACAAAATTTAAATTAACTGATCTACATTGATCATTCCTAACTGATTTAAGAAAAATAGGTGTTTCTTCTCATCCAATAGCTTGGTGAAGATGTCTGCCCTTTGTAAATTAGTGGAAATAAAGACAAGATTAATTTTCTTTTTGTCTACACAATCTCTAATGAAATAATGTCTTATTTCTATATGCTTGGTTCTACTATGATGCACTGGATTTTGTGCTATGGATATAGCACTGGTACTATCATAATATATAGTTGAATTATTTAAGTTGTATCCATAATCCAGTAGTTGGTTTTGTATCCATAAAACTTGTAAACAACAACTGCAAGCATCTAAATATTCTGCTTCTGTAGTGGATGTGGACACAGAGGTTTCCTTCTTATAGAACTAGGACACTAGCCTAACAGCAAGGAACTGGCATGTTCCTGTTGTGCTTTTTCTGTCCACTTTACATCCAGCATAGTCAGCATCTGGAAATCCAGTTAAGTCAAATTCTGACTCTGATGGATATAGAAGTCCTAGATTTGGATAACCCTTTATATATCTCAAAATCTTTTTTAGCAAACTATAGTGAGATTATTTAGGGTTCACTTGAAACCTAACAAAAATGCATGTAGCAAACATTATGTCTGGCCTACTTGCTGTCAAATATAATAAAGACCCAACAATGCCCCTATATAACTTCTGATAAACAGGTTTTCCATGCTCATCAGAATCTATCCCAGCATTTGCAGCCATGGGTGTCTTCATTGCTGAGGCATCACACATCTCAATTCTTTTGATAAGCTCCTTAGCATATTTAGATTGGGATATAAAGATACCATCAGATGATTGTTTCACTTGGAGACCAAGGAAATATGAAAGTTCACCCATGCTATTCATCTCAAACTTTGAATGCAAAAGGTTAGAGTACCTTTTGCATAGTTTGGGATCAGTTGAGTTAAAGATAATATCATCTACATAAATTTGTACTAATATAATTTTATCTTTATGATGCTTAATAAAAAGAGTCCTATCTACAATGCCTCTAGAAAATTTATGCTCACACAAGAAGCTAGCTAAGGTCTCATACCAAGCTCTTGGAGCTTGCTTTAAACCATAGAGAGCTTTATGCAATCTAAAGACATGAGAGGGATAGGTTGGCGAGATATAACCTGTTGGTTGCTCCACATATCTTATTTGAGATCTCCATTCAGAAAAGCACTTTTAACATCCATCTGATAGACTTTGAACTTCTTGAATGCAGCATATGCAAGGAAGATTCTTATAGCCTCAACTTTTATAATAGGAGCAAATGTTTGATCATAATCAATGCCTTCCTCTTCACTATAGCCTTGAGCTACCAGCCTTGCCTTATTCCTCATAATGTTTCCTTCTGCATCCAACTTATTTATGAATACCAATTTTGTTCCAATGATTGGGTAGTCTTTGGGTCTAGGAACCAATTCCCAAACTCTACATCTCTCAAATTGATTGATCTCCTCTTGCATTGTAATGATCCAGTGGGGATCTCACTCTATATCATTAATGGATTGAGGCTCATATTGAGAGAGGAAACAAGAAAAGATCAAGTCAGGGTTGAGTTGATGCCTTGTTTGCACACCAGCTGAAATGTCTCCAATCACTTGAGATCTAGGTTGATTTCTAAGTGTGACGGAATTAGTGGGAGTAGCGGGTTGGGCAACAGCTTGGGGAATAAATTACTCTTGCGGATTTTCATTAGCTGTTGAAAAGGGTTCAGTCACCTCTATACTTTCTTCTTCACTTTATTCTTCAACTTCTGGAGAGGGATGTATTGGAACCTCTTGGGTGAGGCTTACATCATCCACTCTCTCACAAAAGTGATGTACATGCAAAGTGCTATTGTTAGAAATTTCTTTCTCCTTATAACACATGTTAGCTTCATCAAAAGTCACATGAATAGATTGTTCAGTTTTTAAAGAAGATTTATTAAACACCCTATATGCTTTGCTGACTTGGGAATCTCCAAGAAAAATTCCCTCTTCAGCCTTAGCTTCAAACTTTCTAATATATTTCTTGTCATTGATATGAATATAGCATATACAACCAAATATTTTAAAATAGGTGATTTTAGGTTTCTTCCCTTTAAGTAATTCATAGGAGGTCTTATACTTAAGTTTATTTATTAAACTTCTATTAAGTATATAGTTTGTTGTGCTCACAACCTCTGCCCAAAAGGATAGGGGCGTGTAAGCCTCTGCAAGTAATGTGCCTGCAGCTTAAATTAGGGTTCTATTTTTTCCTTTCAGCTATCCTATTTTGTTGAGGAGTCCTAGGAGATGAGAAGCAATACCTGATACCTTCCTTCTCACAGAACTCATGCATAAGAATAGACTCAAACTCAGTACCATGATCACGTCTAATCAATGCAACTTGAGTAGAGTACTCAATCTGTATGGTCTTGAGAAAATCTGTAAGAACCTTGAATGTATCTGACTTAGATCTCAGAAAGAACACTCAAGTGAATCTTGAGAAGTCATCTACTATAACTAGAGTATAAGATTTCCCTCCTAGGCTTTGTAAAGCAATTGAGCCAAAAAGATCCATGTGTAACAAGTACAAGATCCTAGGTGAATCACTCTTATTAACTGATTTAAAGCTATATTTAGTTTGCTTGCTTAATTGACAAGCCCTGCAGAGACCTTCCTTCTTGTGGGGATCAGAAGGCAATCCTCTAACAATGTTGTCTTTAGATAACCTAGCAATATTTTTCATATTAACGTGTCCCAATTATTTATGCCATAAATCATTTTGAATGCTAACAAGATTAAGTAAACATATATCTGATGTTGTAGAATGAAAATCAACTACATATATGTTGCCTTATCTATTTCCAATTAAAATAGTTTGGTTTTCTTTAGTAGAAATAATACAAGAGCTGGAGTTAAAGTGTAGCTGATAACCTTCATCACATAGTTTACTTATGGAGATGAGGTTATGTTTCAGTCCACTTACATATGTAACCTTTTTGAAGGTAATTGTTCCAATATTAACTTCTCCAAAGCCTTCAGACTGACCATAATTTGAGTCACCAAAGATCACCTTTGGTCCCAGCTTGAACTTATAATTATTTAGATTGTCCTTGCTGCCAGTCATATGCTTGGAGCATCCACTGTGTAGATACCATTGTTGATTTAGAGCTGGATAGCTCTTTACCTGCAAAGTAAAAAATTAGTTGTTCTTGACCCAAATTACCTTGGGCCCTTTATTTTTCTGATATGAAAAGCAGGATATAACAAAAAATTCATGTTGAAATTTATACCCTAAGGGATGGTATCTCCTAGGTGGAATTTCCCAATTAGCAAAAGGATTAAAAGATTTTCTAGGTTGATTAAAGTTTCTGTTAAAATTAAGATTTTTGTTAAGTCTGTTGGGTTCGACGAAAAGTTGTAAGTTCGTCGATCGGAGTTCGACGAAATTTGATGAGATCGTCGATCTTTACTCAGAGAATGAACATATTCATTTTCTGCGCCCCAAGTTCACCGATCTCTGCTCGAAGAAGCATACAAGATTTGTCGATTGCAGTAGGACGAATTATTATGGCTAAGGTTGGCGTTCGTAGATCGTCCATTGGAGTTCGACAAACTAGCCACATTTTATCGATCTCAGTTCGACGAAATCTGTTCAACTTTGTTTTTATTTAGAATTTTCTTGTTTCTATTCTATTGGTTTTTAGATTTAAGAAAGACTTATGTGCGTTGCTTATTGTTTATTACCTCTTTTTCTTTAGCTGAAACAAATTTTATGGGGGTTGATAATATATTTTTCTTAAGTATGGGAGGTAAGCTTGATGAAGCACCTAAGCCCGGCTTGCCATTCAGTGTGGCATTTACTGTACTTGTGATGTCCATCAGCTTAAGGCTTCTCCCATTGAGAGATTCCTCAAGTTGCTTAGCCTCACATAGTTCTGTTTTTAGAGAAATAATTTGTTCATTAGCTAAAACTAGATCATCCTTAAGCTTAGTGTTTTCAACAAATATATTATCAAATTCAACTTGTCTATCTCTTAACATTTTGATTTCTTTTTCAGATTTTATTAGATCATTACATAAAGCTTTGAATTCATTTTTAAAATTAATAGATTTAAAGTCAAAGGAATAGATTACCTGATCCTCTTCTGTCTTAGATTCCTCTTCTGATTCTTCAGAATGACATTCTGCTTGATCTTCAGCATCAGGCCTGCTGCAAGAGGCATTCATTGCCATGAGGCCAACTTCTCTTACCTTGGCTTCTTCTTCATCTTCACTGGAGCTGGAAAATGAGGTCTCTTCATCAGTGTCACTCCAGGTGTCAGCAATGAGTCCTTTCCTTTCTTTTATATTTGCAGGAGGAGTGTTTTCTTGAGTTCCTTCCTAAATTCTTTTTGTTCTCTTTCTTTTTTCTTCTATCTCTTTTCAGAGTTTCTAGGTAATCAGGAAGAATGTGACCAGGCTTTCTGCATCCAAAGCAGATAATCTCCTTTGTAGGAGTTTTGTCATACTTGGGTTTGTCATCACTCTTGGAAGGCCTTCTCCTGAAGTATTTCTTGGCCAGTTTGTCGAACCTTTTGGCCAACAAACTCATCAACTCCTCATTGGCAACAAGGGTTTCAGATTCTTCTATTGCTTTGAAAGCAATATTGTGCTCCTTCCTTGAAGAGTTTGAGGCCTTCATGTCAGCAGCCTCTCTGTTCTTGATTAGTTGTTCATAGGATTTTAGCTTTCCAAGAAGAGATTCAGTGGATATCTCATTCAAACTTCTGGCTTCCTTGATTGGCCAGATTCTGGAATCCCAAGTGTTGGTGAAGAACATCAGGATCTTGTCATTGATCTTAGTTAAGGAGATATCCTTATCCAGGGTTTTTAGTTCATTGATGATAACATTGAGCCTATTATACATCTCAGCCACTGATTCAGATTCCTCCTTCTTGAAGTTCTCTTATTGAGATATTAGGAGAGATCTTCTATCCTTTCTTTCATCTACTGAGCCTGCCACCATGTGGTTTAGAGAGTCCCAGATTTCTTTTGCAGAGGTTCACTCAGCCGCCTTTTGGAAGATATCATCTGACATGGTTTGAGCCAATATATTCATAGCTTTTGCATCAACTATTTTGCATTTTTTTCTGAGCATCAGTCCACTCAGGTGATGGAACTGCATGAGTGCTAGAATTTGTTGTAGATGTGGATGATGTTGGTTGAGGAGCACCTATCAAAATAGAGTTGAAAATATCCTCATCAATAGAGTTCATGTACATCTTGATTCTTGCCTTCCAGATTGCAAATTTATTTAAGTTACAGACTGGAGGTCTGGTGCAAGCATAATCTTTATTTTGTGCCATTGCTGTAACAATAAAAATACTAGAGAAGAGAAAAATAATCTAATAAGGATCTTGGTTCAGATGTGAATCTGTGAAACCAAGATAACCTGGCTCTGATACTAATTGAAGGATGGTATGAAAGAGACCACCTCTGGTTAGACTGTTTAACTCTAGAGGGGGGGTGGGAAAAGAGTATTTTAAAATATTATTAGATTTTTATTGCATAAGTAAGATAGTGATACTTATAAATGTAATCAGAGAGTGCAGAAATAATACTAAGCTATTCAGCAATAACCACACAGAAAGAAAGAAGATAGCGTCACAGATGACATAAGAATTTTATAGTGGTTCCCCTAAAATTTGGGTACATCCACTCTTCTACCACCCTGGTAGGAATCCACTCAGGTTTTTAATCAAGTGCACTGTCACCAATCAGGTTTTTGCTCTTGTACTTGTCACCACAAGATCTACTTCAGGTAGATCAGGAAACCCTTCAGTCTTTTGATTAGGTGCCTAAAAACCAAATCAAGTCTTTTGATCAGGAGACTTGCAACCAAGTGTTTAACTTTTGAAGGGAGCTAGAACCCTGTGTATAGTGGGGTAAACAAATAAAACTAGATGTTGTCTCCTCTTTTCTCAAAGCAACAGAGAAGACTTGTGGATCCTGATGATGTCAAAACTCCCCCTGAGATGAAGTTCTGTTCAGGAAGAATGAGAGCTTTGCAGGATGAGTAGGTCTTCTTGAAAAGTTCTCCAGAAAGCTGTAGACAGATAGAAATTGATTGTCACTTGAAAGCTTGCTGGAGGAAGATCACTTGATGAAGACAGTCTAGAGCTTTTTCTTTGTGTATATCAGTTCTGTCTTATTCTCTATTGTGATCTCTGTGCGCTATATACAACTCTGGTCTCTATCGACTGAAAGAGAAAATTCTATTATATATCTCTGTCTAATTCTCCTTTGGATTTTGAAATCCTTTTGCATTAAATACTGACTGCTTGGAGAATGTAATACGGCTGGAGAGAATATCTGCATTAATAAATTTCCTTAACAGTCCTATTAAAAATGACATGTAATATTCCTGATGAAGACCATAATCAATGTTGCCGCTAATGGCTATAATTAGAGAATATAAGCATTGATTATTCAGGAATTACTGCAAGAGAATAAGGACAAAATGAGGGAAAATTCCAAGTCTGGAACTGCACAGCAATCATCGACAAGAGAATAGATTTGGTCGACCTAATATCAAAGATCGTCGACTAGAGAAATCATGTTCGTCGACCTAGGAATTCTTGTTCATCGACCTGAGAACCAAGTTAGTTGACATGAGATCAGCTAACTGCTTCTGTGAAAAACTTCCCAATTCTGTGCTCCAAGATCGTCAAGATGATAATATAACTTCATCGACCTAAGTTCAGAGAAAGTATTTCTGGACTAAATGATTTGAAGTTGAACTTCCAGAATTCGTCTACCTGAGCTCGAATATCGCCGAGCTGAATGATGCTATAGATCACGGCAGTGAACCGGTCGCACAAGTAATATAAAATGGGTGTTTTCCCAAGTATCGATCTCACAAGGAACACAGTAAGGTGGAGTTAATTTCGAGGAGGACTTGAGATTGAAGTCCTCAGATCGGAGCTAACTAAGTGGAGGTTTTGATGTTGCGGAAACAGAAAATAAAATACTAACAACTACTCCTATGTAATGCCGCTATGCGATGCTTCGCCAGGCGGGATGGAAGACTAGTCGGGCTGCTATGCACCGAATCGCTAGGCGGATGGAAGAGTAGGCTCGCGGATGAGGTGGTGAGAATGGCGGAATGAGGGTCGTAAGCACCTCTTCGCAATGCACGCCACTAGCAATTGCTAGTGCGACAAGGGTGGATGGTGGTGGATGGAATATGGCGGAACTCAAGTAAATAATAAAGACATACAAAATAACATAGGCATGATTGTATAAAATCGTTTTACAAACTAAGCATACTTCATCAATATAAATAAAGTTAAACATCAATATTCAACAATAAAGCAAGAACAAGTCAAGAGATCGACCAAATCTGAAGTCTTGCTGAGGATTCACGGTTGGAGTCGTCGGGTTGTCATTCCGCATCCAAGCTCGGTCCTCAACTGCGTCCGGGGTAGAGAAGGGATGTCACCACCTTCCAATGGCCCGTCTTCTTCGTCTCACGATAGCAGACGAAGTTTGCTAGCTTTCCTTTGCTTGATGGCTATGGCGTTAAACCCTACTTGAAGCTCACGGATGAAGGAGAAGGCCGAGAGGAAGCTCCGGCCTGGATTTGGCGGTGAAAGCTTGCCCGGAGCACCTCCCTAGGGTGGAAGATGAAGGGGAATGGAGGAGAAGGCAGAAAACGGCGGAGGAAATGGGCGATCTCCGGATCTTTTTGATTAGGGTGAGACCTGCACTATTTATACAAAATCAGAAATGAACAATGCGCACGATCACAGGCGCACGACCAGTGGTCGTGCGCACTATGTCCTGTGCTCATGCGCACTGGCATGGAATATCAGAAAGAAGAACTGGGATAATGCGCACGAGAAGTGGCGCACGACCAGTGGTCGTGCGCACTAAGTCCAATGATCGTGCGATTACCCAGACAGCACTCCAGAAAAGAGGAATCAATGCACACGATCAGTGGCGCATGACCGGTGGTCGTGCGCAGTATGTCCAGTGGTCGTGCGCTTACCCCAGGCTGATTCTAGAAAACGTAGAGTAGTGCGCACGATCCGGGGCGCACGACCAGTGGTCGTGCGCATTATATCCCCTGATCGTGCGCAGTATTCCTGTTTCACAACCATCCCGGAACACGCACATGAACCCTGTACCGAAAGGAAAAACCAATCACTAATCTGTGCAGACATTCCAGACAATAACAAAAAGGAGTACAAATAATAAAAGTAACAAAATACACAACCACGGGCATAAATGTGCACTTCCTATAGAAATAAAGATAAGATGAGATATGAACGATATAGAACTAAAAGTGAAGTGCAAACGCGTGAAAACTAGCCCAAATGAGTCCGAAAATAGGTATATAAAGTGGACTCATCACACCCCCAGACTTAACTGTTTGCGCGTCCCGAGCAAACAAAATCTAAGCAGAAAGGGAAAAATACTAGTTAACAAAGAAATTGCGATACGAAGTACCATGCGAAGTCGCATGCTCGCGCGCGTAAAAATATAATAGAAGAAATTTCTAAGTATACAAAATAGTTTATACTTTTCACAATGCGTATCAAAATTTTATTATTACTCAAAAATGGAATCACGGTGAATCATCCAGTCACGCATAGGGAGAAAGTAGACTAATCGCTAGGAAAGCATTGCCGAAGATCGGGGCTCCGGATAACCTCCAAAGGAATCCACCAATGTCGGTGACCATATGCTTGCCTTTTCGCATTCTCTCCACGACACTGGTTTGGTTCCAACACGAATCAGTAGGACTTTAGGTGAAGAGATGGGGCTTGGGTTTTGGTGAGGTAAACAAGGATAAACAAGAAGGCTATGCACCTAACCCAAAGGAGCTAGTATGAAGGGAATCCATCAGCTAACCAAAATATATGCGGGTACACCACGCCCCCAAACTAAACTTTTAACATATAGGTGTGTGCACCGCCTACTCCAAAAATAAGCACATCTCAAATATGATTTTCAATTTTACTTTTCCTTTTCACTTTTTTTTTCTTTTTCTTCACAAATATTTTTCTTTTTCTTTCTCTTCATTTTATTTTCACAATTCAGCAACTATAACATTGGAGCACATCCACATAATCACAAGTAAAATCACCATATCACATCCCAAAATGAAAATGTAAAACTCTAAAGCTCAACTCGGGAGTGCGACCTGGATTGGCTATGAGGCTTTGGTGAAATCATGGTGGAGCTGAATCAAAAGGAGGGGTAGGCACAACAGGGCTAGCGAGGACAAGATGTTAGGAACGGTACAAAGCTCAACCGGGATAAAATGATGGCCTACATCACGCTCATGCATGACTAAACTATACCCATGCTTCAAGAATAGCTTGGGGCAAGTTCTTAGCCAACGAGAAAGACTATCCATCCTCCAGACTCGAGCAATACAAAACTAACGTCCATCTACACACATCCCTAAGCTACCGTCAGATTCACACCGGATTCACCAACTTTTGAGTAGAATAAAAAGTATTTACGCAATTAGAAAAATATAAAACTAAAAGCATACAGAAAAATTAAATCTACTCCAATTTCTACACGAGACGAGAGCAGTTGACTAGGATCACAACAAGGCCAACATTTTACTCCGTCTCACAATCCTATGTCAGCACCATAATTTTCCCAAATCTAACGAAGAAATGAGTTTAACTCGCAGCACGCAAAAAGCTAAGCATGCGCTCATGTGGGTGCAGTGGTGTGTGATGCAATGAACTAAGCAAAATATAACAATAAAAGCTTCTAGTATGCACATGAGATGTGTACGTGCAATAGGTAACAGATCTCTCCCCCAGACTTATACTAAGCAAAACAACATAATATAGAGAAATTAAAATCATAAAGAGCTAAGGGAAGAGTTTACCCCATGCTCAGCTAGTGAGTATACCAGAAGATGCGTGAAAACCTGAAGCAGGCCCGCCATACGAAGAATCAGAACCCCGCCAATATGATTTGCTATGAATACCTACAGGGGTGAGCTCCGCAAAAACAAAAGAAAAATATACAAAAAGAAGTGCTAAAATAAAATAGACATGAAAATAAAAATGCAGGAAATAAAAGATAAGTACTGGGGTTATTGTCATCCCAGCACGACTTATTAAATTCTAAACAGTACTAGCTAATGGGCCTATGAAATAAAAAGTGCACAGCTAACTGTTCCAATATCCGTTTCGGTAATGGGTACCGATACGGCGATAGAACAATTACCCCTTTACCTAAATAGTAATACCTGCCCAACACAGGTAGAGGAAATAGGAAGTAGGATGAGGAGGAGGACTGGTCCTCACTCATCTCACCACAAAATGAATCCTTGCCCAGCAAGGTATCGTCTATCACAGGCCCGCAGGAGGCGATGGCAACGACATGAGAACAAAGCTCATCGTCATCCCAACGTACCTGTGGAGACTCATCCTGCACAGGCTCAGATAAGGAAGGGGGATCAAGTAATAAAAAAGAAGAAGAACTAAAAGAATCAGAAAATGGGAGAGTGATCCCAGTCTCACTCTCAGCAGGATCCAAGCAGAGATCATCGTCGGTATCATACGAGTCGTACCGAGGGGAATCCAAGAACTCAAGGTCTATGGTGGGAAGACGAACGGCCTCATCCAATAAGGAGGTGCAAACCTCCGCATCGGAAAGAGGGTATTCCTCATCCCACCGGGGTGCGTAAAAGTGTTCCGAAGATCCACCTTCTCCGTCGGAGATAGAGGAATCCTCATCCCACTTCGGTGCAACCTCGGGCACCGAATCATCCACAATCACGGCATCATCAACCGACTCACAAGAAAGAGGAATGGCACAATCCGTCAAAAATTGCGGAGGGGCAAGGCTGCTCTCAAAATCAAGCACTGAATGAGCATGCCCCATCGCAAAATCATTCGTTGACGCCACCCCGTCGACGACCGGAACAATCTCATCGTCCCATACAGGAGCGTCTATGAGTTCCTGCTCCACTTTTTGTTGGCTAACACCAGAGTGATCATCATCACTCAATGAAACCTCGTAAAAAGGGATCGAGGGACCCATGAAAGAGCTGTATGCGGCCTGAGATTCTTCAGTAATCTCAACGGGTAAAGAATGAGCAAGGTGTGTTATGTTAGTGTTTGGGCCAGACAACACCCTGGTAGGCCTGTCCACAACAAGCTTCCGCGAACGGGAGGTTGTTGTGCACACGCCCTCAGAGGGAGAAGGCTTGCACAAATGAGGGCAATCCTTCAACATGTGGCCCACACCTTGACATAACAAACACCGAATGCAATGCTCAGCACTCATAACAGCAATTACATCGATGAATGGGCGCAAAGTGTCAAGGATACGGCACTCAGCATCAGGATCCATCACGAACAAAAATAAGTGCTGAAAAAGTGCTACACAGCTAAAATAAAAATAGCACGGATCTGCTATCTAAATCAAAAATCAGAAAAGGGTAAAACAAAATAAGCAAAATAAAAATTCTAATAACAAAAGCAAATAAAAAAAATGATATGCACAAATGGAAAAGGGCTTCAATCTATTATCTCCCTCTCCACAAAATCACACGACTGTGTTCCCCGGCAACGGCGCCAAAAACTTGATGCTATAGATCACGGCAATGAACCGGTCGCACAAGAAATATAAAATGGGGGTTTTCCCAAGTATCGATCTCACAAGGAACACAGTAAGGTGGAGTTAATTTCGAGGAGGACTTGAGATTGAAGTCCTCAGATCGGAGCTAACTAAGGGGAGGTTTTGATGTTGCGGAAACAGAAAATAAAATACTAACAACTACTCCTATGCAACGCCTCTATGGGATGCTTCGCCAGGCGGGATGGAAGACTAGTCGGGCTGCTATGCACCGAATCGCTAGGCGGATGGAAGAGTAGGCTCGCGGATGAGGTGGTGAGAATGGCGGAATGAGGGTCGTAAGCACCTCTTCGCAATTCACGCCACTAGCAATTTCTAGTGCGGCAAGTGTGGATGGTGGTGGATGGAATATGGAGCAACTCAAGTAAATAACGAAGACATACAAAATCACATAGACATGATTGTATAAAATCGTTTTACAAACTAAGCATACTTCATCAATATAAATAAAGTTAAACACCAATATTCAACAATAAAGCAAGAACAAGTCAAGAGATCGACCGAATCTGAAGTCTTGCTAAGGATTCACGGTTGGAATCATCGGGTTGTCATTCCGCATCCATGCTCGGTCCTCAACTGCGTCCGGGGTAGAGAAGGGCTGTCAGCACCTTCCAATGGCCCGTCTTCTTCGTCTCACGATAGCGGACGAAGTTTGCTAGCTTTCCTTTGCTTGATGGCTATGGTGTTAAACCCTACTTGAAGCTCACGGATGAAGGAGAAGGCCGAGAGGAAGCTCCGGCTTGGATTTGGCGGTGAAAGCTTTACCGGAGCACCTCCATAGGGTGGAAGATGAAGGGGAATGGCGGAGAAGGCGGAAAATGGCGGAGGAAATGGGCGATCTCCAGATCTTTTTGATTAGGGCGAGACCTGCACTATTTATACAAAAGCAAAAATGAACAATACGCGCGATCACAGGCGCACGACCAGTGGTCGTGCGCACTATGTCCTGTGCTCGTGCGCACTGACATGGAATATCAGGAAGAAGAACTGGGATAATGCGCACGAGAAGTGGCGCACGACCAGTGGTCGTTCGCACTAAGTCCAATGATCGTGCGATTTCCCAGACAGGACTCCAGAAAAGAGGAATCAATGCACACGATCAGTGGAGCACGACCGGTGGTCGTGCGCAGTATGTCCAGTGGTCGTGCGCTTACCCCAGGCTGATTCTAGAAAGCGTAGAGTAGTGCGCACGATCAGGGGCGCACGACCAGTGGTCGTGCGCATTATATCCCATGATCGTGCGCATTATTCCTATTTCACAACCATCCCGGAACATGCACACGACCCCTGTACCGAAAGGAAAAACCAATCACTAATCTGTGCAGACATTCCAGATAATAACAAAAAGGAGTACAAATAATAAAAGTAACAAAATACACAACCACAGGCATAAATGTGTACTTCCTATGGAAATAAAGATAAGATGAGATATGAACGATATAGAACTAAAAGTGAAGTGCAAACGCGTGAAAACTAGCCCAGATGAGTCCAAAAATAGGTATATAGTGGACTCATCACTGAATTAAGAGAATTGACTCTGATTTCGTCGAGCACAGCACGAATTTCGTCGTGCTGAGTTCGACGAACGTCAAACTTACTTCCAGAACTTGATTTTCTTCTAAGTCTACGGCTTCTAAAGTCTTCAGTTGGTGGGTCGATGCAAGGTTGAATCTAAGGACTTAGCCTAAACTCTAGGACACATTGACATGATCATGGCCATACATGGTGGGTCAAATATCCTAGTTAGTGAACCTAGCCATAATCAAACTAGGGATCCAACATACACCTTATACTGATTCACCGTGAGCTGCCTCTGCTTTAAATGCAGGAAATAATTTAACAAACGGTCTCGCTCGACCGACGACAGAAACTTCTTTAGCAAAAGCTCATTGAAGACTTCCCATGAACATCCATCCTTCAAGTCTTCCTTCTCTCTTAAACATCAACTCTTTGCCAAACCTTTGAGCGGTAGGCAGTGTGTAATGCCACGAAACTCAAAAGAGTGACGAGTGGCGTTTTGATCCATGTTTGGAACTTAGTAGGGGTTACACAGCCTGGGACATGGGCATTTCCTAGGGGCGTGTCATGCTCGGTTTCGACGATGGTCGTATGGTCGACGAATTTCAGTTTACGATCATCGAGTAGCGAACACGGCCTGAGACACGGGCGTGTCCCAGGCCTTGTCCTACTCGGGTAGTTGGCCTAGTTGAGTTGGGGGTGAGATATGTCCTGGAGCCCAGGCATGTTCGGGAATGACACAGGCATGTCATTTAGGACACGGGCATGTCCAATACTCGTGTCCTTCACGGGTTGGTGTTGGTCCTGTGTCGATGGAGGAATATGGCCCGCTACACGGTCGTGTACTGGATGACACAGGCATGTCAGGTCGGACACGGGCGTGTCGAGATCCCGTGTACTTTTTGGGACGCGATAGTTTTAGCGTCGAATGGGGCACACGGCCTTGGACACGGGCGTGTCACAAGCCGTTTTCGGCCCATGTTTTGGATTTAAAGCCTGAATCATGGCCGTCCGTTTCCTTATTTTAGGATCCGATGGTTCAGGGCTGCTCAGCCTGGGTTATACCCGGGAATAGGGTTTGGATGCCTTCATTTCATCCAAGCAATCTCTTTCTAAAGTTCTACATAGAGGGGAGAGCGAGGAAGAAGAAGGAAGAGAGATACGGCCGTCGGCGAAGCTTCGGAGACCCGAATCGCGAGCCAACTTTGGATCTACGGAGGCGAGGACATTATGGTTCTTTTCATCCGCATAGATTTCCATGGCGGCAAAGAGGAATGCTAGGGTAACGATTCTCATCCTAGGATATGTGAAGTCCTCTTTTCCTTTTCATAGGAAGCCATCTCTCGCGAGTTTACGGTGAGTGTGAGGCGTTCCTTCGGGTAGACATGAATAGTCCCCGTTCTTCAGCATGTAGAGTCCGTAATCGAGAAACGGACATAGGCATGATATGTGAAGCCTACCAGGACAAGTTGGTCTGGATCGGTGATGTTGCATGGCATGAATGGCCGGAGAAGACTCCGTGCAATTGTTTGTTTTCGGGTTTTCTACACGGTAGATTGCAACATGGCGCCTTGGGGACTACCTCCAAGGTGCACCCGAAAAACTGGGCAGATGTGTGATTCTGGCAACTTGATGGACTGGGAGCCAACCTGTACATAACTGGGTTATGTAAAGTGTGTGATCGATTTGGGACTCAGAGAAGATTGACCTGCGCAGACGGCGTAAGTTGACGTTGTAGTGTGAGCAACGGGTTAAGCGGAACCGTACCTGCTCTATGTGGTTCGGTTAGAGACACCTAAGGTACGTGGTACTCGCCGTTGGCATAGATCGAGGGTCTTAGGCAGTGGCTAGAAAGACCAAAATGCTCACGAGAATTTGCCATCCAAGGGGCGGTGGTGAGTCAGTGGACTTTAATCGTGTTCACCGAGAATGTGCCTTGAGAGCACAGGGTGTATGGTCGTGCATGCCCATGCCTGTGATGGAGAGTTTTTACACTATACTGCTTGGTTATACTAACAAAGTGCAGGGAAGGAGCATCGCCCCCCATGTTTGGGGGCGGGGTCGTTATAATTTGGACAACATAGCTGACTATTTCTTCTGTTTGACACCGTTTCGGTGGATTGTTGCTTGCAGGTGCTGCGGAGCCAAGTGGTAAATAGTGGGCAAAAGACTATGTTGTTGAGCCGGCCCTCGAAGGCCTAATTATTGAATGTTTACTTGTATTATTCATGCGTGACCGGCCTACGTGGGGAGTTTTGGAAAATACTTTAATTTAAGTAAACTATTATAAGGCCATAAGGCCGTGTACTGGTGTATTGTACATTCATTCCTTCTGGTTTGGTTTAGTGGACATTCTTGCTCGGTGCAGGGTTCTTTATTTATTGCAACTTTTATATTTTTTCCGCTAGAATATAGTCTTTGTAGGATGTTAGATATTGATTTGATGGTTTCCTTTCAGTAACCTTCCGGTATGTCTGAGGTATATGGCGTCGGGCCCCGGACGGACCTACTGATATATGCTATGTGACAAATAGGGGTGTTACAATTTGGTATCAAACTACTGGTTTCGGTCAACTTAAATTAATTCGTGGAGAATTCTTTTAAGGGGTGGTGAGCACATGTGTGTGTGTCATCGTAATAACATAAAAGAACCCAAGAATGTCCACTTAGGAATGAAAATACACGTGTTTGAGGAAAATGTGTTTTCCTATAATTGCTTTTTGCAATTATGTTTGGTCGTTTAACGGTGTTTTGTACAACTATAGGTGACCAGAAGTGGTGCAGGGCCGTCAGAACGCCCAGTTTTTGAGGCTAGCAGTGCACCGAATTATGTGCCCGCAACACCTCCCACGGTAGAAATCATACGATTGGTGGCCGAAGTGGTGTTTGATATGATCAACACGAAGCCTGCAAGGCAAATGCAGTAGCCCGATCCTACGATTGAGCAGGTACCGCTTCAAACGGATGCACTGAGAAGGGTAGAGCAGGTGGTTGTGGAGCCTTTGGTGCCTAGGAGAGCAACCGAAAGGCAGATCAAACAAGTTATGGGACTTAATCCTCTGGTGTTATTGGGGATGGGAACCGCATCCCAAGCAGTGGATTGGCTCTCCCGAGTGAAGAGAGTACTGAAAGCTACTGAAACGGAAGAGTGGCAGATGACCACTATAACTACATTCCTGTTCGACAGAGATGTTATGCTGTGGTGTGAAGGTTTGGAGCTACAACACTTGAGGAGAAGGCAACTTATGAACGTCTCGATGGAGGAGTTTTCGAGACTATTCTTTGCAAGATATCTTCCCTCGGCTCAGAGGATAGTATTGGAGAATGAGTTCCAGAAGCTGACACAAAGAGAGAGTAGCGTGGATGAGTATCTCAACGAATTTACCCGGTTGGGTCGGTACGTTAGCTCTACATTCGCGGACGAGGAGTGTAAGACAAACTTATTCTATGAAGGTTTGATAGATGACGTAAGGATACTGCTCTCGTGGACTATGACGCAGGGCTTCTTGACCCTAGTCAATACGGCTCGGTCGTTTGAAAAGGATTTGAAGAATGTGCAAGCGAAGAAAAACTCTGGTGATAAGAGGGCAGAGTTCAAAGTCTCGGCTAATACGAAGTCTGGGTATCGCAAGTTCAATAAGAAGGCTAGGACTTTGGGTCCATCCCCTTCTTAAGGTGCTTCGGGGGAAACTGCAAGCCGAACCCCGGGCGCATGCTACAATTGTGGGAAGCTGGGACACTTTGTCTGGGACTGCTGGAGCGGACTACCCAAGTCCGAGAGGAAGCCAGGAGCAACATATGAGGAAAAGGGCAAGGCGGTGGAGTCAACCGCATCCCATTATGCTCCGACTCAACCTATAGTCTACAATCTTGGCCACTAGGATGACATCAAGCAAGCGGATGTGGTGACTGATGACTAGTTTTAGTCATCCTTTTTGGGGGTAATTTAGTTTTCAAAATGCCTAATTTTACTTATATTTTATGTTTGTTATTTCATGTTTTAATGTTTCTTTACAATATTTTAATTCCTAGTGTTATTAGAGTTTTAATATAAAATTCTATATAGTCTTACTATATGTGTTATGTTATTATATATTATGTTATGTTATGATACGTTTTAATTTTAAGGTTGTAATATTTCTATTATTATTGTGTTTAAAAATCTTGTTTTAACTTTAACTTTGTTATGTTATGTTTTAAAATCTATATAGTATTATGTTATGTTATGTTTTAACTTTGTTTTAACTTTGTTATGACTAATCCATGTCTTGTTTTGTTTTATTTATAGGTTCAAAGCCCACAAGGTGCAGCCCACATTGATAAAGCCTACATGATGCAGCCCTCAAGCTCAAACCCGAGCCCATGCAGCCCTCAAGCTCAAACCCGAGCCCCCTATGCAGCCCATGCAGCCCTCAAGCTCAAACCCGAGCCCTCTATGCAGCCCAAGCAGCCCACCTAGCCTCTACCCGAGCCCATGTAGCCCCCTCTTTCATATTTTACCATGCATGAACATATCCATGCATGGCCGGCCACCCATGATTATGTCCCTCTCTCCTCCATTTAATCCATACATGCACTTGTTCATGCTTGGCCGGCCCCTCCATGCCTTCCTCCTATTTTATTTCTTGTTTTTATTATTCTTCATTCAATCCATCTCTCTCTCTCTTTCTTTATTTCTTATTCATTCCCCCTTTGCTATTTTCCAACTCATTCCCTTTAAATCCATGCATTGAACCCACCTCTTTCTCTCCACCTCATTTAAAGCAATGCATGCACCTTTTCCATCTTACATGGCCGGCCACCCCCCTTAGCCTCCTCCTCTTCATTTCTTTCTAGATCCTTCTCCCTCTCCTATAAAAGCCACCCCATCCCTCAAGCCAAAAGGAGAAAAATTTTGAGAAGTAAAGTTTCAAGTTGAATGTGAGTTGGAGATTGGAGAGTGGAGAGTATTTGTGAGTTGATTTTAGTTTTATTATTGTATTAGTTTTCTTTTCAATTAGTGCAAGTTTTTTTTATAGCATAATCTTGTCTTTTTTTTATTTTGTGTACTCCTTTTTGCAAGCAATGAAATTCTCTTCCCTTTATTTTGTTGTTTCCTTTTGCAATATGCATAGCTAATTCCCTCTTAGCATTTGATCATGAGGATCCATGATTTGAAATGAGAATTATTTTTATTTCATAGTTTTATTTTTGCGTAATTATACTCGGTCCTTCTTTGAATAATTATTGTGTCGACTCCGTATTTCCGGTATACGGTAGTAGGCTTATGATCTCATATTCGAGTAGCCGAGAGGCTCGTGGATGTGAAAGATCACTCAAAGAAGGAAGGAGTTGAACGCAACCCTAGAGATAGGACGACGTAAATCCTCCGGATTGGAGTCAAATCCAATAGTGCGGATCATCTCGATAATGCAACTTTAGGCTTCTTTGGTTTGTAAAGAGATTTCGATCAAAGAATCTATAAGTTAGGAGACCTAATGCTCTAGCGAGATTTTGTCTTATTTTCGGATCCGTCACGGCCGAGTTGGATTTGCAAATTTAAAACTATGCCCTTTTATTTTCTCGTTTCATTTCATGGTGAATCAATGATCGAATGCTAGCCTTTTTTATATAAGTTTTCGTCTCGCAATTTATCGTTCATTTTACTTCTAAAAAAAATTCTCAAAATCCCAATAGTCTTCCGGTAGGATAATAGTTAGAGCGCGAGTAGAAGTACTTGACAACCCCGTGTTTAAATACGACCTTGGTACTACAATTCGACAGGTACGCTTGCCTGTTCGGGTTTTGGCCCACCAAGTTTTTGGCGCAGTTGCCGGGGAGCTTTCTTCGTCAATATTTTGAAAACGCTTGCGCTATTACTTCTCCAAAAATCAAAAAAAAAAATTATAATTTATATATTTAAATTTTTTATAATCAACCCACCTCATTTTAATTTCTACACTACCTAAAATCTCTCGAAAAGGGTAAGGGGCTTTAAGCGCCACGATTTTACCTAGTACCGGGCGAACCCTTCACCGGGTAGTCCTCGGGAAGTTCGAGAGCCAAGCCGTCTAAAAAAATCTTTTTTTTCAAAAAAACAAAACAAAAAAAAAATTTTTTCCTTTCTTTTCCTCCTTTTCTTTCTTTTCCAAGCTTTCATTCTCATCTTCCCTCGTTTTCTTTACTAGTGCATGACCCGAGCGAATCCGTCGCTACTTGTTGATTTGGACCCAGAAATCGAACGCTCCTTTCGGAGACAACTACGATTCGGGGCTTCCACTTCTCAAACAGCGGTTGAGGATTCCTTCGGGGATTGTAATTATTCTGAAATGGGAGATCCCAACCCAGGAATGGCTCAGCAAAGGACTATGTCCGATTATGCTCGACCCAACCTGGAGGGGACTGAAACAAGTATTGTTCGACCTGCAATTGCGAACAATAACTTCGAGCTTAAGCCTAGCATCATACAAATGGTGCAGCAATATGTACAGTTCGACGGATTACAAGATGAAGATCCGAACTTGCATATTGCTAATTTTCTTGAAATCTGTGACACCTTTAAAATTAATGGTGTCTCAGATGATGCTATAAGGCTAAGACTCTTCCCCTTCTCCTTAAGAACTAAGGCCAAACAGTGGTTGAGTTCTCTTCCAAGAGGCTCAATCACTACTTGGAACATTTTAACTGAAAAATTTCTTGCTAGATATTTCCCTCCCGCCAAAACTGCTAAGTTAAGAAATGATATCACTTCTTATTCTCAAATTGCTTCTGAGACCCTCTATGACACTTGGGAGAGGTTCAAAGAACTTTTGAGAAGATGCCCTCATCATGCTCTGCCTGTATGGTTACAGGTTCAGACATTTTACAATGGGCTAAATCAAGAAACAAAGCAAATGATAGATGCCGCTTCCGCTGGTTCTTTAGACCGCAAAACTCCGGAAGCCGCTCTTGAGCTTATCGAGGACATGGCGATGAACACTTATCAGTGGAATTCGTCCAGGTCTCGCCCATCTAAACCTGCAGGTATCTATGAAGTGGATTCGGTTTCGCAACTGGCGCTACAAGTGGAAATTTTAAACAAGAAAATTTCGGAGATGACTGCTTCCTCCGCCGCTAAGGTATATGAAAATGTGAATGCTGCTGCTGCCGAGCAGGTGGATTATCTGGGGAACATACCCAGGCCTGCTCAAAATAATTCTGCAAACAATTTTTCTGCTTTTCCGAATTTTTCTTCCACGCCTGGTTTTTCTTCTTCTTCTAATTCTTATCACCCCGGATGACGTAACCATCCAAATTTCTCGTGGAGTAATAACGCTAACGCCATACGCCCACCGCACGATTTTACACCACCACCACCTCCGCAACAAAATTTTCAAAAACCTTCCCCTTTGGAAGAGATCCTCGCTAAATATATAAGCTCGAACGATGCCACTATTAGAAATTTAACAGGATCAATGAAAAACTTAGAAAATCAAGTCGGCCAACTCGCTAAGGCCTTTTCCGAGAGACCACCTGGAACTCTTCCCTCGAGCACTGAGCCTAACCCAAGGGAACACGCAAATGCAATTTCCCTTCGGAGCGGTAAAGTTGTTAACGAGCCCACCATAAGGGAAGAGCCAAATGTGATTGTCCCTCCTGTTGTGGAAGCAATTACCCCTACGGAAAATGATAAAACAAATTTTGAAAATGAAAAATCTACTTTAGATAAAGAAAAAGATGTTTCTATTTTTTCTAATGATGACGTTCAAAATGATGCTCCGCTTATCATAAAGGAATTTCCGCCACCCCCTTATCCGGCCCGACTTAGGAAAGAAAAACTAGATGATCAATACCAACGCTTTCTTGAAATGTTCAAACAAATTCATATTAATTTACCATTTCATGAAGCGATTAGTCAAATGCCTAAGTACGCCAAATATCTCAAAGATTTATTAACGAACAAAACGAAATTAGAAAATTTATCGCATGTAACGTTAAATGAAGAATGCTCGGCGGTCGTAAAAAACTCTAATCTTCCTAAAAAGATAAACGATCCGGGTAGTTTTTCCATTCCGTGCGTTTTTGGTGATGTGTTCGTTAAACATGCGTTAGCGGATCTAGGGGCGAGCATAAATTTGATGCCCTTTTCTTTATTCAAAAAGCTAGGATTCGACACTCTTAGCCCTACAAGAATGAGTATCCAGTTAGCCGATAGGTCTATCAAGTATCCACTAGGTATCGTTGAGGACGTGCTAGTAAAGGTCGACAAATTCTTCTTCCCGGTGGATTTTGACATTCTTGATATTGAAGAGTACGTCGAGGTTCCTCTTATCCTTGGACGACCATTTCTAGCCACCTCTCGAGCGGTTATAGACGTTAGTAACGGAAAGTTGTTTTTGCGTGTGGGAGATGATGAGGTCACATTTTCAATTAATCAATCAATGAAAAATTCCTTACAAAATGATGACGCATGCTTCTTTATTGATGTTTTAAATGAAGATTCTTCCCTTTCCCTTTCCAACATCTCTTCAAATGAATTTTCCTCTTCTTTTTCTGAAATTTCTTCACATGATTTTGAAAACACGGTTATGTCCGCAAAAACAAATTTTGAAAATGATTCTGTCTTTGGTAGAAGCAAGTATGAAAGTCTTATTTTTGAAAAAGAAAAGAATTTGAAAAACTCTTATAATGAGCCACCCCATCTTGATTTAAAACCACTCCCTGATCATCTAAAATATGCCTTTCTTGAAAAAAATTCTAAGTTGCCAGTTATAATCTCGGCCTATTTATCTCAATCCGAAAACGATCAGTTGATCGAAGTACTACAAAAGCATTGCCGAGCTATAGCGTGGCAAATTTGTGATATTCCTGGCATAAGCCCCTCCTTCTGCACACACAAAATATTTTTTGGCAATAATCCTAAGGGTGTAGTTCAACCACAACGTCGTCTTAATCCAAATATGAAAGAGGTTGTGAAGGAAGAGGTGCTTAAGTTATTAGATGCGGGGATAATTTATCCGATTTCCGATAGTCAGTGGGTGAGTCCGGTACAGGTTGTTCCTAAGAAGGGAGGGATTACGGTAGTACCAAATGAAAATAACGACTTAATTCCAACTAGGACGATAACGGGATGGAGGATGTGCATCGATTACCGTAAGCTAAACGATGCCACTCGAAAAGATCACTTCCCCTCCCCTTTATCGATCAAATTCTAGAACGGTTGTCCGGGCACAATTTTTATTGCTTCCTCGACGGTCTCTCGGGATACTTTCAAATCCCTATCGCACCCGAGGACCAAGAGAAGACGACATTCACCTGCCCCTTCGGAACTTTTGCTTATCGTAGAATGCCTTTCGGACTATGCAACGCACCCGCCACCTTTCAGCGGTGTATGCTTGCCATTTTTGATAAATATGTAGAGAATATTATGGAAATCTTTATGGACGATTTTTCTGTTTTTGGCGACTCCTTTAATTTATGTTTAGAAAATTTGGAAAAAGTTTTACAACGCTGCGAAGAAACGAATCTAGTTTTAAATTGGGAGAAGTGCCACTTTATGGTACGCGAAGGTTTAGTACTTGGCCACAACATTTCCGCTAGGGGAATTGAAGTGGACAAGGCAAAAATTGAAGTAATTGAAAAGTTACCGCCGCCTACAAATATTAAAGCGATTAGAAGTTTTTTAGGGCATGCGGGTTTTTATCGACGATTCATTAAAAACTTTTCAAAAATTACTAAGCCTCTCACCCACCTTCTCGAAAAAGACACTTCTTTCATTTTTGATGAATCATGTCTCGCGGCATTTGAATTAATTAAATCTAAACTTATAAATGCTCCTATTTTGATCGCCCCAGTTTGGGATTTACCTTTCGAAATCATGTGTGATGCGAGTAATCATGCGGCAGGTGCGGTTTTAGGTCAACGAATCGCTAAGAACTTTCATCCGATTTTCTACGCTAGTAAAACTCTCACTTCTGCGCAAGAAAACTACACCACAACGGAGAAAGAGCTCTTACCAGTTATTTTTGCTTTTGATAAATTCCGACCGTATGTTACTCTTTCTAAGGTTATTGTTTTCACGGATCATTCCGCTCTGAAGTACCTCCTTTCTAAACCGGATGCCAAGCCGCGTCTTATCCGTTGGATCCTCTTACTTCAAGAATTCAACTTGGAGATTCGGGATAAGAAAGGAGCGAAAAACTTAGCAGCTGATCATCTCTCTCATCTTGAAAATCCCAATCTAGATCTTTTAAATGAAACCTTTATTAATGATTCTTTTCCGGATGAGCGTCTTTTTACTATTTCTTCATCTCCTACCCCCTGGTTTGCCGTTCTGGCCAATTATCTTGTGGCCCGGGTCCTCCCAAAAGAATACTCCACTCACCAAAAGAAGAAATTCTTTTCGGAGTTGAAGTATTATTTTTGGGAAGACCCATTTCTATTTCGCATTTGTGCGGACCAGGTGGTTAGGAGATGTGTTTCACGGGAAGAGGGTCACCAAATTTTAAAACATGTTCATGAAGGTCCGACTGGCGGGCACTATCAAGCTAACCGCACCGCACACAAAGTGCTTAGTGTTGGCTTCTATTGGCCAAGCATATTTAAAGATGCACAAATCTTTGTGGGCGGGTGCGATCGATGCCAGCGGACTGGAAATCTCTCAAATAAAAATGAAATGGAACAAAACTACTTTCTCGAATGCGAAATTTTTGATCTATGGGGCATAGACTTTGTCGGCCCATTTCCCTCCAGCTTAGGAAATAAATATATTCTAGTCGCAGTCGATTATGTTTCTAGGTGGGCAGAGGCCCAAGCTCTACCAAATAATGATGCTCGCATTGTTGTCAATTTTTTTAAAAAATTATTTTCTCGCTTTGGCTTTCCTCGAGGGATCGTTAGTGATAGGGGAAGTCATTTTTGCAACGCTCAACTCACTAAGGCTTTAGCCAAATACGGCGTTACGCATAAATTATCCACTGCTTATCACCCCCAAACTAACGGTCAGGTTGAGGTAGTCAATCGCGAGCTTAAACGAATTTTGGAAAAAAACGTTTCTACTTCTCGTAAGGATTGGTCTTTAAAATTGGACGATGCTCTGTGGGCCTATCGGACAGCGTACAAGACCGCCATCGGTTGTACTCCTTTCCGATTAGTCTATGGAAAATCGTGTCATCTTCCGGTAGAAGTAGAACACCGTGCGTATTGGGCGTTAAAGTTTTTCAATTTCGATCCGCACTCGGTCGGCGAGCATAGAAAAAACCAACTAAATGAGCTTGACGAGTGGCGAGCGTACGCATATGAAAATAATAAAATTTATAAAGAACGCACGAAATTGTATCATGATAAGAACCTCCGCCACCCTAAAACTTTTAAACCAGGCGATCAAGTTCTTCTTTTTAATTCGCGTTTACGACTCTTCCCGGGAAAGCTTAAATCTAGATGGTCTGGACCGTTCACGGTCAAGGATGTTTTTCCTTACGGCACTGTGCTACTTTCACACCCCGATAAGGGGTACTTTAAAGTTAATGGTCATAGACTTAAACTCTATTTCTCTAATGATTCTGTGACTCCTGCCAAGGAGAATCTTCTTTTTGATTCTTAGTTCTCTTATTTTCTGATGGACATTTTATTTTTGGACTTATTATTATTATTCTGCAACTCTTTTATTCGGACTTTAAATGTTGTAATAAAAAAACCATTATCGGGCATCTACCCATGGACTCTTTCTATTTTTTTTTGCTTTTATTTTGCTATTCCTACCGGAGGCCAATCAAGTCCATGTTCGTGGTCGCCGCTCCGCCGTTGCTGATATCAGATGGCTCAAGTCATACCTGCTGACGATCAAGTACTCTAAAAAGCAAGCATGGGGGAGCGACATCCTCCTTCATCTCACGAACCCGGGGAAGTCCTGTTCTATTTTATTATTTTTCCTGCATTTTTCTTTTTCTCAGTCCCCTTCTCTTTTTCTTTATGTTTTCTTCATTGAGGGCAATGAAGGATTTAAGCATGGGGGGGTCTAGTTTCTTTTGGGTTCTTCTTCTTTCAAAAAAAAATTATGTTTTATATTAGTATAGTATTTTATGTTATCAAAATCTAAAATCCAAAAAATTATAAAATATAAAACCCAAAAAAAAATTAGAAAAACAAAAATCAAAAAATTGTGCTAAAATCTATTTGAAAAACAAAACCTAAAATTATTTTCTATCTTTATTTTTATGTTTCTTCTAGTGATGTGTAGGCCCGTGCGGTTTTTGTAGTTCTATGTAGAATCCTTTGAAAATATTTTCTAAACTTATCATTTTAGCATAGTTTAGTTCTACTAGTTTCTTTTTCTTAAATATAGGCATCCGTTTTTTACGTTATAAGTAGCAATTTGTAGTTATGTCTTTTTATTCGGTTAGTTGCTTACGAATGGTTGCTAGGTATCATTAGCTCTTTTTCATTTGCGAGGTAGTCTTTCTTGGTGTCTAGAACTTGTACCAAGCTACTCTCGAAGCATTTGCGCCATTTTTACGTTCTTTAGAAATGATTTAGGCCACCATTTGAATAGTTTGAGCTTTTCTTGCCCACCAAAAACAAAACCCTTGCAAAACAATTTTGGGCCTTTTCCTTTTTTCCTTGTTTTAGCTCCACCTTTCATTTCATTATATTCACCAAAGCCAAATATCTTTCCTATTTTTGCACTATAAATTTGAGCTTAAAAATTATTTTTATGGGAAGGGTATTCTTTTCGAAATGAATAGGAAATTCTCAAGCTCATTTTTGGAGTTTTCTTATCAAATGCTATTCAAAAGAAAAAAAAATTGAGAAAGAAGACAAAAAATATATATATCATTACAAAATCAAAAAAAATGAATGCAAAAAGTTTATGTTTGGCCAAGTTTAATAAAGAAAAAATTTCTTGGCCTTTTTGTTGTACTTTCATATTGGAGAAATGACATACTCATTACTTCTCATTTTTTTATTATGCCTTATTTTATTTTTGAGCTCACCTTGGTTTAGTGCCTAAAACTTTCATGTTTATCTTTGATTCCACTTCCTAATCATTTACCTAAGCCAAGTTTTAATGCCTAGTAGAAGTCCTAATGATCTTAGAACTTAATTTCGCGTAGTGGAGAGAGTGTGAACGTACAAGCCTATGGCCACCATCATTGATGGATTTCTTTGGAGGTTATCTTGGAGTGTCTTAGGGTTAATGTTTATCTAGCAACCTAGTAGTTTGTTAATGCGCCGTTTATTTAGAACCTCTACTTTTTGTTGTCCTTATTTTCATTTATTTTGGATGCCTTGTTTTAAAGATTTAGAAATGTGTAGACTTTTCTTATGTTCTAATGATATTTTTAGGTCTCCACTTTCAAGTTTTCTACTGTGCACTTCTCACCCCACTAGTTGTTAACATAGGAATTAGGATAGTTTAATTTTTCATGTTTTGTTTTTCTTAATTATGAAACCTAAATTAGCTTTGTTTATTTTCTATTTCCTTCCCTTGTTTTCATCTTTATTTGCTTGAGGGCAAGCAAATGTCTAAGCATGGGGGAATTTGATGACTAGTTTTAGTCATCCTTTTTGGGGTAATTTAGTTTTCAAAATGCCTAATTTTACTTATATTTTATGTTTGTTATTTCATGTTTTAATGTTTCTTTACAATATTTTAATTCCTAGTGTTATTAGAGTTTTGATATAAAATTCTATATAGTCTTACTATATGTGTTATGTTATTATATATTATGTTATGTTATGATACGTTTTAATTTTAAGGTTGTAATATTTCTATTATTATTGTGTTTAAAAATCTTGTTTTAACTTTAACTTTGTTATGTTATGTTTTAAAATCTATATAGTGTTATGTTATGTTATATTTTAACTTTGTTTTAACTTTGTTATGACTAATCCATGTCTTGTTTTGTTTTATTTATAGGTTCAAAGCCCACAAGGTGCAGCCCACATTGATAAAGCCTACATGATGCAGCCCTCAAGCTCAAACCCGAGCCCATGCAGCCCTCAAGCTCAAACCCGAGCCCCCTATGCAGCCCATGCAGCCCTCAAGCTCAAACCCGAGCCCTATATGCAGCCCAAGCAGCCCACCTAGCCTCTACCCGAGCCCATGTAGCCCCCTCTTTCATATTTTACCATGCATGAACATATCCATGCATGGCCGGCCACCCATGATTATGTCCCTCTCTCCTCCATTTAATCCATGCATGCACTTGTTCATGCTTGGCCGGCCCCTCCATGCCTTCCTCCTATTTTATTTCTTGTTTTTATTATTCTTCATTCAATCCATCTCTCTCTCTCTTTTCTTTATTTCTTATTCATTCCCCCTTTGCTATTTTCCAACCCATTCCCTTTAAATCCATGCATTGAACCCACCTCTTTCTCTCCACCTCATTTAAAGCAATGCATGCACCTTTTCCATCTTACATGGCCGGCCACCCCCCTTAGCCTCCTCCTCTTCATTTCTTTCTAGATCCTTCTCCCTCTCCTATAAAAGCCACCCCATCCCTCAAGCCAAAAGGAGAAAAATTTTGAGAAGTAAAGTTTCAAGTTGAATGTGAGTTGGAGATTGGAGAGTGGAGAGTATTTGTGAGTTGATTTTAGTTTTATTATTGTATTAGTTTTCTTTTCAATTAGTGCAAGTTTTCTTTATAGCATAATCTTGTCTTTTTTTTATTTTGTGTACTCCTTTTTGCAAGCAATGAAATTCTCTTCCCTTTATTTTGTTGTTTCCTTTTGCAATATGCATAGCTAATTCCCTCTTAGCATTTGATCATGAGGATCCATGATTTGAAATGAGAATTATTTTTATTTCATAGTTTTATTTTTGCGTAATTCTACTCGGTCCTTCTTTGAATAATTATTGTGTCGACTCCGTATTTCCGGTATACGGTAGTAGGCTTATGATCTCATATTCGAGTAGCCGAGAGGCTCGTGGATGTGAAAGATCACTCAAAGAAGGAAGGAGTTGAACGCAACCCTAGAGATAGGACGACGTAAATCCTCCGGATTGGAGTCAAATCCAATAGTGCGGATCATCTCGATAATGCAACTTTAGGCTTCTTTGGTTTGTAAAGAGATTTCGATCAAAGAGTCTATAAGTTAGGAGACCTAATGCTCTAGCGAGATTTTGTCTTATTTTCGGATCCGTCACGGCCGAGTTGGATTTGCAAATTTAAAACTATGCCCTTTTATTTTCTCGTTTCATTTCATGGTGAATCAATGATCGAATGCTAGCCTTTTTTATATAAGTTTTCGTCTCGCAATTTATCGTTCATTTTACTTCTAAAAAAAATTCTCAAAATCCCAATAGTCTTCCGGTAGGATAATAGTTAGAGCGCGAGTAGAAGTACTTGACAACCCCGTGTTTAAATACGACCTTGGTACTACAATTCGACAGGTACGCTTGCCTGTTCGTGTTTTGGCCCACCAGTGACAAGTATGGTTTAAATTTATATCATGTTAAATTTTAAATACTTATTGAAAGTGCACCTATATCTGATATACTCTAGAGGGGGGTGAATAGAGTATGATGCTTAAAAACTTTTTACAACAGTTATTGTAATCTGAGTGAACAAGGAAGCAGAAATTAAATATAATCACAGAATAACCTATAAAAGAAATTAATCACAGATCCTAACTATTCACAGAATAATCATAGCTAGAAATAAAAATAAAGACAAGCAAGCCAGATGACACAAGGAGCTATAGTGGTTCCCCTAAACTTGGGTACATCCACTCTTCTACCACCCTAGGTAGGAATCCACTGCAGGATGAGTTGATCAGGTGTCCTGGGCACCAATGAGCTTTTGATAAGGTGCTCAAAAACCAAATCAGATTTTTTGATCAGGTGTCTTGCCACCAATGAGCTTTTGACAAGGTGCTCAAAAACCAAGCTCAAACTTTTGAAGGGAGTTTGAAAAACCCTTTACAGAGATGGGGATGAGAGAATTATGAAAGTCTTCTCTTTCTCAAAGCAGCTGAGAAGACTACGTGGATTGATGCTGTCAAAACTCCCCCTGAGTTCTTGAGATGTTCAGGAATTGAAGCTTTGCTGTAGGGTGATAGGCCTTCAGAAGTTGATCTCCAGCAAATGATAATTTCAGCAACAGCTGAAATGTTAGGTGTCTGGAGTCTTTGAATGATGTTGGCCTTGAACACTTGAATAAAAAGGGGATCTGAAGATTTCAGATTTTATTGATCTCCTTTGGTATGTGTTCTTGTATGAATTCTTTGAGACAGAGAATGTTTTGTTCTTGTTCTTCTTGTTCTGTGTTGTCTGTGCTGTGTGTTGTGATAGAGATTCAAAAATCTTATATTTTATTCTCTGGTTCTGAATAGAAAATCTTCCTCTGTCAAGAATAGCCGTTGGACTGTCATTAATTGCATCCTTAATTGCAAATGTCTTCTGGGGGAAAGTCTAAAGAAACATTCCATGATAATCCCTTTAAACTTGGTCCAGAAATAAATGAAAATGGTTAGAAAATCTTCTGAATTAATTGCTGAATAACTCCTTAACTAACTTGAATTTTAATCTTCAAAATCCTTTAACTCATCAGAAAAACGTCGAACTGAGCTCTGTTATCGTCGAACTGAGCTCAGCGATTTGGACTTAGACAGCAACAGAGATTATCGATCTGAGCTCAACTATCATCGAACTGAGCTCAGAGATAGAGAATCAATACTGAGTCAAGATCGTCGAACTGAGCTCGAAGATCGTCGAATGGAGTTCGACGATTTGTTGAAGTTGAGCTCAGCGATCGTCGAATGGAGTTCGACGATCCGTCTAAGTTGAGATAGACGATCGTCAATTGGAGTTTGACGATTCATCGTACTGAGCTGGACGATATGACTTAGTCTCCAAACTAAAAATCCTTGGTCTTGAGGGCAGCTTCCAGACCTAACTACTAACCCTTAGACTCAATTCTAGTTGACCTTTAGATCTATACAGGAGGTCAAAACAGGTTTCCTAAAGACATAGTGATCCTGACCCAAATTAGTAATAGGGTGTTCCAACAATCTCCCCCTATTTGGGTTAGGATTACAATTTACAGAACTTGCAGAAATTAAAGAACAACATACAAAGCAACAATACAGAAATGCAATAAGCAGAACATTGCAGAAGCACAGATATATATTATCTCAGACAGAATTCAGAATTCAGAATGATTGTCACCTTACATAACTATTCTTTCTCCATGCTATTTATAAGTTTGATTTCTCTATTAGGATTGAGGGCTTTTTTATTTGACATTCTGTCATCTGCTGTACCTAAAGAGGTTTGCTGTTTGGGCCTTGGTACAATAGTTTCAGGATGCAGCTCCATATATCTATCAGAGTCAAAGAATTTGCTTGAGCCATACCTTTCCAGTTCTTTCTTTCTTTGTTCAGACAAAGTAGTGAAGTTGGAAGAATCTCTGCCTTGCTCTTTAGCTTTCTTAATTTGATCCAGGGCAGCTAGATCTTTCATCCTGGCAGTCCATGCAGTTGGATTATTTTTAGGATCCATAAAGGGCACAGGAGGCTCATATCTATTGGATGGATTATCTGGAGGAGCTCTGGATGAGACTACTTCTTTTAGCTTATAGGGAAAAGGACCTGAGGTTGTATCTGATGATTGTGCTTCCCTAGAGTAGGGATGTTGCCTGGAGTAGCCTTTTGAGTAAACTTGTAATTCCCTTTGGCTTCCTCTATAGTTTCCTCTTCTAGATTGAGAACCTATGGACTGGTTTCCCCTCTGATAAGATCTTGCATGAGGCTGATAGGAGGTTTGGCTTTTCTCAGAGGGTTGAGCAGCTGAGCTTCCACCTACACCTGCATCAGGAGGAGGTGGTGGAGGAGGATGAGGATGGTGAAACTAGGAAGATCCTTTTTCATACTTCCTCTTCTTCTTCATAGCTTTAAGTTGGTTCTTAGAATATTGCATCCAATGCTCAGTTATGGGGCAGTCATGAAGAATGTAGTATGGTATGTTATTATTGTCCTTTACTTTGGCTGGAGGCACTCTTTTCATGGCTTTACTCCTTACCTTTCTATTCCTGGCAATAGTGGCAGAGGAGTCATCAGAATCAGTCCTGAATTTATCACTTTCAGAACTTTGCTCATCATACAAAGCATCAATCTTTTTCAAATATTCTTTCTGAAGTTGAGTTGCAGCAGATGAAACAGTAGTGGTAACAGCAGCAGATACAGAACTAGTAACAACAGATACAGAAATTTCAGAAGCAGCACTCTTAGAAGGTATAGCAGCAGTAATATCAGCAGCTGGATCAACAGATTCAGATAAAGCTTTTTCAGATACAGGAGCCTCAGTATCAGTAATAGCAGCAGGAATATCATCAGCAAAAACAGAAGGCTCAAAAACATATGCCTTTGTCTGCATATCATCACTAACAGTTAAAGCTTTTTCTGGAATATTTGCAGCATCATCACTGACAGCAGCAGCAACAAAAATATCAACAATATTTGCAGCATAAACTGAATTGACAAAAGAAGTTATAACCCTGGTGTCACAGCTTGAGAAGGGCATAATGGCCTTGGACAGATCCTCTGAGGGCTGGACTACAACTGTCTCTGGAAGACAACTGAAATAAGCTGAATCAAACACTGAGAGCAGAGACCTGAGGTCTACTGAAAAAACAACAACTGGAGGAGGAACTGGAGCTAGAGTTGGGGTAATAGCAGCAGCAGCAACAACAACTGAAGAAACAACAGGCAAGCTAACTTCATAAGGCATCTCCCCATGCCTAGATTCAGAGAATGCTGGATCAAGGCACACTGATGAAGGGATTGCCTGAGGAAATAAGGAGGATAGCCTGGCAGAAAGAGCTGCCACTGACTGAAGTAATGGAGCCAAGGAGGTCTCCAATAGAAGAGATAGCCTTGAGGCTAGCAGTTCATATAACTGGTCAGCTAGGGCTGGAATGTCTACTTGCTCAGCAGTGACTGGAGCAGAGGTAGAGAGGGATGGATGAGCAATTGGTGATGATGGTGGAGAGCTAGTGGATGGTAGGAGTGATGGTTGAGGTGTGGGTATTGTGGAAATGGAAGATAGTGGGATTGCGATAGAGGGTGTGAAGGTGGGTTGATCAATAATATCTTGGAGAAGTTGTTGGTAAGATATTGATGAGGAGGGTAGCTCAGGAGGAGATGATGGTGAATCATCCATGAAGGAATCATCAAGAAGATTGCAGGATGGAATGGTGGATGATGTTTCAATGTCTGGTTGAGGGTAGGAGTATAATGGATGGAAGATTTCTTCTGTGACTGGTAGAGTTGGAATGGGAGATGGTGTAGATGTTGGAGAAGGGCTGGAAATGATGATTGTGGATGGAGTTTGAATGTTGGATGGAACTGGAGGAGATGGAATTGAAGTTGGAGGAGGAGAAGCAGCAGCAGGCAAGTCATCTGCAGAGGCAGAGACTTGAGGGGAAGTGACTATTATAGTCCTGGTGCCTGAAGGTGTGCTTGCAGAGGGCCTGCTGGGCTTGGTTATCTGCCTGTCCCATTTGCCAAATAGGGCACAAGACAGTCTCTTTGATGCATTAATATGTATCCCAGAAGATACTATCAAAGCAGGGCATCTGTTCTGAAGAAAAAGCCCTAGGATCCTCCCAAAATTCACAAAGTTCTTATTGATTTTCTTTTTAATCAGGTCAAAGAAGATCTCTCCCCAGTTCAATTGCTTCTTGTCCACAATGGCTCCCATCAAGCACAGTTGATACCTAGTGATAGTATTGTGTGCTGAGTGGTTAGCCAACAAAACTTTGCCTACTACATCAGCCAAGAACATATATTCCACAGCTAGGTTCTTCTTCAGCAGCTTGCTAGGGTTAGCCTCAGAGTGACCCATTCTTGTAAGCAGATCAGCAAATTCCTCTCCAGATAAATCAGCAGATTCTCTAACAGAACTTAACTCAAAAACTTCTATCAGAATGGCTGGAGTCAAGGGTACCTGGGTTCCAGAAATTGAACCAACTACTGTGTTTTGATCCTGGTTATGGGCAGTATAGACCCACTCTTTAATCTCATCAGCAGGCAGCTTGATCCTGGTGGTCATGATGGTAGCAAGTTTTTTGTCCTTGAAGAGTTCCAAAATATCCTGGAAAACTTGATCAGTAGTGCTGAAGGACTCCATGTCTATGTCAAATCCGGCATCGAATTTCATTGCGGCTAGAACAGCAACAGAAATGGCCATGGTTACCTGCAAAAATCAACAAACAAAACGACCAAGTGTAGAGATGTTTGGAGGGAAAGAGAATTTTTGCAGAGAAATCGAAAGCGCAAAAGGAGAACGACGACAAAAAATGAATTTTATATTAGGGTTCGACACAGAAAAGGAAAGATCGTTGAACTCAGTTCGATGATCGGGGATTCTAAAGGAATCTGAAGAGTCTTCAATATCGTCGATCTCCGTTCGACGACATTGGAGAGCGTCGAGCTCTGTTCGATGATCGTTCAATGAACAAAATCGTCGAGCGCCGTTCGACGATCGTTGACCGGAAGAGATAGTTCATACTATCTGAGAGACGCTGAACACAGGTCGACGATTTAGGAAATCGTCGATCTCCGTTCGACGACCGGGGGAAAAATCGTCGAGCGTAGTTCAGAGACCAGAAATACACTTTAGACACTAAGAAAAATCAAGATGTTTGCCTAGTCTTGGTCAATTTTTAAACTTTTAAAATCTTGGATATTATTTTAGACTTCCTCCATCTAACATTCCTAACTGATTTAGGAAGAAGGTGTGTTTCTTTTCATCCAAGGGCTTGGTGAAAATATCTCCCCTTTATAAATCAGTTGGGATATATTGAAGTTCAATTTTATTCTTCTCAATATTATCCCTTAAGAAGTGATGCCTAATCTCTATGTGTTTTGTCCTACTATGGAGGACTGGATTTTGAGCTATAGAAATAGCACTGGTGTTATCACAAAAGATTTTTGACTTCTCTAAGTTGTAACCATAGTCTAGAAGTTGGTTTTGAATCCACAAGATTTGTGAACAACAACTGCCTGCAGCCATATATTCAGCTTCAGCAGTTGAAGTTGACACAGAAGTTTGTTTTTTGCAAAACCAAGAGACAAGTCTGTCACCAAGGAACTGACAAGTTCCACTGGTGCTTTTCCTGTCAATTCTGCATCCAGCATAATCAGCATCAGAAAATCCAGTTAATTCAAATGCTGAATCTTTTGGATACCAGAGACCTAGATTTGGACAACTTTTAACATACCTGAGAATCTTTTTTACTAGTGTTAGGTGTGACTCTCTAGGGCTTACTTGGAACCTAGCACATATGCATGTAGAAAACATTATATCTGGTCTACTAGCTGTAAGGTACAGTAAAGAGCCAATCATTGCTCTATATGTTGTCTGATCAACAGGTTTCCCATGTTCATCAGCATCCAATACAGCATTAGTAGGCATGGGTGTTTTCATGCAAGATGCTTCAGACATACCAAATTTCTTAACCAACTCATTTACATACTTGGTTTGAGAAATAAAGATGCCTTCAGCATGTTGTTTGACCTACAATCCTAGGAAGAAGGTTCACTCACCCATGCTACTCATTTCAAATTTGGAATGCATTAGGTTGGAGAACCTTCTGCACAATTTTGAATCAGTAGAGCCAAAAATAATATCATCTACATAAATCTGTACTAGTAGGGTATGAGACTTATGGGTTCTAATGAAAAGAGTTTGGTCTACTCTACCCCTTATAAATCCATTTTCCAGAAGGATACATGCTAGGGTCTCATACCATGCTCTAGGAGCTTGCTTGAGACTATATAATGCTTTGTTCAGATTAAAAACATAATCAGAATGGGTTGGAGAGATAAAACCTGGAGGTTGTCTGACATATACTTCTTCTTTTATGTGTCCATTTAGAAATGCACTTTTGACATCCATCTGATATACCTTGAAGCCTTTGTGTGCTGCATAAGCTAAGAAAATTCTGATGATTTCCAATCTTGTAACTGGTGCAAAAGTCTGGTCATAATCTATGCCTTCTTCTTGAGAATATCCTTGAGCCACTAGCCTTGCCTTGTTCCATATAATTACTCCTTGATCATCCAATTTGTTTCTGAACACCCACTTTGTTCCAACAATGGAGTGATTCTTAGGCTTTGGCACTAGTTCCCAAACTTTGTTCCTTTCAAATTGATGCAACTCTTCTTGCATTGCAATGATCCAGTGTGGATCTTGCTCTGCATCTTGAATGGATTGAGGTTCAATTTGAGATAGGAAGCAAGTGTGCAACAGATTTCGGTTGACCTGATTTCTAGTTTGCACACCAGCTGAGATGTCTCCAATTACTTGGGAAATTGGATGGTCTATTGATGTTACTAAATCAACAGGGGGTGTTGATTATTCACCGACCTGTGTTGTTGTTTCCTCTTGTGGTACAACAACTGGCTCTTCAAGTTATTTTTCTTCAATATATTGAATGCTTTCTTCATCTTCACTGCTTTCCTCTTTTTGAGTAACCTGTAGCTTGTTCAAGTCTTCAACAAGAGAATGTTCCTGCAAAGGTTCTATGGTAGAAGTGTTCTTCTCCTTGAAAGACATGTTAGATTCTTCAAATGATATATGAACAGATTCTTCAATTTTAAGAGATGATTTATTATAAACCCTATAAGCCTTACTGATCATGGAGTATCCCAGAAACACTCCTTCATCAGCCTTAGCTTGAAATTTTGCTAAATATCTCTTGTCATTATTATGTATACAGCAAGTGCAACCAAAAATTCTAAAATAATCAACTTTAGGTTTCTTCCCTTTGAGTAATTCATAGGGAGTCTTGCCCTTTAGTTTATGTATTAAACTTCTATTCAGCACATAGTTGGAGGTGTTCACTGCCTCTGCCCAAAAGGATAGAGGAAGGTGAGCATCTGACAACAATGTAGTGGCAGATTCAATAAGGGTTCTATTTTTCCTTCCACCTACCCCATTTTGTTGAGGAGTTTTAGGAGCTGAGAAAGTATGCCTGATCCCTTCACTCTGACAGAACTCTTGCATAATAAGAGAATCAAACTCTGTCCCATGATCACTTCTGATCAGGGCAATGTGAGTATTGAACTCAATCAGTATGCATTTGAGAAACTCTGTCAAATACTTAAAGTTATCAGACTTCTTCTTCAGAAAGAACACACATGTGAATCTAGAGAAGTCATCTACAACTACTAAAGTGTAAGATTTCCTTCCTAGGCTTTGTACTGTAATGGGTCCAAAAAGATTCATGTGTAACAGATACAATATCCTAGGTGAATCACTCTTATTAAGTGACTTAAAACTATTTTTAGTTTACTTGCCTAATTGACAAGCCCTGCAGAGTCCTTCCTTCTTGTAGGGGCCAGAAGGTAGTCCTCTAACAAAGTTGTCCTTGGATAGCCTAACAATAGTTCTAAGTTTCAAATGTCCTAGTCTCTTATGCCATAAAATATTAGGTCTACAGATAGAATTGAACAGGCAAATATCTACATCAGTTGAAAGAAAATCTACTAGATAGATGTTACCTTTCCTTTTACCTGTCAACACAGTTATGTTGTCCTCTGACTTGATCTTGCATAATGCTTTGCTGAAAGTTACCTGGTAGCCTTCATCACATAGCTGACTGATGCTTATTAAGTTGTGCTTCAGTCATTCCACATAGGCTACCTTCTTGAATGTCACTGTCCCAATCTGGACTGCACCATATCATTTAGTTTGTCCAAAGTTTGAATCACCAAAAATAACTTTGGGTCCAAGCTTGGCTTTAAAGGATGTGAGGTTGTCCTTATTTCCTATCATGTGCTTAGAGCACCCACTATCCAAGTACCATTGCTGGTTAGATGTTGGATAGGACTTCACCTGCACATAAAATAATTCATTTGTTTTTGACCCAGTTTACCTTGGGCCTAGGTTGATAACCTTTAAACTCAGAAATAAAAGACATCCCAGGTTGACTCTTATAACCTTTAGGATGATATCTCCTTGGAGGTATTATCCATTCAGTATAAGGGTTAAAGATTTGGGATGAAGGACCCCTAGGATTGGATTTCGATTTGCCCTTAGTTTCTAGAGCTCTGATCTCTGTTCGACGATCGTGGAGCTGCGTTCGACGATCTTGGGTCAGATCATCGAGCTCCGTTCGACGGTCGACTATGGCAGAGTTCAGGAATTAGAGATCGTCGACCTGAGTTCGGCGATTTTTCCTGAGATCGTCGATCTGCGTTCGGCGATCGTCGAGCTCCGTTCGACGATTTCTGCTGGAACTTAGTTTTCTTAGGCAGATCAGAATTTTTCCTAACTACCTCTACAACTCCCTTTCCTTTATCAGAAATGAACTTGATTGGGGTTGTTAGAACTATAGGTTGGCTGGATGAAGCACCCAAGCCCAGTGTACTACTGAATCTGGAGTTCACTGTGCTTGTGATGTCCATCAGCTTGATACTTCTCCCATTAAGGGATTCTTCAAGCTTCTTGGCCTCTGATAGCCCACCTTTCAATGAAGCTATCTGCTCCCTACAGTACTCCAACTCTTAAGAGAGTTTGAGGTTTTCTGACTTTAAGGAACTATGTTCAGAGAATTGATTTCTGAGAGAGATAATTTCTTTCTCAGATTTTAGTAAGTGTAAATATGAATTGTAAATATACCTATTTTTGTGTACATTAATTTAGTTGTTTTCATTTATTTTTGTCGTTTTTACTTATTTTTATTCAATAAAATGCTCCTATTTTTGTAAATATTATACTAACTTGTTTTATTTTATTTTTCAGAAAATATGAAAAATTTGCCAAAAATTGACATGTCACGCCCGTGACATATTGGTCACGCCCGTGACCCGGGCGTGACACGTCAAACTCCAGTGAAATCTGCAAATTTTGAAGAGCAAAGCTTGACACGCCCCCAGTCACGCCCGTATCACCCGACACGGGGCGTGACCCAAGCCCGTGTCACTCCACTCGACGAATTCATCTCGACGATCGTCGAGTGTCGACACTAGCCGACACGCCTAGAGTCACGCCCGTGACCTAGGGCGTGACACCTCTTTCCGCTCGACGATTTTCAACTCGACACTTTCAGCTCGACATTCGTCGAGTGTCGACACCAGCCAACACGCCCAGAGTCACGCCCGTGACCTGGGGCGTGACCACTGCGCTTGGCCGACAAGACCTGCCCGAAGACTTTCGGCGCGCACCGCGCCCAGATCCACCTGCTTGACACGCCCATAGTCACGCCCGTGACCTGGGGCGTGACCACTGCGAGACTGACACGTGTCCAGCCCGAGGTCCACTTTCCCGTCAAATCGCCGGCCGCCTTCTCAAATAGTACTGTCACGCCCCCTGTCACGCCCGTGACCAAGGGCGTGACCCATGTAAATTTTTTCTATAAATTCAAAGGTTCTGCTTTGGATTTCTGTTCCCTTTTTGAACAACTTTGCTTAGGGTAGGTTCTGCCGAATTGCCTTCTCATGCTATGTAAGGGATTTTCTTCCCCCCTCTCTTAGTGTTTGTTTTTAGCTTTCTTGTAATCACTTTTTCATTAATAAAATGTGTTAGTTTTTTCTCTCTTTGCATAGCTTGGAATCCATTCATGCGCCCTACTCGAAGTGATTTTTAATGTTTGTTCTTATTTTGTTTTTCTTTTATGTCTTCTAAAATCTTTTTAACTTTTAACTTTTGTCTAATTTCTATCCGTTATAATCGCAATTTTATTTTCATGCAAATACTTGTTTAGGTTTACTTTGTTATTTTTACTTTGTTTTCATTCCTATAAGTTTATAAAACAATGTTTTAAAAGGTGTTTTTTAATTTCTTTTAAATTAGGCTCTTTAGGATTGTAAAACTTTTCGTTCTCTTTTAGTCTTATTTCCACTTTTTAGGCGTTTCTATAAAATTATAAGAATGAAAACATAATCGTTTTAATTTTTCAAGCATTTTCGTTTCTGATTTTATTTCAAAAACTTTTTGCTCTTTTAATTTTTTTGTTCTCTTTTTATGCATTTCTACCGCATTCTAGCGGTAGAAATGTATTCGTTTAAATTTTTCGACCATTTTCATTTTGCGTTTATTTGCAAACTTTTTCGCTCGTTTAATTTTTATTTTCACTTTTTACGCTTTTCTACCGCATTCTAGCAGTAGAAATGCAGTTGTTTTAATTTTTAGGTAACTTAGTTTTTTTTTTCATTTCTGTACTTGTGCGCATTTATTTCCGCCTACTCGTTAAGAGTTAAATGGCGCTTGCTTATTTTACTTTCTGTAGAGTACGTGAGTTTGTATATTTTTTTTTCGCCTACTCACTTGAGTTAAATGGCTGGATTTTATTTCGGTAGAGTGTGTTTACTTTCTTGTAGAGTGTGTGTGTTTTCATTTATGTCGAGAGAGCGTGTGCGTGAGTTTTACTTTATGTCGAGTGTGTGCGTGTGTTGCATTTATTTAGTCCTACTCGTTTGAGTAGGACCCGCTTTCTTTCTCCCGCCCACGCATTTGCGCCGGGACTCGCAATTTACAGCTTTCTTCAGTCCTACTCGTTTGGGTAGGACTTGCAATTTTCAGCTTTCCTTTACTGCTTTATTTTATCGCTTTCATTTACTGCTTTCCTTTACTGCTTTATTTTCTGCTTTTCCCGCAAGCCGTCCCCATTCCGATGAGTGGCTAACCGTTCTTAGCCCTCGGCGTCGAAGAGCATTGGGACAGATAAAATAGCTTAAAATAATTAAAGGTCATATCTTTCTAATTAATTAAAAGTACTTAAGGTTTGCCCGGGGTTAACGACGCGTAGGACCACATATCGATGTGTGGGCCTTATTTCCGTTTTCCATACGCTCGCCGAGAGGCCGTGCGTATGGACAGATCACCCCTTGGCAAAGAGAGTTCCGCACTAACCCTCGAGAGAGGAGGCGCGCCAACTCTACCGGATTGGGTTCCCCACCCAATAGCGGGGTTCTTAGCGTAATGCGGGCGTTAAGAGGAATCCTTCGTCGGACTAACGTTCGGTCGAATAGTCTTAGCGTTCAGGTGAGCGATAGTCCTAGAGATAGGTGAGCTCATTTTAGTGGAACCTCCACGGCCAAGTCTCCGCCTTAATTAATTAGAAATTTAGGAGCTCTTTTTATTTAAAGTTTATTTTAGTTCAATTGTTTTTTCGGTGCCATCGAGCTAAGCTCTTCATCGGCACCACCTTCATGGTTTCATTTTTCTTTCTGCCATTTTCTGCTTTTTATTATATATAAAATATCCCGACAAGTTAATTATCGGTAAAATAATAGTCCCCTCCAGGGAAGAGTAGAAATAATCGAACCGGCCCCGAGAACAATACGACCTCGATATTCCACCCGGAATATCCTGTACTACTCACGATAGGTGCACTTGCCTCCTTTCGTTAAAACTCGATCTAAACCGTTTTATATCCAAATAAATAAATACGCGCGCCCAGTTTTCTAAATAAACCACATCCGCCTTTTTCTCAAATAAAACCGCCGGGTCACCGCGTGACCGTAAATAATTTTGGAGTTTTAACCATCAAGTTTTTGGCGCCGTTGCCGGGGAGTTTTCGGTTCGTTATTTTAAACCCTGGAAATCTATTAATTTTACCTATATCTATATATAACAAAAATTAAAAATGGCCAACAAAAACATAATAATAATAATAATAATAATAATAATAATAATAATAAACTACTTATAAAAAAAAAACTTAAAAAAAATAATATATTATTTTTATCATATTATTATTATTTATAAAATATTTTTTTGAAATAACGTCATTTTCTACTACCAAAACAAAACAACAACAAAAAAAAACTAACTTAAAAAACCAAAAAACTCTAAAAACTTGAAACAGTTTAAAACTTAAAAAAAATCTAAAAACTCTAAAAAACCTACAAATCCAAAAAAACCAAAAATCTAAAAAATCTAAAAACAAACAAACACAAAAAAAACTCTAAAACCAAAAACCTAAAAAAAAATCTAAAAACTTCAAAAATGAAAAAAAAAACAAACATAATAAAAAAAAAGAGAGAAAAACTTAACACTTAAAAAACTCAAAAAAAACTAAAAACTAAAAACCAACTAAAAAATAAAAAAAATCTACTTAAAAACACAAAAAAATTATATATATAATTTGCTATTAATAAATGTATCTATGTTTTATTTAACTTCTTTTAGTTTTCATTTATTTTCTTTTATTTCATTTTGCTTCGGCGCGCTTCCATTATTGTGCGCACTAGGGGATCACATATTTATCACGCAGTAGTCGCTAAGGCCTTAGCTACCTTCGACTCCCCCACGCACTTGCCCCCCCTACCGCCTGCAACCCTTTAGCCGAATTTTTCGTTTTTTTGTTTTTTCTATTATTGTTTTGCTATTCTTTCCTCTTCTAATAATAATGCAGGGTTTCGACCTGAGCCTCCCGGACTTGTCTAAGGGAAGCTCCTACCCTCCCTTTTCCTTTTTTTACTTATTATATTTTGTATATTATCTGTTCCGCATACTTAGATTGTAACATTGGGGACAATGTTGGGTTTAAGTATGAGGGTGTTTTCGTATTTCTTTATTTCTGCACTTTACAAAAACGCATAAAATTACAAAAACATCAAAAAAATAAAACCTAAAAAAAAATTTTTCCTTGTTTTTATTTTCATAAAACTTCAAAACAAAAAAAAATCTTTCCCCCCCCTTTTTTTCTTATTTGTAAAAGCTTGCATTCTGCCTGCCCGCGACGTTCGACTCATCGAACCAACCACCTAAATAAGAGTCTGTTCGCGGGGCCGCAATCGAGTTTTTACTTTGTCCTTTTTTATAAAAATCTCTCTTTCCCCCCTATCTTCTTTGTAAATAACTCTTCTTTCTCTCCTCATTCTTGTAAATTACTTATCAAAATACACTAAAAATCAAAAAAAAAATTAGAAAAACCAAAAATACCAAAAAAAGATAATAACTCTAAAAATCTTAAAAAGATAATAATTAAAACACAAAAAAATGATAAAATCCCTAAAAAAATCAAAAAAATGTTTTGTTAATTATGTAACAAAATAATTCGAATATACCATATCTTAACCCTTTTTGCTTTCCAAAAATCTTGTTTCGAGTTAATTTATATGCGAATTTTAGTTATTCTTTGCTTACTATTCATTTATTAATTAAAGTTTGACAGATTTAAGTGTTTGGGGTTAAGATTTAAAGAATTTTTTATGTCTTTTCCTTATAATAAGGAACTTGTTTTTCACCACCACTTCTAATTTTATAAATAGAAGCTCATTTTTTATGTTAGAAAATAACATCCATGGATTTCAATTATTTCTACTTCATGTTTTTAGAAACATTGGAACGTTCATTTTAAAAAGGTTGCTCTCAAAACTTTTTTATTAAAATCTAGTTTTTTTTTTGAAAAAAATAAACCCACTTCCTTTTTTTCATGTCTTACTTGACATGTTTACCCCTATCCTTTTAAAAGATCTTATGTCAATGGGAATAAGATTTGATTCCGTAAACATAGGCACCCAATATTTAAAAAAAAGATTATATGTTAGGGAGTAGGAGGATAAAATTCATTACTCCTACACATATACATTGGTTATTTATTTATTATTTATGAATAAAAAAAAATTATTATGTGTTAGGAAAATAAGATTTCATTTTCCTAACTATTCAAAAAAAAAATTGGAGGTTCGAGAAAAAATTACCTCGCCTCAATATTCAAGCCTTCTTCATAAACCACCAAACCACTTAGCATATTTCAATAATTCTAGAATTAATTTAAAATTTTTTGAGAGCATAATTTTTAAATTGCATTATTTCCTTTAACTTCTTTTAAGCTAAAGTTTTTTATATAAATCCAATCCATCTTTGTTAAACTAACAAAAATAAATTTTTTGCTTTCTATTTTATTTTATGTAGAACTCTTTTTGAAACTCTTCCTCTATTCATAACATTTCATAAATTAGGATTTAATTCTTTAACCCCGGATGTTTATTTTGATCTTCCTTTTAATTAAGTCAAGCGGTAGCTAAACTTAGGATTTCTTTTATTCATTATAAGTTCATCTCCAACTTTTGCCATGGAATAGCAAAAGCTTAAGTATGAGGGTATTTGATGAATTGTAAATATACCTATTTTTGTGTACATTAATTTAGTTGTTTTCATTTATTTTTGTCGTTTTTACTTATTTTAATTCAATAAAATGCTCCTATTTTTGTAAATATTATACTAACTTGTTTTATTTTATTTTTCAGAAAATATGAAAAATCTGCCAAAAATTGACATGTCACGCCCGTGACATATTGGTCACGCCCGTGACCAGGGCGTGACACGTCAAACTCCAGTGAAATCTGCAAATTTTGAAGAGCAAAGCTTGACACGCCCCCAGTCACGCCCGTATCACCCGACACGGGGCGTGACCCAAGCCCGTGTCACTCCACTCGACGAATTCATCTCGACGATCGTCGAGTGTCGACACTAGCCGACACGCCTAGAGTCACGCCCGTGACCTAGGGCGTGACACCTCTTTCCGCTCGACGATTTTCAACTCGACACTTTCAGCTCGACATTCGTCGAGTGTCGACACCAGCCAACACGCCCAGAGTCACGCCCGTGACCTGGGGCGTGACCACTGCCCCTGGCCGACAAGACCTGCCCGAAGACTTTCGGCGCACACCGCGCCCAGATCCACCTGCTTGACACGCCCATAGTCACGCCCGTGACCTGGGGCGTGACCACTGTGAGACCGACACGTGTCCAGCCCGAAGTCCACTTTCCCGTCAAATCGCCGGCCGCCTTCTCAAATAGTACTGTCACGCCCCCTGTCACGCCCGTGACCAAGGGCGTGACCCATGTAAATTTTTTCTATAAATTCAAAGGTTCTGCTTTGGATTTCTGTTCCCTTTTTGAACCACTTTGCTTAGGGTAGGTGCTGCCGAATTGCCTTCTCATGCTATGTAAGGGATTTTCTTCCCCCTCTCTTAGTGTTTGTTTTTAGCTTTCTTGTAATCACTTTTTCATTAATAAAATGTGTTAGTTTTTTCTCTCTTTGCATAGCTTGGAATCCATTCATGCGCCCTACTCGAAGTGATTTTTAATGTTTGTTCTTATTTTGTTTTTCTTTTATGTCTTCTAAAATCTTTTTAACTTTTAACTTTTGTCTAATTTCTATCCGTTATAATCGCAATTTTATTTTCATGCAAATACTTGTTTAGGTTTACTTTGTTATTTTTACTTTGTTTTCATTCCTATAAGTTTATAAAACAATGTTTTAAAAGGTGTTTTTTAATTTCTTTTAAATTAGGCTCTTTAGGATTGTAAAACTTTTCGTTCTCTTTTAGTCTTATTTCCACTTTTTAGGCGTTTCTATAAAATTATAAGAATGAAAACATAATCGTTTTAATTTTTCAAGCATTTTCGTTTCTGATTTTATTTCAAAAACTTTTTGCTCTTTTAATTTTTTCGTTCTCTTTTTATGCATTTCTACCGCATTCTAGCGGTAGAAATGTATTCGTTTAAATTTTTCGACCATTTTCATTTTGCATTTATTTGCAAACTTTTTCGCTCGTTTAATTTTTATTTTCACTTTTTACGCATTTCTACCGCATTATAGCGGTAGAAATGCAGTTGTTTTAATTTTTAGGTAACTTAGTTTTTTTTTTTCATTTCTGTACTCGTGCGCATTTATTTCCGCCTACTCGTTAAGAGTTAAATGGCGCTTGCTTATTTTACTTTCTGTAGAGTGCGTGAGTTTGTATTTTTCTTTTTTTCCGCCTACTCACTTGAGTTAAATGGCTGGATTTTATTTCGGTAGAGTGTGTTTACTTTCTTGTAGAGTGTGTGTGTTTTCATTTATGTCGAGAGAGCGTGTGCGTGAGTTTTACTTTCTGTCGAGTGTGTGCGTGTGTTGCATTTATTTAATCCTACTCGTTTGAGGAGGACCCGCTTTCTTTCTCCCGCCCACGCATTTGCGCCGGGACTCGCAATTTACAGCTTTCTTCAGTCCTACTCGTTTGGGTAGGACTTGCAATTTTCAGCTTTCCTTTATTGCTTTATTTTATCGCTTTCATTTACTGATTTATTTTCTGCTTTTCCCGCAAGCCGTCCCCATTCCGATGAGTGGCTAACTGTTCTTAGCCCTCGGCATCGAAGAGCATTGGGACAGATAAAAAAGCTTAAAATAATTAAAGGTCATATCTTTCTAATTAATTAAAAGTACTTAAGGTTTGCCCGGGGTTAATGACGCATAGGACCACATATTGATGTGTGGGCCCTATTTCCGTTTTCCATACGCTCGCCGAGAGGCCGTGCGTATGGACAGATCACCCCTTGGCAAAGAGAGTTCCGCACTAACCCTCGAGAGAGGAGGCGCGCCAACTCTACCGGATTGGGTTCCCCACCCAATAGCGGGGTTCTTAGCGTAATGCGGGCGTTAAGAGGAATCCTTCGTCGGACTAACGTTCGGTCGAATAGTCTTAGCGTTCAGGTGAGCGATAGTCCTAGAGATAGGTGAGCTCATTTTAGTGGAACCTCCACGGCCAAGTCTCCGGCTTAATTAATTAGAAATTTAGGAGCTCTTTTTATTTAAAGTCTATTTTAGTTCAATTGTTTTTTCGGTGCCATCGAGCTAAGCTCTTCATCGGCACCACCTTCATGCTTTCATTTTTCTTTCTGCCATTTTCTGCTTTTTATTATATATAAAATATCCCGACAAGTTAATTATCGGTAAAATAATAGTCCCCTCCACGGAAGAGTAGAAATAATCGAACCGGCCCCGAGAAAAATACGACCTCGATATTCCACCCGGAATATCCTGTACTACTCACGATAGGTGCACTTGCCTCCTTTCGTTAAAACTCGATCTAAACCGTTTTATATCCAAATAAATAAATACGCGCGCCCAGTTTTCTAAATAAACCACATCCGCCTTTTTCTCAAATAAAACCGCCGGGTCGCCGCGTGACCGTAAATAATTTTGGAGTTTTAAACATCAGTAAACATAATGCTTTAAACTCAGATTTAAAGTCCTCTGAATTGAAATCAAATGAACTAATTACCTGGTCTTCTTCAAGTTGTGTCTCTGAATCTGACTCTGAGTCTTCTTCATCTAAACTATGTTGGGAGGCATTGATTGCCATCATGCAGAACTCCTTCTCTTCTGCATCATCTTCATCATCACTGGAGCTGGATGAAGCTTCTGACTCCTCTTCAGTCTCACTCCAGGATTCAGCAACAAATCCCTTCCTTGTGTGTTTGTTCTTTCTTGTGGAGGGTTTTCCATTGCTACTCTTCTTGAAGTCTTTCTCCTTTCTTCTTTCTTTCTTATCCCTTCTGTCCTTATTTTTGTTCTCTGTTGGGTACATTGAAAATATGTACCTGATTTGAAGAAGCCTCACCCTACTCATTGATATACATCATGGTGTATTTGATGTATTTTGAGTTACCTTGTGCAGGTTAAGTGTTTGCAGAGAAAGCTTAAAAGTTTCTAAGTCCATGTGTCGACACCTTGAAGAAAAGTGTCGACACTTAAGAAGACTTGTGTCGACACCAATAGAAGCAGTGTCGACACTTGGAGTAATTGTGTCGACACCAGGAATGCAGAGTCGACACCAGAAGGAAAGTGTCAACACATACAGGCTATGTCGACACTCAATGAAGAAATGTCCAGAGAAGTAGTGTCGACACTTAGAAGTAGTGTCGACACCCAGAGGAACTTTGTCGACATCAGAAAGTGTCGACACTAGGAGGCTGTGTCGACACTCAGCAAATTTCAACAGAGTTTAAGTACAAGTGTCGACATAATGCAGAATGTGTCGACACACATCAAAAGTCTCAACACATGAAGAAAGTGTCGACACTAGGAGGATGTGTCGACACTCAGCAAATTTCAATGAAGTCTAAGTACAAGTGTCTACAAAAAGGAGATGTGTCGACACTCAGCAAGAGTATCAACACTGAAGGCATGTGTCGACACCAAGAAGATGTGTCGACACTTAACAAGTTCAAAACAAGAAGATGTGTCGACACAAAGGAGTTGTGTCGACACTTACAAGAAATCAACTAAGTATCAAAGAAGAAGGACTTGTGTCGACACACAGGATCAGTGTCGACACATGTTGAAGAAGTAGTGTCGAGAAGCAGATTCTACAACACAAGGAGTTGTGTCGACACCAAGAAGGCTAGTGTCGACACTTAGTCTACTTGTGTCGACACTTGGCCTATTTGTGTCGACACTTAAAGACTGACTGCCTCGAACACTTTCAGACAGTTACAGAAAATTAAAGAAGTGACTGGATGACTTGACAGCTACCATTCCAGCCAGTCTACTGCAACTATCAGAACTGTCAGAAGTCTGTTAGAAACCGGATCAGCCGGTCCTATTTTTCTGTACATTAATTTAGTCGTTTTCATTTGTTTTCGTCTTTTTATATATTTTTGCTTAAAAATTGCCTTTTTTGTAAATATTTTGCTAACTTTGTTTATTTTATTTTTCAGAAAAAATCAAAAATCTGCCAAAATTATTCACGCCCGTACATGTTGGTCAGCCCGTGACCAGGGCGTCACGTCAAATTCCAGAAATCTGCAATTTTCGATCGACACGCCCGTGTCACCCGAGCACGCCCGTGACCAATGCCCGTGATAAGATCACGAAATCGCGCTCAATATCGTCGAACCCGCCTTACGCCCAAGTCACGCCCGTGACCTGGGGCGTGACCTTTCCAGCTAGCCCGACAAGATTTTTGGCGCACCGCGCCCAGATCCAAGCCCCCTGTCAACCAAGGGCGTGACCACTGGAGACCGCCAGTGTCCAGCCCGAAGTCAACTTTCCCGTCAAATCTTCCAAATAGACTGTCAGCCCCCTGTCACGCCCGTGACCAAGGGCTGACTCATGAAAATTTTGTCTATAAATTCAGAGGTTCTCCTTTGAATTCCTGGGGCACCATTTTGTATAGAGTTAGTGCTCGGATGAGTCCAAATGCTATGTAAGGGAAATTTTCATTTTCTTAGCTTTGTAATCTTTGTTTTTAGTTCTGATTCTTAAGTTGTCTACTTCTTTGCAGTTTCTGTTCTTCTTTATAGGCGTGTGTGAGTGTAGATATAGTTTATTTACTTTTAGTTTTCTTTTTTTTACGCTTAGATTTTTATAGCTTTTTATTTCATTGATAAACCCGTAAAAATGATTTCAAGGTGATTTTCTTTTCTTTTAACTAGCTTTTTATTTTTAGTGTAAAACCTTTTTCATTTTCACTTTTTTAGCGTTTTTACGGAGTTCAATTTCTACCGATTCTAGCTTTATTCGTTTTTAATCACTTTCATTTTGGAAAACTTTTTCGCCAAGCTTTTTATGATTTCTAGGTTGATCTCAGCAAAGTTCTTAAGAGTTAAATGGCCAAGAACTTATAAAGAAACCAGACAACTCTTTTGAGTAGGACTCTCTCATTTCTGAGTTGTAGGTTTACACTTTGTGATTTTATTTTCTGCTTTATTTTACTGTTTCAGCTTTCCATTTTCTGATTTACCTTAGGTCCCCATTCCGATCTGAGTCGGCATGAAGAGCATTGGGAAATAAAATAGCTTAAAATAACTAAAGGTCTAATTAATTAATTAGTACTTAAGGTTTGTCCGGGGTTAACGACGCGTGGACCACATATCGATGTGTGGGCCCTATTTCCGTTTTCCATACGTGCCGAGAGGCCGTGCGTAGGACAGATCACCCCTTGGCAAAGAGAGTTCCGCACTAACCCTCGGAGAGGAGGCGCGCCAACTTCATTGGGTCCCCACCCAATAGCGGGGTTCTTAGCGTAATGGGGCGTAGAGGAATCCTTCGTCGGACTGTTCGGGAATAGTCTTAGCGTTCAGTGAGCGATAGCCCTATAGCTAGGTGAGCTTTTTAGTGGAACCTCCACGGCCAAGTCTCCGCTTAATTAATTAGAAATTTAGGAGCTCTTTTTATTTAAAGTCTATTTTAGTTCAATTGTTTTTTCTGCCATGGTAAGCTCTTCATCGGCACCACCTTCATGCTTTCTTTTTATTGCTTTCATTTTCTTTCCGATTTTCTGTATTTTTATATAAAATATCCCGGTAATTATCGGGGGAAGAGTAGAAATAATCGAACCGGACCCGAGAACAATTTATTCCACCCGAGCCTGAGTTTTTCGTTAAAACTATTTCTAAACCTTTTTTATATCCAAAATAAATACGGAACACTGCCTTTTTTCGCAATTAAAACCGGGTTCTGAGTTTTAAACCATCAGCCGGTACCAGATCTTATTCTATCAGTCAAGGATTAAGCTAAACAATAATCAATTAAAGAGGATCTAAGAAGTAGTGGAGGAGTTTAAGGCCGAATCAGACTAGTACACTACTAGATAGGCGAAGGGGAAATGGATGTACCCAGACCTTGGGGAACCATAATTATAAAGGCTATAGGGCCTGTGTGGCTTAGTGTAAGATTGTGTGTTGTGGGCTGAGTATAGGCTTGTTGAAGGCTGAGTGTGTGTATGATTCTGAGCCTGGTTGCTGTTTTATGTTCTGTGAAATAGTGGAGGAGTTTGGCTGTAATTAAAGGCGAAGGGGGAAATATGCCTAAAATAAAACTGTTTATAATTCTGTGGTTGCTGTTTTAGATTAAGGTTTATAAAGATTAAGGTCACCTATTCACCCCCCCTCTAGGTGATTAGGTACAATTTCTTTCAAGTGGTATCAGAGGGAGGTTACTCAAAAAGGATTTAACAGTTTGAGTAAAAGATCCTGTTGGCAGATTTAGTATAATCAAGTGCAGAATCAAGAAAATCAAGAAAATGGGTTCAACAGAGAATCATAAAGAACTTGGATCCATGAAGTTGCCAATCTGCAGAATGGAGATTTTTGGCATCTGGAAAGAAAGGGTTAGACTATTTATGGAAGCCTCTGACCCTAAAATCTATATCACAGTCAAAGAAGGGTCATATGTGCCGATGAAAGTATCTGTGTTAGATGCAAATCAAAGAACTCCAAAAGACTATTCTGAAATGACTAAGGATGAGATTATTCTGGCCACTATTGACAAGAGGGCTCAGAATATAATTGTAAGTGCAATAGATGATGCCACATTCAAGAATTTGATACACTGTAAAATATCAAAGGAAATGTGGGACACACTGATAGTGTACATGGAGGGCTCTGAAGAAGTTAGACTGGACAAAAAGTCTTTATTAAACCAAGAGTATGAGAGCTTCAGACAAGGAAGGTCTGATAGCATAACTGAGTGCTACAAGAAATTCTATATGATAGTTAATGAGTTAATTTCCTATGGAAGAGAATTCAGTAATTATGAGCTGAATGATAAGTTCTTGAGATCCCTAACTAAAGATTGGGATACTAAGATTTGTGTCATAAGGGAAATGGCCAAATTAGCAGACATTCCTCCTCCAACATTGTTTGGAAAACTGTTATCATATGAGATGCAGTTGATGGTAAGGAAGGAGGAGGAGAAGACTACAAGAATTGAGCATAAAGAAAGAGCTGTGGCTTTCAAGACAGAAGCCACTAGGAAATATAAAAGTAAGTCTCCATCTCCACCTCCAAAAGTTGATGAGACTGAGACAAATGAGTCAGTAAGCAGGAATTCTGAAAGAAGTGAGAGTGTTGAGGACTTTGCAGCTTTCACTAGACATTTTCTGAAGTTTCTAAAGAAGAAACATTGGAGGTCTAAGTCATCCACTTCACAGAAGTCATCAAAGAATGACAGGAGAAAGGACAAGTCAATTAAAACTACTTCTTCAAAGATAGTTTGTTATTGTTGTAACAGACAAGGACATGTTGTTGCTGACTGTCCAGAGAAAAGGAAAGAGTCAACTGATAAGAAGAAGACTCAAATCAAGGGCAAAAAGGAAAGGTCCTTTGTTGCTAAGAAGGACAAAAGTCTATCAGATATGTCATCTTCAGAAACTGATTCAGAACCTGAAGCTTATATTGGATTGTTTGCTGAAGAAGAGGAAGAGGAGTTCATCCAGTTAATGAACTCTATATATGAACATGAGGACACTCAGTGCCAGGGACTGATGGCCTTATCAGAAGGAGACAAAATCCAGGATCAGCATGGACCAAGTCAGGTACAAAATTATTCTTCAAGTTCAATTTCTAGTGCTGGATCAGAATCTGATTCATCAACATCAAGTGATGAGAGTGGATCTGAATCTGAAGGAGACATTCATCAATTAATTGAAGAATATAAAGTAGTGTTGCAAGCTTTGAAGAAAAGCAAATCCTTGGCCAAGAGTCAGGCTATAGAGATTACTAATCTTAAAGTTGTTGCAACAGATTTTGATAAGTTGCTTGATCAGAAACTAAATGAAATAGCCAGGCTGAAGAACATTACTGTTATTCAGATGCGGACTATTATATTCAAGAATGATCAAATCAGAAATCTGGAGATTAGTCTTCAGAAAGAGAGAGATATAGTAGCAAGGTTTTCTAAACCAAAGTCTGTTCTACCTTTGATAGATGAGTTCATTTCTCAAAAAGGTAAAACTGGATTGGGGTTTAATAAACCTGTCAGGACTGTTCAGTGCAAGTCTAAGGGCAAAGCCCCAGTACTCAACAAGCCTGCTGTAGATAAAATAGTCAGAGTTGTACCTAAGCAAAGGTACAACAGATTTGAGTGCTGGTGTTGTGGCAAGGTAGGCCACTTTGCCATAGACTTTTGTCACAATTCTAGTGCCAAGGTGAGTAGCAAAATGCCTGTTAGAAAAGCTACAGGTGGTTTTGTTAAGAGGCAAACTAACCAGCACCAAGGACCCAAGAATTCTTTGGGTTCTAAGGTTAACTAATCTATTTTGCAGGTGAGTCCAAGTGGACATGCCCCAATATGGTACTTGGACAGTGGATGTTCTAGGCACATGACTGGAACTAGGGGATTGCTAAAGGACTATACACCAATCAAGGATGATCCTAAAGTCACCTTTGGTGGTTCTGAAAAAGGAATCATCAAAGGTTTTGGTAACATTTCTAGTAACCTTATAACAATTACTAAAGTGGCTTATGTTAAAGGTTTAAAACACAACCTCATTAGTATAAGTCAGCTGAGTGATCTAGGATATGACATCTCATTTGTTAAAGATGGTTGTCATATCAGGAGGTCAAATGATCAAAAGATCATTTTGACAGGTTATAAGAAGAGAAATGTCTATTGTCTAGACATTATGTGTGAGAACAATGTTTCTCCTGTGTGTCTTGTAGCTGATGAGAAGGTCTCTCATTGTGTCAAATGGCACAAGAGGCTAGCCCATCTTAACTACAAGACAATTGGTCAACTCTATAGTAAAGAGTTAGTGAGGAATGGTCCTCAAGTTAAGTGTAAAAAGGTTGGGATATGCTCAGCTTGTCAAAAGGGCAAGCAGACTAAATCCACCTTTAAAAGCATTGAGAACAAAGATGCTGTGAGGTGCTTATACCTCTTGCATATGGATCTCTTTGGTCGTATGCCAGTTAACAGCCTAGGTAGTAAGGTCTATACATTTGTGGTAGTTGATGACTACTCAAGGTATTCCTGGGTATTCTTCCTAAGGCAAAAGTCTGAAACACCTAGTATCTTTTATAGTTTTGTCAAACAAATTCAGAATGAGTTAGACAGTACAGTGGTCAAAATAAGAAGTGAACATGGTACTGAATTCCAGTCTGATAGTATGAAAAAGCTATGTGAAGAGTTTGGGATATTTCAGGAATTTTCCTCACCAAGAACACCTCAGTAAAATGGTATTGCTGAAAGGAAAAATAGAACCTTTATTGAGGCTGGTAGAACCCTATTAAGTGACACATCTCTCCCTGAATATTTCTGGGCTGAGGCAGTTAATACTGCATGTCATGTGATTAATAGGGCTACTATCACCAAGAGTCACAATAAGACCCCCTATGAGATTGTGAAAGGCAGAAACCAAACCTATCCTATTTCAGGATCTTTGGTTGTAAATACTTTATACTTAACAATGGTAAGTCTTACTTAACCTAGTTTGCTGCCAAATCAAAAGAGGGGATCTTTGTTGGGTACAGCAACAACAGTAAGGCTTATAGAGTCTATAACTTGACTACTCAAGTTGTAGAAGAATCAGTACATGTAGTATTCGATGAAGCTAGACTCATTAACAATGAATTGTCTAGAAGTATTTACAGCTCCTCAGGTGTGACTGAGAAGATGGACAAGCTCACTATAGAAGAAGGTCCTTCTACAAGTCAGCAAGTAGAAGATAGTGGCTATTGTCCAGGGGGAGTACTAGATGCACCTAATGCAGAAGAAGACCAAGGAGTGCAGCAAGTTGAAGAAGCTGTAGGTGTACAACCTGAAGACATGCTACCTCCAGCAAATAGACATCTAAAAGATCATCCAGCCAATCAAATTATTGGTGATCTCAGACAAGGGGTACATACAAGGAGCAGAAATCTAAGTTCAGTACTCTACTCCAGTTTTCTATCCCAAGTAGAGCCAAAGAAGTTTGAAGAAGCCATCCTAGACCCTCATTGGATTGAGGCTATGCAAGAGGAGCTGAACCAGTTCAAAAGATGCAATGTTTGGGAGCTAGTTCCTAAACTAAAAGATCATAACATAATTGGAACCAAGTGGATCTTTCGGAACAAGCTGGATGAACATGGAGTCATTATAAAGAAAAAAGCAAGACTGGTTGCAAAAGGTTATAGGCAGGAAGAAGGTATTGACTTTGATCAAACCTTTGCTCCAGTAGCCAGACTGGAGGCAATAAGGATGTTCTTGGCCTATGCAACCTATCAAGGGTTTAAAGTATACCAAATGGATGTTAAGTCAGCTTTTCTGAATGGAAATCTGAAGGAAGAAGTCTATGTGGAACAGCCATCAGGTTTTGTTGATTCTACTAAACCTAATTATGTCTATAGACTTAGGAAGGCTTTGTATGGGTTAAAACAAGCCCCTAGGGCTTGGTATGAAATCCTGTCTAGTTTCCTCATTGAGAATAAATTCACAAGGGGGAAAATAGACAAGACTCTATTCCTTAGGGAATCTAGAGGCAAGATCATTCTAGTCCAAATATATGTAGATGATATCATATTTGGGTCTACAGAAAATAGTCTTTGCAGAAAGTTTGCAAAACTAATGCAAGGACAATTTGAAATGAGCAGTATGGGGGAACTTAAGTTCTTCTTGGGTCTCCAAGTTAGACAGACTGAGAATGGTTTATCCATATGCCAATCTAAGTTCACCTTAGAGTTGATAAGGAAGTATGGTATGGAATCATCCAGTACCATGAAAACTCCTATGGGGTCAAGTATGTCTCTTTGCAAAGATGATGGAGGGAAACCTGTAGATGAGACTTTGTATAGAGGGATAGTTGGCTCCCTATTGTATTTGACTGCTAGTAGACCAGATATCATGTATGCTACATGTGTATATGCTAGGTACCAAGCTTGCCCTAAAGAATCTCAATTGACAGCAGTCAAAAGAATTCTGAGATATCTTAAGGGCACTCCTAATCTAGGCCTTTGGTACCCTAGGAATGGAGACTTTGAACTGACAGGTTATTCAGATGCAGATTTTGCAGGCTGCAAGGAAGATAGGAAAAGTACAACAGGTACCTATCAATTCCTAGGTGGAAGACTGATATCCTGGAGTAGCAAGAAGCAAATAAGTGTGGCTATCTCCACAGCAGAATCAGAGTATGTTGCTGCAGGAAGTTGTTGTGCTCAACTTCTATGGATTCAACATCAGCTAGAAGACTATGGTATTCAAGTAAGTAGAATACCTCTATTTTGTGATTCTACTAGTGCTATTTCTATTGCAAACAATCCTGTCTCCCATAGTAGGACTAAGCACATAGAAATAAAATACCATTTTCTAAGAGAACATGTGGAAAAAGGAGATATTTCACTAGAATATATTAATACAGATAATCAGCTAGCTGTCATGTATACTAAGCCCTTAGATGAAACCAAATTCAATAAATTTAAAATTGAATTAGGTATGATAAACTTAGAATAAGTTTTCAAAATTGGCTAAGTAAAAAGGTGTCGACACACAGAGTTGTCTGTGTCGACACAGAGAAGTGGTGTCGACATTTCAGAGAAATGGTGTCGACACATCTAGGAAGTAAGTGTCGACACTTCAGAGAAGTAGTGTCGACACATGCAGTGTAGGTGTCGACACATCCAAGGTGGTGTCGACACTTAGGCTTTACTTAGAATTAGTCTAGTAAAGTCTCGACTAAGTGTCGAGCAAAGCGGTGTCGACACATAAACAAGTGTCGACACATATATTCTGTCGACTATACTTGTGTCGACACATAGTTGTCGAGACATTATAAGTAAGTGTCGACACTTATCAACAGTGTCGACACAATTTAAGTATTTTGACGCGCCCTTTCATCTTCGATTCTAGAAAGGTATAAATAGGTTCTCGCCATCGTTGGTCGACACGCTCACCCAAGTTTCGAGACCAAACTTGTGTGTCGACATGTCTCTTTTCTAGATTCAAATTTCTTCAAACCCTAATGGCGCACAAGCTCGAAGAGAATGTGAATGAAGGATATGAACTCGTGCGCCACGCATTTGATGACGCGGAACCAGATATCAAAGGTGTGATAACCCTAATAGCTGAGACTGGGTTAGAATTTCTTGTTTCAGAACCGATTAAGATCTGGAAGAAGGAAGTCCTTGAGTTTCTGAATGGAGCAACTCTAGATGAATCTGGACTTAAGATTAAGTCAAGAGTTCATGGAACCAAGGTCAAGGTCACACAAAAGAGTCTGAGGAAGGTACTTCATCTACCAAGGACAAAGGATGAAGAAGATGTTTCTGCTTCTAAGACTAGAGAAGCATTAACATGGTGTGGACTGGACTCTAAAATGAAAATTGGATCTGTGTTCAATAGAAAGGAAATGAACATGCAAGGTAAATGTTTATCTGAAATTGTTGGCAAGGTTATCCTGAGCAAGCCTGGAGGGCATGACAAAATCTCAGCTCATATGTTTAGTCTCATGACAAGGATAATATTCAAAGTAGATACTGATTGGTCTACAGTTATGTTTGAAAAGATAAAAGAGAGTATGAAGAAGCCCAATTTGGGCAGAATCCTGAGTCTATACCTAGCTGGTAGCATACCAGAGGTGATGAGTCAAGCAGCTGGAACTAAGATTAACCACATGAGGAGAATGGAGTTGTGAATCTTCTCTAGGTGGGATAGAGTCTTGACCAAGGAAATGCCAACTCCTGAGAAGGAAACACCCCTGAAAAGGAAGAAGAAGACAGCCCCTGTGGCTCAGGAATCCTCAAGCAGTTCTGAAGAACAAGTAGTGTTCACTCCTGATGAAGAAGAAACTGAAAATGCTGGACAATCTCTAGCAAGACAAGAGGATGCAGAGAGGCAGGGGGAGCTACCCTCAGCAAGCCCCATACACCAGGATTCAATCCAGGGGGAGCCTCTACTTATGGAAGAGCCTACTCCACTTGAGAGTGAACACGCTACCCACACAATACTTGAGGTAATAACTGAGATTAATAAATTAGATTTCCCTATTGAGGATGACATTATGACTGACACATTATCTAATGTTAATCAGCCACCTCAGATTCTTAGTCAACCTCAAGATGTTGTGATGGAAGACACTGTTAAATTTTCTCAACGTGGTCAACAAGATAGCCCAAACGCCAAATTAATATCTTCGAACTACCCAGTTCGCACGTTGAACCAGCGGAAACAAAGGAATAGAGGTACAAAGGTTAATCCCAACAAACAATGGAGGCACAAGCAGGTCTTTTATACATTCACTTCTTTACAATGCGAGGCATACATAGCGAGACATGATTTCGCTAGTATAATAGCTGAAAACAGAAAGCATCAAAAAATAAGCCGGGCGGACAGCATCGGAGTCCGCCGAGACCGCGAGGTCGCCGAGGTCGCCGAGTCCGCTGAGATCGCCCATGCTACGCTGCAATCCGCCGAATTGCCACGGAGTCCGCCGAAGCCGCGAGGCCGCGCGGACACACCGTTATTCTCCTCCTGCTGAACCTGAACTAAGGAACACCCCTACCCGCCTGAAGCCGGCGGACAGGTTATTGAAGATGGCAAAGATGAATCAGAGCTGACAAGTCGCAGAGCGACCTCCTGCTGAGTCCGCAGAGACCGCACACTTCCAAGTACTTGACCGAAGTCACAGCCAAACTCCTGGCTCCTTAAAGCTATCTGCGCGACCTGCACACAGCAAACCGTCAGCTTGAAACAATCCGCGCGGACTGACAAACACAGACCACAGCACTTCGCTCAACCCAACTTACTGTTCACTCTCGTTACTTAGGTTATGCCAGGGGGGGTCCTATTTATAGGCAAGGTGAGGAGTGTGGTCATCGCCCAAGAGATAGTGTCACCACCCCAGCCCGCGCGATAGCAATCCTCCGACCGCCGAGTCCGCATGGACTTAGCCGGATACCAAGGGAAACCGCCAGGAGCAAGGCAAACATTGGCGAACCCTCTCCAGTCCGCCCAAGCTATGCGGACAAGGCATCAGCCCGCAAAGCTCCAACCACTGCAAGACAGCAACCCTCTTCAATGGCAGTCCGCACCAACCCGAGGCAGTCCGCAAGACTCACGCCTCAATCCGCCACAAGTCCACGACCAAAGGAAGACAGCAACAGTCCGCCCGGTCACAGCGGACTTGGCGGATACCGCAGACACCATGGCCTTGGCACAAAGTTTGACCAAGTCCAAAACCATCAAGGGTCAATGCGAGCATGGCGGACTCAAATTCCCGTCCGCCAAACACCCTAGCACAGACCGCCATCAGTCCGCGAGCTCCTCGCACATCTGTCCAAAACAGCAGCCAACCCCGGACTCCAAACCCAGTCCGCCAATCGATCTCCACAGCAAATCGCCTGCTGTGCCACCAGAGCTCGACAAGGCCTCAGCCAAGCTCTAAGCTCAGTCCACAACAGCCCACACCGTGGACACTCCAGTCCGCATGCTACCCGCGGACACAAGCCAAACCGCCTATCAGCACAAGCTTGCACCCGCGGCCACTGAGCAATGCACCAGTCCGCAAGCCTTTATCCGCTCAGGCCGCTCCTTGGCAAAGCCAATCAACAAACACCCTATCCGCAGAAACCAGGCCGCATAGTCCGCGGACTCCATGCAACAAGCCGCTCAGAAGACAACTGGCTTCTCACTAGACCTTCCACCAGGCCGCAAATCTCAGTCCGCCCAGTCCGCCTAGTCCGCCAACGCTGTCCGCCCCAGGCCGCCCGGCCTGTCCTGTCACCCACTTCCACTTCACAAATTTCAACACTCCCCCTTGAAGTGGGAAGTGGTGACCAAGCCCAGCAAGCTGCACAAGCGTTCAAAGGGCCCCTTCGACAGTGGATTCGTGAAGATGTCAGCAAGATTATCTTCACTCCAAACATGCCCGACCAGCAGAGACCCCTCCAACACCTTCTCCCTGATGAAGTGGTGATCAATCTCTATATGCTTGGTCCTGTCGTGACACACTAGATTGTTAACCAGTTTGAGAGCACTCTCATTGTCACCCCAGAGTAAAGTAGGCCCTTGCACTTCTTCATGAACATCCTCTATAAGCCTCCTCAACCAAACGGCTTCCCGAGCAGCCAAGGCCGAAGCCTTATACATCGCCTCCATGGTTGAAACCGACACCGAGTCCTGCTTCTTGCTACACCACGAGATGCTAGCTGAACCGCAAGTGAACACATAACTTGAAGTAGACCTTCGATCATCCGAATCACCGCCATAGTCAGCATCCGTGTACCCGAGCAATGCAACCTCCGCGTCCCTTCTATAGATGAGTCCCATGTCAGAAGAAGCCTTGACATAATTCAGAATTCCCTTCGCCGCCACTAGATGAGATTGCCTTGGTTCAACCATATACCGACTTACTCGGCCAACAGCATAAGCAATATCCGACCTTGTAATCGTCAGGTAAATCAAGCTCCCAACAAGAGCCCTGAACACCAAGGGATCATGAAGAACCCTTCCCTCATCTCGTCGAAGCTTCAGCCCAGATTCCATTGGAGTAGAGCACTTATTCCCTTCGCCCATGCCAAACCATTTTACAATGCGATCAGCATATCCTTTCTGGCTAATGAGAACCCTGCACTCCTTCCTCTCCACTTCCAGACTAAGAAAGTGATGCAACTCTCCCAAGTCTTTCATCTCGAAGCGTATAACAAGCTCAGCCCTGAGCCTTGCTACTTCCCCCTCCGAGTTCCCTGTGATGATCATGTCATCCACATACAGCAGGACCAAGACTCGTAGCTCTCCCTTCTTCTTGACGAACAAGCTTGAATCCGAGTTAGAAGTAAGGTATCCACAGAATTGCAAGTACTCTGCAATCTTCCCATACCACGCTCTATGAGCTTGCTTCAACCCATAGAGAGCCTTCCTGAGTTTGCAGACATAGTCCGGATGCTTCTCAGAGACAAAACCAAGCGGCTGATCCATGAAGATGTCCTTGTCAATCTCTCCGTAAAGAAAGGCATTCTTCACATCGAGTTGCGACAACCTCCATCCCTTGCTAGCAGCCAAGGCGATCACCACTCTTACAGAAGTCATCTTCGCAACTGGACTGAATGTCTCCTCATAGTCTTCTCCATACTGCTGTGAGAATCCTCTAGCGACCAGGCGAGCCTTGAACAGATCAATGCTCCCATCAGCCTTCTTCTTCAACTTATACACCCACTTGCAAGTAACCAGAGTAATGCCATCAACCTTGGGCACAAGGTCCCGGGTTTCATTCTTCTTCAGAGCATCAATCTCTTCTTTCATGGCATCATCCCACTCCTTCACTCCAGTGGCCTCGTTGAAGTTTGCAGGCTCTCGCTCATCTAGAGGACCTGCAAAGAAGCAGGAGACAAAGCTCACTGCATTCCCATCACAGTACCGAGCCGGTGGCTTAACCACCCTCTTCGATCTCCGAAGACATGGCTCCTTGCTCATTGCTTCTGTTGCTTCTTCGGGCACCACTCCTACCTGGGGCAAGCATTGAGCAGTGCTCCCCCTGCTTCCTGAGCTAGAAGGCTCAGCCTCGGAGTTAGAAGCAACAGGAGCTGCTGGTGAAACAGCAAGCTCCTCTTCCAAGCCTTCAGCAGCCTCCACCGGTGCTTCATCAACCTTGCTACTTCCGGTTAGCTCCACTGAGCCACCTCCATATGACGTCAGCTCGTCAAAGACAACGTCTCTTGACACCACGAACTTCTTCGTCACAGGGTCCATTTATTTCCATCCCTTCTTCCGCTCATCATAGCCAACAAAGACAAGTTTCCTTGCCTTCGCATCCAACTTTGTCCGAGAAGCATCCGGGACATGCACGTAGAAAGTTGAACCGAACACCCTAAGGTGTCCAACACTCGGCTTCTCCTTCAGCAACAGCTCAATGGGAGTCTTCATGTTGATAGGGCTGAGTGGCATCCGGTTGATAACATAAGCAGCACAAGACATTCCCTCCGCCCAAAAGGACCTTGGGATATCTTTCGCATGAAGCCAGCATTTGCAGGTTTCCGTGAAATGACGGATCTTCCGCTCCGCTACCCCATTTTGTTGTGGAGTGTGAGCACAAGTAAGCTCCCGTTGGATCCTGTGCTTCCTGCAGAAGTTAGAAAACTCGGAGTAGACAAACTCACCCCCGTTATCAGTTCTAAATATCTTAATCCGCAAGCCAAGCCGGCCTTCTACCAACTCCTTGAACTCCACGAACAAACGTAAGGCTTCCGACTTCTCCTTTAAGAAGTACACCCAAGTATACCTTGAGTAGTCATCAACCAAGACAAGCATATATCTGCTTCCACCAAGGCTGGCAGTAACCGTCGTTCCCATCAGGTCGCCATGAACACACTCCAGTGGTTTCTTGCTCCTTGTTTGTGATTTATCAAACGGAAGGCGATGTGCCTTACCGTATTGACAGCCAGCACAAACATGCCCATCACCAAAGGAAGACAACTTCGGCAACCCCCTCACCAAACTTCTACTCGCCATTGCCTTCAGCTTGTCCATGCCAACATTCCCCATCCTCTCATGCCAGATAGCAGCGCTATCATTGGCCCTCATCCTATCAACATAAGCATTGGTGGAAAGAACAAACAAGTTCTTCACCCTCCTCCCAACATGAGCAACATCAGCCTTCACCGCTGATACGTTGCGAAGGAACCTCACGTCTGTTGGCCCAAACAGAACGTGATACCCAGCGTCCACCGCATTGGTCACCGAGAAGAGCTTCTTCTTCAATCCCGGCACGTGATACACACTCCTTAACGTGAGTGGCCCCTGATCACTACCCAATGACACGACCCCCTCTTTCTCTACTGCATAAACAGTATTATCAGCAGTGATAATAGCTTCATTACCTGAGTATGCCTGCATAGAGGTGAACTTCGATTTGTCTCCGGTGAGGTGATGACCACACCCGGAGTCCACGATCCACTCCCTGTTGAAGTCCTCAGCAGACAAGGCCCGGACACAAGTGCCCGTCATGAAAGCTCCGCCCCATTCTGCTTCTTCACTTCTCGATCAAGCTTCCTCCTCTCCCGCAGCATGCCCAGGCTGCAGTTTGACCTTGCAGTCCCGCTTGAAGTGCCCTCGCTGATGACACCAGTAGCACTTCAGATTCTTCTTTCAGTCCTTAGGAGCATTGCTCCTTTCCGGCGGATATGAAGTTGAAGTCTCCTTCTCAACAGCGGCCTGCACCTTCTTCTTCTTCCCTTCCCATACTTTCTTCTTGCCTGAGAAGAGAGCTTCGCTGCCTTCCTGATTCAGGTTCACTCCAGCAATCTGCCTTGCTAAGCTTTCCTGCGAGGCAAGCATATTCTCCAGCTCCAGCAATGACGGCTGAGTAGCCCACCCTTGAACAGATGTAACAAAGGCCACATACTCCTTCCGCAAGCCGCGGATAATGTGCCTTTTCATCTTTGCCTCAGAGATAGGCTCATCAGGATCCATTGCCGACAGCTCAACACACAAGCTCTTCATCTTTAAGAAGTACTTGGAGATGGAAAGGTCTCCCTGAGTTGCCCTGGCCAACTCATTCTCCAGGAATTGAAGCCGCGCCACATTCTTCCTATTGAACAACTCATCAATGGTTGTCCAAATATCAGCAGCCGACTCACATCCAATGATGTGATCAAACAGTTCCGGAGACACGGCTCTCTTCAGAATGAACTCCGCCTTAGCATTTGTTCTTCTCCAGAGCCTCACCTGCTCAGCAGTACCGAACGCAGCAGTGACTTCCTGTCTGTCGTCTCCACCGACGACTTCCCACAGCTCCTCGCCAAGAAGATAACTCTTCATGCACGACTTCCACTTCTTGAAGTTAGTCGGCGTTAAGAGTTCAATGCCAAGACCTCTTGCAAAACTCCCTTCCATTGCAACACCTGTTGGCAACCTTTCAGCAGCTCCGAGCAACAACACAGGTTGATCACCACACAATCACTGAGTAACAACACTGGCTGAATTCCGCTCACGCAACTGAACCTCAGAAACCTCGCTCTGATACCATGTTAAATTTTCTCAACGTGGTCAGCAAGATAGCCCAAACGCCAAATTAATATCTTCGGAACTACCCAGTTCGCACGTTGAACAAGCGGAAACCAAGGACTAGAGGTACAAAGGTTAATCCCAACAAACAATGGAGGCACAAGCAGGTCTTTTATACATTCACTTCTTTACAATGCGAGGCATACATAGCGAGACATGATTTCGCTAGTATAACAGCTGAAAACAGAAAGCACCAAAAAACAAGCCGGGCGGACAGCACCGGAGTCCGCTGAGACCGCGAGGTCGCCGAGGTCGCCGAGTCCGCTGAGATCGCCCACGCTACGCTGCAATCCGCCGAATTGCCACGGAGTCCGCCGAAGCCGCGAGGCCGCGCGGACACACCGTTATTCGCCTCCTGCTGAACCTGAACTGAGGAACACCCCTACCCGCCTGAAGCCGGCGGACAGGTTATTGAAGCTGGCAAAGATGAATCAAAGCTGACAAGCCGCAGAGCGACCTCCTGCTGAGTCCGCAGAGACCACACACTTCCAAGTACTTGACCGAAGTCACAGCCAAACTCCTGGCTCCTTGAAGCTATCCGCGCGACCTGCACACAGCAAACCGTCAGCCTGAAACAATCCGCGCGGACTGACAAACACAGACCGCAGCACTTCGCTCAACCCAACTTACTGTTCACTCTCGTTACTTAGGTTATGCCAGGGGGTCCTATTTATAGGCAAGGTGAGGAGTGTGGTCACCGTCCAAGAGATAGCATCACCACCCCAGCCCGCGCGATAGCAAACCTCCGTCCGCCGAGTCCGCATGGACTTAGCCGGATACCAAGGGAAACCGCCAGGAGCAAGGCAAACATTGGCGAACCCTCTCCAGTCCGCCCAAGCTATGCGGACAAGGCATCAGCCAGCAAAGCTCCAACCACTGCAAGACAGCAACACTCTTCAATGGCAGTCCGCACCAACCCGAGGCAGTCCGCAAGACTCATGCCTCAATCCGCCCCAAGTCCACGACCAAAGGAAGACAGCAACAGTCCGCCCGGTCACAGCGGACTTGGCGGATACCGCGAACACCATGGCCTTGGCACAAAGTGTGACCAAGTCCAAAACCATCAAGGGTCAATGCGAGCATGGCGGACTCAAATTCCCGTCCGCCAAACACCCTAGCACAGACCGCCATCAGTCCGCGAGCTCCTCGCACATCTATCCAAAACAGCAGCCAACCCCGGACTCCAAACCCAGTCCACCAATCGATCTCCACAGCAAATCGCCTGCTATGCCACCAGAGCTCGACAAGGCCTCAGCCAAGCTCTAAGCTCAGTCCGCAACAGCCCACACCGCGGACACTCCAGTCCGTACGCTACCCGCGGACACAAGCCAAACCGCCTATCAGCACAAGCTTGCACCCGCGGCCACTGAGCAATGCACCAGTCCGCAAGCCTTTATCCGCTCAGGACGCTCCTTGGCAAAGCCAATCAGCAAACACCCTATCCGCAGAAACCAGGTCGCATAGTCCGCGGACTCCATGCAACAAGCCGCTCAGAAGACAACTGGCTTCTCACTAAACCTTCCACCAAGCCGCAAATCTCAGTCCGCCCAGTCCGCCTAGTCCGCCAACGCTGTCCGCCCCAGGCCGCCCGGCCTGTCCTGTCACCCACTTCCACTTCACAAATTTCAACAGACACATCTGTTGCTAATCAAGTGGTTGATGAGATAAGAGTTTCTCCACCCCATCCTCAATAAGAATTTACCCTAGAAGAGCTATTCCCAGATCTTCTACAAACAGACATTGAAGTGGAAAAAGCTGCTGCTGAGGGGGAGAAAGTAGTTATTGAGGGGGAGCATGTGGAGATTGAAGAAGAAACTGCAGGCATAGAAATTGAGAAGCCAAAGGATGCTGAGCAAGCACCAAGGACTGACAAGGATTTACCTTCAATCCCTAAGGACAGGGTTGATATAGCTAGCACATCTACATCTGAAGATGAAGAGGCTGTGAGAGCCAAGAAGAGGAAATTTCAAGTCTTTAAGAGAAGGAGCCTGACTTATAAGAAAGCCCTACAAACCATTGCACCACAACCTGCCCCTTCTACTGACTACAGTTCATTGATGGTGGCAATGCAGATTAAGCTGGATGAGCAAAGGCAAGCTCTGGAAAAGTATATAGATGAAGGTCAAAAATCCCTTCAGTTTGATCTGGCCCAAGAAATTATGTCCATCAGATTTGAAGTGAATCTGAATAAGAAAGAAATGCCTGACTGCTTCCATAAAGGAGGAAATGCAGTAGTCTATCTGGCCACACATCAAGAGAAACTGAAGACAAAACTTGAAGAGCTTGAAGTGAAGCAAGGCTATGTTCTGGAAAAGTAGATCAGGATGAATGATAATATGACAGCTTCACATAATGCTATTATAGCTGAAATGAAGAATATAGCTACTGGTCAGACTACAGCCATGACTACAACCAAAGAAGAATTTGACAAAGCATTGCAAGAGAGCCTAACTGCTGTTACTTCTGCACTTCAGGATTCCCAGAAGCTAATAACTGAAAAGCTCCAAAGGTTGAAACCTTTCTACAAAGATGGAGTAAACTATTTGAATGCACAAATAAGGTTTCAGAAAGATGATCTTAGGGATCACATTGAAAGAGGAGTCATAAAGGGGGAGAGGGTGTTAGTCAAAGCAGGCTCTGATCATGCTAAGTGGATTTCAAATTCCATCAGAGCCACCCTTGGATACCCTCCATTATGTGATGATGACAATGTAGCAGAGTCTGGAATTAATCATGCATATCTTGGAGGGGAGCCAGCTGAAGTAGCTCAAGTGATATTCCCTCCACCAGACTTTGGTATGATACATCAAGAAATACAATCAATGTATAGTCCTCCTGAAGGAAATCAGAATGTCATCATTGAGAAAGTGGTTCAGCCTGTGCTAGAGGCATTACTGAAAGAACAAGAGGCTTTGCTGAAAGAACAAGAGACTCAATTGTCTAAGAAGATATTCAAAGAGCAAGCTGAACTTAGGCCTGATTTTGAACAGTGGAGCCCCACTTCCAGGAATATTATCTTGACTGCATGGAAGGCTACCAAAGACAATATCCAGGATAGAAACAAGTGGTATTCTGAACTGGAGTGGAGGAAGCATGAGACAATGCAAGAGGCCATTGTGCAGTATAGAAGAAAGGCTAAGATTGGAAAGCTACCTCCTAATGCACAGGAGCCTAGCAAGTACTTTTGAAAGGCAAAAGATCAAGATAGAAGAGATGAAAAAGAAAGACCTTAAAGGGAAGAAGCCTGCTGCTGATGATGATAATGAAGCCCCTGTCCAAGCAAAGATACAAACTGGAAAGGGCATTGTGATCAAGGAGCCTGAGCAGCCTTAGGATAGAAACTTTTCTTAAGTTTACTATGTGTAATCACTTGTATTAAAACTTTCTGTAAACTTTTGAGTAATGAAAATGTTGAAGTTGTTAGAACAATGTGACAAATGTTCAACTATTACATTAATTGTTCTGAGATATATGTGTATACATGTTTTGTTTAATACATGTTTATGTACTTACCCTGTCATTTATTATTGTTTTACATCATACTGTGAATTTGTTATGTATGGTGTATATCATTGACTAAGGGTTATGACTTCTCCAAATAAGGGGAGATTGTTGGGTACATTGAAAATATGTACCTGATTTGAAGAAGCCTCACCCTACTCATTGATATACATCATGGTGTATTTGATGTATTTTGAGTTACCTTGTGCAGGTTAAGTGTTTGCAGGGAAAGCTTAAAAGTTTCTAAGTCCATGTGTCGACACCCAGAAGAAAAGTGTCGACACTTAAGAAGACTTGTGTCGACACCCAGAGAAGCAGTGTCGACACTTGGAGTAATTGTGTCGAAACTAGGAATGCAGAGTCGACACTAGAAGGAAAGTGTCAACACATACAGGCTGTGTCGAAACTCAATGAAGAAATGTCCAGAGAAGTAGTGTCGACACTTAGAAGAAATTTCGACACCCAGAGGAACTTTGTCGACATCAAAAAGTGTCGACACTAGGAGGCTGTGTCGACACTCAGCAAATTTCAACAGAGTTTAAGTACAACTGTCGACATAATGCAGAATGTGTCGACACACAGCAAAAGTCTCAACACATGAAGAAAGTGTCGACACTAGGAGTATGTGTCGACACTCAGCAAATTTCAATGAAGTCTAAGTACAAGTGTCGACACAAAGGAGATGTGTCGACACTCAGCAAAAGTATCAACACTAAAGGCATGTGTCGACACCAAGAAGATGTGTTGACAATTAACAAGTTCAACACAAGAAGATGTGTCGACACAAAGGAGTTACAAGAAATCAACTAAGTATCAAAGAAGATGGACTTGTGTCGACACACAGGATCAGTGTCAACATATGTTGAAGAAGCAGTGTCGAGAAGCAGATTCTACAACACAAGGAGTTGTGTCGACACCATGAAGGCTAGTGTCGACACTTAGTCTACTTGTGTCGACACTTGGTCTATTTGTGTCGACACTTAAAGACTGACTGTCTCGACACTTTCAGACAGTTACAGAAAATTCAAGAAGTGACTGGATGACTTGACAGCTGCCATTCCAGCCGGTCTACTGCAAATGTCAGAACTGTCAGAAGTCTGTTAGAAACCGGATCAGCCGGTCACCATGAAGAAAGCCTATATAAAGGCTTATTCTGTCAGCAATCAAGAGTGATTAAGCACAGATAAACAACAATCAATTAAAGTGATCAGAAGATCTAAAAAGTTGGAGAGAGAGAGAGATCCTTCTAAGAAGACAGTTGTGGAACCAGGCTGTGAAGTAAGTTTCAGACTGAGTTCTGATTCTTAAGTTAGCAGTGATTGAAGATCAGCTGCATAGAGACTCAACCCTATTGTGTTCAAAATTCAAGAAGCTTTGAAGGAAGCTAAGGAAGGTTGATCTCAGCAAAGTTCTTCCAACAACTCATCAAGAAACCAGACAACTCTTCTCTCTCATTCTGAGTTGTAGGTTTACACTTTGTAATTTTAATTTCTTGTAGGATCCTTAGGGATCTGAGTTGTAAGCCTGTAATTATAAAGGCTGAGTGGTAGGGCCTGTGTGCCTGAGTGTAGGAGATTCATTTCTCTGAGTGTAGGCTTGTTGTGGGCTGAGTGTAGGCCTTGTTGAAGGTTGAGTGTAGGTCTTGGTGAAGACTGAGTGGTAGAGCTTTGAGCCTGAGTTGTAGGAACCTGTTTGGGGTTCTGAGTGTAAGATCTGTGGATCTGAGGAATATTGGAGGAGTTTGGCCGAATCTAGTACACTACTAGATAGGTGAAGGGGGAAAGTGGATTTACACAGACCTTGGGGAACCAATATAAAACTATGTGTACTCTGTGTGTGTATGATTCTGTGGTTGCTGTTTTATGTTCTGTGAAATCTGTGATTAAATCTGCCTAAAAGTTTATAAAGATTAAGGTCACCTATTCACCCCCCCCCCCCCCTCTAGGTGATTAGGTACAATTTCTTTCATTCTCTGGACAGTCAGGTACAATGTGCCCTGCTTTCCTGCAACCAAAGCAAACAATTTCTTTACTAATTGACTTATCACACCTTGGCTTATCATGCTCTTTGTATGATCTCCTTCTGAAGTCCTTTCTGTCCATCTTGTAAAATCTTTTGGCCAATAGACAGAGCAGTTCATCATTGCCTGTGACTTTGTCTTCAGGCTGATCTTCAGTTGCTTTGAAGGCTATTGTCTTCTCTTTTCTTGTGGCTGGTGAAGCAGCCTTCTGCTCTTCTTCTCTATTTTTGATTAGCAGCTCATAAGATTTGAGCTTGCCCAAAAGAGCTTCTGTGTGATCTCATTCAAACTTCTGGCATCCTTGATTGGCCAGATTCTTGAATCCCAAGTGCTTGGGAAGCACATTAGGATTTTGTCATTAAGTTCAGTCAATGATATCTCCTTATCCAAAGTCCTGAGTTCACTGATTATCAGACTGAGTCTATTGTACATGTCTCCAACTGACTCAGCTTCTCCCTTCTTGAAATTCTCATATTGGGATATGAGATGGGATCTCCTATCCTTTCTTTCATCAGGTGAGCCTGAGACTATTTCAGAGAGTTTATCCCAGATTTCCTTTGCTGAATTGCATTCAACCACCTTTTGAAAGATGTCATCAGACATGGTCTGGGCTAAGATATTCATAGCCTTTGCACCAGCAACCTTCCACTTCTTGATATCAGCATTTGTTCCTGATGGAGGTGGAACAGCATTTATACTTGAGTTCTCTGGAGGTCTTGGACAGACTGTCAACACAGAATTAAAAATATCCACGTCAATAGAATTCATGTATAATCTAATCCTTGCTTTCCAAAGTGCAAACTTAGATAGATTGCACACTAGAGGTCTGGTGCTAGCATAATCTTTGTTTTGGTCCATGATTTGAGAAAACAAAATCTAATAATAAAATCTAAAAAGGCAGATCTAACTAGGAATCTTTGGGTTCAGGTGTTAGCCTTTTCAACCACCAAGGTGTGGTATATTTAACCAACCTGGCTCTGATACCAATTGAAAGTGCAGCTAGATCTGATATACTCTAAAGGGGGGTGAATAGAGTATGGTGCTTAAAAACTTTTTACAACAATTGTTGTAATCTGAGTGAACAGGGAAGCAAAAATTAAATCTAATCACAGAATAACCTACAAAAGAAATTAATCACAGATCCTAACTATTCACAGAACAATCATAGCTAGAAACAAAAATAAAGACAAGCAAGCCAGATGACACAAGGAGCTATAGTGGTTCCCCTAAACTTGGGTACATCCACTCTTCTACCACCCTAGGTAGGAATCCACTACAGGATGAGTTGATCAGGTGTCCTGGGCACCAATGGGCTTTTGATAAGGTGCTCAAAAAACAAATCAGATTTTTTGATCAGGTGTCTTGCCACCAATGAGCTTTTGACAAGGTGCTCAAAAACCAAGCTCAAACTTTTGAAGGGAGTTTAAAAAACCCTTTACAGAGATGGGGATGAGAGAATTATGAAAGTCTTCTCTTTCTCAGAGCAGCTGAGAAGACTATGTGGATTGATGTTGTCAAAGCTACCCCTGAGTTCTTGAGATGTTCAGGAATTGAAGCTTTGCTGTAGGGTGATAGGCCTTCAGAAGTTGATCTCCAGCAAATGATAATTTCAGCAACAGCTGAAATGTTAGGTGTCTGGAGTCTTTGAATGATGTTGGCCTTGAACACTTGAATCAAAAGGGGATCTGAAGATTTCAGATTTTATTGATCTCCTTTGGTGTGTGTTCTTGTATGAATTCTTTGAGACAGAGAATGTTTTGTTCTTGTTCTTCTTATTCTGTGTTGTCTGTGTTGTGTGTTGTGATAGAGATTCAAAAATCTTGTATTTTATTCTCTGGTTCTGACTAGAAAATCATCCTCTGTCAAGAATAGCCGTTGGCCTGTCATTAATTGCATCCTTAATTGCAAATGTCTTCTGGGGGAAGTCCAAAGAAACATTCCATGATAATCCCTTGAAACTTGGTCCAGAAATAAATGAAAACGGCTAGAAAATCTTCTGAATTAATTGCTGAATAACTCCTTAACTGTCCTGAATTTGAATCTTGAAAATCCTTTAACTCATCAGAAAAACGTCGAACTGAGCTCTGCTATCGTCGAACCAAGCTTAGCAATTTGGACTTAGACAGCAACAGAGATCGTCGATCTGAGCTCAACTATCGTCGAACTGAGCTCAGAGATAGAGAATCAATACTGAGTCAAGATCGTCGAACTGAGCTCGAAGATCGTCGAATGGAGTTCGACAATTTGTTGAAGTTGAGCTCAGCGATCGTCGAATGGAGTTCGACGATCCGTCTAAGTTGAGCTAGACGATCGTCTATTGGAGTTCGACGATTCGTCGTACTGAGCTCAACTATATGACTTAGTCTCCAAACTGAAAATCCGTGGTCTTGAGGGCAGCTTCCAAACCTAACTACTAACCCTTAGACTCAATTCTAGTTGACCTTTAGATCTATATAGGAGGTCAAAATAGGTTTCCTAAAGACATAGTGATCCTGACCCAAATTAGTAATAGGGTGTTCCAACATTTATTATGCATGTGTTACCTTACCACTGCTTATATAGGCTTTCTTTTGATTTGTGAGAATCCGGCGAGAGCACTCTTTGACACAGGAGATTCACACTCCTTTTTGTCCGAAGGATTCATATCGCACATCGGAGTACCTTCTTCTATGGCGAAGGACAAACTGGATGTGTTGTTGCCAAAAGGGTGTTTGATGAGGGTGGATAGAATCTGTGGCGTTAAGATTCGTATTGGGAGTCCAGAGTTCTATTTGCAAGCGTCGTCACTGCCGCTGGTGGAGTTCGACGTGATATTTGGCATGGACTTGCTCTCGGAGCAGCAAGCTTATATTGATTGCAGTCACAAGGAGGTTAAGATGGGAACAGTCGTGAGACGACTTTTACGGGCTTGAAAGGGTCGAGCAAGACTTTGATGTCTACTCTTCAGGTGGTGAAGGCGGTTCGTGCTGGAGCAGAGCTATTCTTCACGCTAGTGGAGGTTGCAAAGCGTAAGCCTATGTTGGACAGTATTTTAGTGGTATCCGAGTACCCTGATGTGTTCCCTAGCGATCTTCCTGGAGCCCCACCTCAACGGGAGATAGATTTCAACATCGAGCTAGTGCCAAGTGCGAAACCTGTGTCACGCTCACCGTATCGGCTAGCTCCTAAGGAGATGGAGGAGCTGAAGGTGCAACTTTAAGAGTTATTGGAGCAGGGTTATGTGTATCAAAGTTTGTCGCCTTGGACCGCACCTGTCCTTTTTGTTAAGAAGAAGGACGGAAGCTTGAGACTTTGTATTGATTACCGAGAACTGAACAGGTTGATGGAGAAGAACAAGTACCCGATTCCAAGGATTGTTGATCATTTTTATCAGTTAGTCGGGTCAATGTTGTACTTGAAATTTGATTTGAAGCCCGGGTATTATCAGCTGAGGATAAAGGAGTGTAATACCCCCAAGACAGCTTTTAGTACGAGATATGGGCAGTATGAGTTTACGGTCATGCTGTTTGGGCTGACTAATGCGCCGTCAGTGTTCATGGATCTGATGAATATGACTTTCAAGGAGTACCTAGACCACTTTGTGATCGTCTTCATTCACGACATATTGGTGTACTCGCAGAGTGAGGAGGATTACTTCAAGCATTTTCATTTAGTGTTGGAGACGCTGAGGAGGAATCAATTGTACGCCAAGTTCTCCAAATGCGAGTTTTGGTTATCCTCAATAGCATTCCTTGGTCAAAAAGTCAGTTGAGAGGGAAATGCGGTGGATCCGGCGAAGATTGTTGCGATATGAGAGTGGGCTGTGTTGTCTATGGTAGTGGAAGTCCGGAGTTTTCTAGGGCTTGCCGGCTATTACAGGCGCTTCGTGGAGAACTTCTCGCGGATAGAATTACCCCTCACAACTTTGAGGAGGAAAGAGCAGAAGTTTGTTTCGACACTAGAGTGCGCACGAGCGTTCGAAGAGTTGAATAGTCCGTTGACCACGACACTTGTGCTGAGTTCTCCGAGTGGGACCGAAGGTTTTGAAATCTACAGCGATGCTTCGAGTAGTGGATTGGGTTGTGTGCAACTACAGCATGGAAGTGTGATAGCGTATGGCTCGCGATAGCTGAAAGTGCATGAGAGGAATTATCCTGTCCATGACTTGGAGTTAGTGGCCGTGATTTTTGCCTTGAAGCTGTGGAGGCACTACTTGTACGGGGTGAAGATCAATATCTATACCGACCACAAGAGCCTGAAATACTTGTTGGATCAGAAAGATCTAAATATGTGACAGCGGAGATGGATGGAGTTCCTGGGGGACTACACGTTCAAAATTCATTATGTGCCTAGGAAAGGGAATGTAGTTGCGGAAACGTTAAGTCGCAGGGCCCCAGCTCAGGCCAATTGGCTGTCGGTCCATGACGAGCGGTTGGTTTGGGAGTTGGAGGCATTGGAGATCTCATGCGTAGATAAGCAATCTAGTGCCGAAGCGCTATTGAACTTGACAGAAGTACAGTGTGACATGGCTGATCAGATTCGACAGGCTCTGGATCTGGATGGCCACATGAAGCAAATCATGGTTGAGGCTTTGGATCGATCAAATTCCCAATTTGAGGTCGTGGATGGATTGCTATGGAAGGACGGTCATCTGTGTGTCCCAAGTGTGGGCAAACTATGGGTAGAATTGATGTACGAGGCGCATCACAGCAAGTACTCGATTCACCCAGGGAGCACGAAGATGTACCGCGATATAAAGAAGTTATTTTGGTGTCCAGGACTTCAGAAGGATGTGGCACTATACGTGGCGAAGTGTCAAACATGCACCTTGGTGAAGGCGGAGTTCCAAAACCCTAAAGGATTCTTGAAGTCCTAGCCTATTCCGGAGTGGAAGTTCAACGACATTACTATGGACTTTGTGCATGGTTTGCCAAGGTCGCAGAAGGGAAATGACGCCATCTGGTTGGTCGTAGATCGTTTGACGAAAGTGTCGCACTTCATTCCACATAGGAAGGATGATTCTGTGGAGAAATTGGCAAAGTTATATGTGGATAATATTGTGTGGCTTCACGGTGTGCCTCGCAGCATCGTGAGTGACCGTGACGGGCGGTTCACATCCAATGATTGGAGGCTGGTGCAGCAGATGTTTTGAACAAAGCTGCGTTTCAGCACTGCCTTTCATCCACAGATGGATGGGCAGACCGAGAGGGTCAATAGGACAATGGAAGACATGCTTTGCATGTGTGTCCTGGACTTCGGGAAGCAGTGGGAAGATCACATATACTTGGTGGAATTCGCTTACAACAATAGCTACTAGGCGAGTATACAAATGACGCCCTTCGAGGCCCTTTATGGTAAAAGATGTCGGACGACGTTGTCTTGGTTGGAAATGGGTGAGTCGAAGTTCTACAAGCGCCAAGAGGTGGAAGACGCAACGTCATTGGTTCGAACGATTCGAGAGAGATTGCAAATTGCTCAGGACCGCCAAGCTAAGTACTTTAATGCCAAGCATAGCAGTGTGGAGTTCGCTATTGGCAACTAGGTGTACTTGAAGATCAAACCGTTCAAGGGTGTCTCGCGGGTACGGTGCTTGAAGAAGCTAAACCTGAGGTACCTTGGACCGTTAAAGGTGCTGGAGCAGATTGGCGAAGCAGCTTATCGATTGAGGCTATCAGTGGAGCTAAGTGGTCTACACGATGTATTCCACAAATCGGTGCTGCAAAAGGCGGTGCAAGAGCCTTTGCAAGTGATTGCAGTTGATCAAGTGTCGATCGATAACGGGTTAACGACGAAGGTCAAACCTGTTCGCATTGAGGACTCGGAAGTCAAGCGGTTGCATTACAAAGAGTTCAGGATGGTCAAGGTCCGTTGGGACAACTGCGGTAGGGAGGAGCTCTCGTGGGAGCGAGAGCAGACCATTCTTAAGGAGTACCCGGAGTTATTCCACTCAGGTACCGTTTAAGTTTTGTTTTTATCTTTCCTTTATGTAATTTCGGGACGAAATTCATTTAAGAGTGAGAGAGTTGTAACGCCCCGAAACTCAAAAGAGCGATGAGTGGTATTTTTTGCCAAGTTTGGAACTTGGTAGGGGTCACACGGCCTAGGACATGGGCGTGTCCTAAGGGCGTGTCGTGCTCAGGTTCGATGATGGCTGTATGGTCGACGAATTTCAGTCGACGATCGTCGAGCAGTGAACGCGGCCTGAGACACGGGCGTGTCCCAGGACGTGTCCTACTCAGGTAGTTGGCCGACTTGAGTTGAGGGAGAAACACGGCCTGGATCCCAGGCGTGTTCAGGAATTACACGGTCATGTCATTTGGGACACAGGCAATGTCCAATACCCGTGTCCTTCAAAGGTTGGTGTAGGTTCTGTGTCGATGGAGGAACTCGGACTGCTACACGGTCGTGTACTGGATGACACGAGTGTGTCAGGTCAGACACGCGCGTGTCGGGAGCACGTGTACTTTTCAGGACGCGAAGGTTTCGGCGTCGAATGGGGCACATGGCCTTGGACACGGGCGTGTCACAAGCCGTGTTCGGCCCATATTTTGGATTTCAAGCCCAAATCGTGGTCGTCCGTTTCCTTATTTTGGGTTCCGACGGTTCAGGGATGCTCAGCTTGGGTTATACCCGGGAATCGGGTTTGTATGCCTTCATTTCATCCTAGCAATCTCTTTCTAAAGTTCTAGAGAGAGGGGAGAGCAAGGAAGAAGAGGGAAGAGAGATCTGGCCACCGGCGGAGCTTCAGAGCCCTGAATCGCGAGCCGACTTTGGATCTACGGAGGAGAGGACATTGTGGTGCTTTTAATCCGCATAGATTTCCATGTCGCCAAAGAGGAATGCTAGGGTAACGATTCTCATCCTAGGACATATGAAGTCCTCTTTTCTTTTGCATAGGAAGCCCGCTCTCGCGAGTTTGCGTTGATTGTGAGGCGTTCCTTCGGGTAGACATGAATAGTCCCTGTTGTTTAGCATGTAGAGTCCGTAATCGGGAAACGAATATAGGCATTATGTATGAAGCCTACCCGGACAGGTTGGTCTGGATCGGTGATGTTGCATTGCATGAATGGCCGGAGAAGACTCCGTGCAACAGGGAGCCTTGGGGACTACCTCCAAGGTGCACCCAGAAAACTGGGCAGATGCGTGATTGTGCCAACTTGGTGGCCTGAGAGCCAACCTGTACATAACTGGGTTATGTAAAGTGTGTGATTGATTTGGGACTCGGGGAAGCTTGACCCACGTAGATGGCTTAAGTTAACGTTGCAGTGTGAGCAAAGGGTTAGGCGGAACTGTAACCGCTCTATATGGTTCGATTAGAGAGACCTAAGGTATGTGGTACTCGCCGTTGGCATAGATGGAGGGTCTTAGGCAGTGGCCATAAAGGCCAAAATGCTCACGAGAATTTGCCATCCAAGGGGCGGTGGTGAGTCAGCTGACTTTGACCGTGTTCACCGAGAATGTTCCCTGACAGCACGGGGTGTGTGGTCGTGCGTTCCCATGCCCGTGATGTAGTGTTTTTACACTATACTACTTGGTTATGCTAACAAAGTGCAGGGAAGGAGCATCGCTGCCCCAAGTTTGTGGGCGGGGTCGTTATAATTTGGTCAGTATAACTGACCGTTGTTTTTGTTTTCCTCCATTGTGGTGGATTGTTGCTTGCAGGTGCTGCGGAGTCAAATGGTAAATAGCGGGCAAAATCCCATGTTGCTGAGCCGGCCCTCGATGGCCTAATTATTGAATGTTTACTTGTATTATTCATGCGTGAGCCGACCCTCGAAGGTTTTGAAAACACTTTAATTTGAGTAAACTATTGTAAGGCCATAAGGTCGTGTACTGGTGTATTGTAAATTCATTCCTTCTGGCTTGGTTTAATGGACATTCATGCTGTTAGCAAGGTTCTTTATTTATTAAAAATTTTAAATTGCTTCCGCTTGAATGTACTCTGTGTAGCATGTTGGATATTGGTTGGATGGTTACCTTTGAGTAACCTTCCGGTCTGTCTGTGGTATATGGCGTCGGGCCCCAGCCGGAGCTACTACTATATGATATGCGACGGATAGGGGGTGTTTTAAAGCGATCATTACCCTCTAGTCCGCTGAAACTCTGGAGTAAGAGAACATCTCCTCGATGGCTATAATCTAGTCATCCAAAGCAATGAAGTCTGACCTACCATCATAGGTAGGGGGTTCTAATCGCTGGAAGTGCGAGATGAAGTGCATCTATGGTGGCAACACAGCTAGGAGAACTAGAGGAGCAGGAGGAACTAGAACACCTTCACCCACGGCCAGGTCCTGAATTCTAAGTGGCTGTCCTGTAGCGGCAGTCAACAAGGCCTGGATCTGCGACTGTATCTCCAACATTTGCCTAGACAAAGCTTCATTGCTCTATCGCAATCCTTCTATCACGACCTCATTTTAAGCACGAGACGACTCGCCCTCTGACTGGGGAGTCGACCTTATCATAGGACGTCACGACACTCTAATAATTTTAACAAGTAACTAGTCAAAACCTAGCTTAATCTCTAGAACCAAACAACCTAGTACAAACAAAACATATATAAATACTTGCTCTTGCTACTAACTTGCACTGGGAATTTTACAAATGATGAAATGCTTAAACCTAGGAAGATATACCATCATCCTATTAATTCTTGTGAAAAATCCATGAATGCATGAACTTGTATTCTTTTGACTCAAAACAATGTGTATACATGCGTCATCATATAAATCTTTAGCTTGGCACGTGTGCAAATGTTATGTTATGCTAAGCATGATGTGCCCTTCATTCTAAAAAGGCCTTAATGCATGTTATGAGCGGCGTACACATGAATTATTAAGCATCCCATACTACATAATATCGCATGTAATGAAAAAGTAAAACGTGCTAATGGGTACCCATCTGATGATGGTTATGCATCCCATACTACATAACTGTCACATGTTGCCACATATGGTGGATCTATATACAAACACATATTATGCATCCCATACTACATAATATGCCATGTATACTTCTTATCATGTTATGAGTGTAGTGTTCATGCTTCGGCCAAGTCGTACTGATGACACATCGGTGTCTAAATGAAATGACACTACATAACTAACACTAACAAAACAATGTTGCTCGACCAATAGTCAAAGCAACCTCCCTCTGATACCAAATGTCACAACCCGCATTTCCTCAACATTTAAGTTATATCAGGGTGAGAGAAAATACGCATCGTGATGTCATGCCGTGCAGGGGATAACTGCAGGCGCTCAGGCAAAACCCCAAACTCTACAGTTTATATGAAATTCATAAGTTATTAAGTAAAAACCAGTTTAAATTGGATGGTCGAATCCCTCGGCACAGTGGATCAACTAGTCCACGAGTAAAAGTTTAGTTATACGCTGCAGAAAATAATTTTGTTAAGTTAATTAACACCCTACATGAGTATAAACAACCCCAAAGGAAAACTCATGACATACAAGACCCTAGATTTATTATAAGTATAAAAATAGTCTTTACGTTAGCTAGAAAATAATATTTTAATTTTAGAAATATGAGATGTATGAGGTACAAGTTTTAATATTTTTATAAGTGAAAATACCTAACATGCAACCTAGCATAAAACATTTCTAGAGAGCAAGTAAAAACAACCAAAAAGGTAAAACTATAAGCTTAGCAGAGTATTTAGCAATTCAAAAGATAACCACCAGTGTGTTGAATTCTGTGAAGTGAAAGTGGGTGAATGGAAGGCTTGGGAAACCTATCCGCGCGGACTACGCGGACAGGGTTGGCGGACTGCTAGGTCGGCAGGGATGTTGCAGGAGTTTTGCTCTGTGGCGGCCTGGGCGGTCTGTTCGCGCGGACTACGCGGACAGCAGCAGCGGTCTGACAGGCCAGTGTATGCTCAGAAGGCGGTTGTCTCCCAGGAAGTAAACGGGCGGATAGAAATGTTATCCGCGTAGTCCGGCATAAAGAGGACTGAAGAACTGGAGCTCGGCAGACCGGTTTGGCAGTTGCCTTGGTCTTTCTCTAGTGAAGCGGCAAGTGGAAGCCGCGGAGACCGCCGGTCAGCGCGGATAGAGACTGGAGGTCGCCCGGTATGGCGGGCTAGATCCAGTGTCCGCCAGTAAGTGCGGACTGGCCCTTGTGGCCAGCGGACTGGACTTGGTGTGATCTGAACCATGTCCAGGATGGCTCAGTTCGGGGAGATCGCGCAGTGGAGCGCGGGCTGGTTTCTCAGTCCGCCAAGCGTAGTAGAAGTGTTGTTGCCTTATTTGCTAGCTTGGGGAAATGCGGACTGGAGAATTGCTTGTGCAGGAGCGTGCGGACTGGAGCCAGAGTCCGCTGAGTCCGGTTTAGCCTTGCGACGAGGTTATGGACTCGGGAGTTGCGGACTGGAGTCTACTGTTAGAGGACTGGATTGGCGTGTCCGCTAAGTCCGGAGGTGCCATGGCAATGAGGCAATGGACTTGGGATATGCGGACGGAAGCCGGGTGTCCGCTGAGTCCGGCAGGTGCCTTGATGGCGAGGCTGCGGGCTCGGGTTTTGCGGGCTGATGCCTTGTCCGCAGAATGGCGGACACGACTGTTGTGGAGTCCGGCTGTGGTGGTCCTGGCTTGGTCTCTGGAGGCAAGGCGGGCTGGATATTAGAGTCCAGCCTTGGAGAAGCTGGGGCGGACTGGCTATCTGCACAGGAGAGGCGAACTGGAATGTGTGTCCGCGGGCTGGCGGACACACTTGTTCTAGCTGCGGGATGTGGCGGTGATCCTATCGGCTAGGGCGGTGACCATACTCATCGTCGTGCCTATAAATAGGACCCATGTCACATCAGGAAGCGTTAAAAAAAAAGAAGAACCTAGACCGAAGTAAGTGAACAGTAATTGAGCTCGCGTAAGTTGCTGCGGTCTGGACTTTGGTGTCCGCGCGGATTGAGAGTTGACCCGGTTGTGCTATGCAGGTTGTGCGGATAACGCTGGAAAGCCAGGACTTGGCTCTGATTGCGGTCAGGGACAGTGCGAACTCTGCGGTTAAGTAACAGGCGGTAAACAGCAGGTCGCGGATTGCGACCAGGCGGTCTTCTCTTTGGCGACTTGGTTCGGGGTTTAGGAAGTCACCTGCTTCAGGCGGACTGTTCCATTCGGTGACGCAGCTTGTGCGGTCTGGCGGCTAGGCGACCTTGCGGTCAGGCGGCCTGCAGATCGGCGGTGAAGAGCTAAGCATTGGAAAAGGGGTGAGTCCGCGCGGCTTGGGTTGCGGTCTGGCGACCTGGCGGACTGAGCGGACTCCACAGTAGTAGGTCGGCGGCTTGTTGATTGAGTCCGCGCGGCTTGTTTTTTGTTCTTGTCTTTGTAACTATCTCTGCTCTCCCAGTGTTGGGTTTTGGTGAAGCATGTCTCGCCATGTAATGTCTCGCCTTGTAAAGAAGTTTGCTCTTGATCAATAAAGAAGCTTATGCTGCATGTGTTGCTGGTTGTTACTGCTTTGTTGATATAACCCCTGCTAACTCCACGATCAGGGAAAACTTTCAACATTATAAGTGGGCGTATTCTCCTTCGGTTTGTTGAGTTTTCAACAGGGTATCCAAGGGGGCGTCTGCTGTTTGTTGAATTTTAACTTGGTATCAAAGCAAGGTTGTTGGAGTGGTCAAGCAGTGCTCAATGGAAGTAGTTGCTCTTCTAAAGAGGAAACCTGTGGTAGAACCATGGCAGTGGAGGATTCAAGTTGTCTTGGAATTGATCTTCTTACAGAGACGAACTGTGAACGGTGGAAGTCCTGTATGAAGAGCTTTCTTCTTGGCGAGGACCTTTGGGAGGTTGTATGCGGAGCAGGAAGACAAGAGGATACTGCTGGTAATGCTGAGGCGATGAGAGCTTGGAAGGAGGCAAATGCGAAAGCGGAGTCTATTCTCAAGCAGGTGATCTCATCGGAGCTCTTGGACCACATCAGTGGATGTCGGTCAGCTGCGGAGGTTTGGACTTCCCTTGATGGGTTGTTCAGGAAGGAGGTGAAGGTTGCTGTTGAAGATGGTCCCTCTACTTCATATTAGGAAGAAAGGAGTATTTCTCCTAGGCGTGATAGGAAGAGGAAGGAAGGACCAAGGTGCTATAAATGCAAGCAGCAAGGTCATCTTCGGAAGGAGTGCAAGGTTGTCTTGCTCTCGGCGAACGTTGCTCAGGTAGGGAGGAAGGAGAAGAACGTAGTTGGGATATCAACTAGTTCTGGAGTTGATCGGAGGAATGCCAGTGATAGTGCTGCTATCTGGCATGAAAGACTGGGGCATGTAGGGATGGACAAGCTGAAAGCAATGGCGGAAAGAAGACTCGTAAGAGGCTTGCCTAGATTGTCATCCTATGGCGATGGTCGGGGGTGTGCGGGATGTCAGGAAAGTGGAGCCTATCGCTTCATGGTTGACAAAGCACAATCCAGATATAATGCACCATTGGCGGTTGTCCATTATGCTCTGGTGGGACCGACCGTCACGGCCAGTCTTGGAGGCAGCAGGTTCATGCTGATATTGGTTGATGACTATTCTGGGTATACTTGGGTATACTTTATGAAGAAGAAGTCCAACATGGTACGCTTGTTTGTGGAGTTCAAGAAGCTTGTGGAAGGCCAGCTTGGCCGGAGGATCAACGTGTTGAGGACAGGTTTCGGTGGTGAGTTTGGCTCAACCGAGTTCTCACGCTTTTGCAGGAAGCAAGGGATCCGGATGGAGCTTTCTTGTGGACATACTTCACAACAAGGTAGTATTGCAGCTCGGATGATCCATTGGTTAACGGAGACCTGCAAGTGTTGGCTTCAGAGTAAAGGCGTTCCAAAGGCTCTTTGGGCGGAAGGAATAGCCTATGCTGCTCATGTCATCAACCGGATGCCTCTTAGTCCGATCATAATGAAGACTCCTTATGAGCTGATGTTCGGAGTGAAGCCCTCAGTGAAACACCTTCGAGTGTTTGGATCTACCTGCTATATACACTCTTCGGGTGCTCTCAAGACAAAGCTAGTCTTTGTTGGGTATGATGAGCAGAGAAGAAGATGGAGGTGTATGGATCCTGCGACAAAGAAACTCATAGTGTCGAGAGACATTGTTTTTGATGAGTTGACGCCGTATTGGGGTAGCTCTTATGTGGAGCTAGAGATAAGCAGGTCAGATGGTGGGCTGAAGGAGGCTGCTGCTAAGGATGTGGAGTTGCCTGAGTCACCAGGTGCTCCAGGTTGTTCTAGCTCCGGGGCAAAGGCGTCAGAGTCGGGAAGAAGGGGGAGCGATGCTCCAGGATCTTCTGGCTCGAAGGCGGAGGCTTCTGGTTCAGGAAGCAAGGGGAGCGATGTTCCAGGCAGTTCTTATTCAAGAGGGGGATCTTCTGGTTCAGGTAGCAGGGGGAGCGTTGCTCCAGGTGCTTTTCGTTCCATTAAGGAGGCGTCTTGTTCAGGGAACAAAAGGAGCATTGTTCCGGGTTTGCCCGGGAACGGAGCTGGTTCAAAAGCAGCGGAGGTGGTTAGCCATGATCAGGTTCTTCGGAGATCGAAGTGGATCAGTAAGCCACCAGCTCGATATTGTGAAGGGAACACGGCGGACTTGGTCCCGTGTTTCCTTGTTAGCCCTCAGGTCGAGCAAGGTACTTCTGGCTGTGATGACCCCACTAGAATCAAGGAGGTGGTTGACACCAAGTCTGAAGAGGTGACTTCTCTCAGAGGCAACGAGGCTTGGACTTCAGTATCCAAGGAAGTTGGTGATACTCCTGTGATGCAAGAGTGGAGGTTGAAGCTGAAGAAGGCAGAGGGAAGCATGACTCCTTTTTGGAGATGCTGGAGGGCTCCCTCATGGTCCATGATATGCGGGGCGAGGACTATGTCTTGGACATCTCTTCGTAGATGCTATCGGAAGGACCAGGTGCAAGGTTACGGGAGCTGCTGGAGTTATTCACCACTTCTCACTTCAAGGGGGAGTGTTGAATTCTGTGAAGTGAAAGTGGGTGAATGGAAGGCTTGGGAAACCTATCCGCGCGGACTACGCGGACAGGGTTGGCGGACTGCTAGGTCGGCAGGGATGTTGCAGGCGGTTTGCTCTGTGGCGGCCTGGGCGGTCTGTTCACGCGGACTACGCGGACAGCAGCAGTGGTCTGACAGGCCAGTGTATGCTCAGCAGGCGGTTGTCTCACAGGAAGTAACCGGGCGGATAGAAATGTTATCCGCGGAGTCCGGCATAAAGCGGATTGAAGAACTGGAGCTCGGTAGACCGGTTTGGCAGTTGCCTTGGTCTTGCTCTAGTGAAGCGGCAAGTGGAAGCCGCGGAGACCACCGGTCAGCGCGGACAGAGACTGGAGGTCGCCCGGTATGGCGGTCTAGATCCAGTGTCCGCCAGTAAGTGCGGACTGGCCCCTGTGGCCAGCGGACTGGACTTGGTGTGATCTGAACCAAGTCCAGGATGGCTCAGTCTGGGGATATCGCGCAGTGGAGCGCGGGCTGGTTTCTCAGTCCGCCAAGCGTAGTAGAAGTGCTGTTGCCTTGTTTGCTAGCTTGGGGAAATGCGGACTGGAGAATTGCTTGTGCAGGAGCGTGCGGACTGGAGCCAGAGTCCGCTGAGTCCGGTTTAGCCTTGTGACGAGGTTATGGACTCAGGAGTTGTGGACTGGAGTCTGCTGTTAGCGGACTGGATTGGCGTGTCCGCTAAGTCTGGAGGTGCCTTGGCAATGAGGCAATGGACTTGGGATATGCGGACGGAAGCCGGGTGTCCGCTGAGTCCGGCAGGTGCCTTGATGGCGAGGCTGCGGGCTCGGGTTTTACGGGCTGATGCCTTGTCCGCAGAATGGCGGACACGGCTGTTGTGGAGTCCGGCTGTGGTGGTCCTGGCTTGGTCTCTGGCGGCAAGGCGGGCTGGATATTGGAGTCCGGCCTTGGAGAAGCTGGGGCGGACTGGCTATCTGCACAGGAGCGACGAACTGGAATGTGTGCCCGCGGGCTGGCGGACACACTTATTCTAGCTGCGGGATGTGGCGGTGATCCAATTGGCTAGGGCGTTGACCATACTCATCGTCGTGCCTATAAATAGGACCCATGTCACATCAGGAAGCGTTAAAAAAAAGAAGAACCTAGACCGAAGTAAGTGAACAGTAATTGAGCTCGCGTAAGTTGCTGCGGTCTGGACTTTGGTGTCCGCGCGGATTGAGAGTTGACCCGGTTGTGCTGTGCAGGTTGTGCGGATAGCGCTGGAAAGCCAGGACTTGGCTCTGATTGCGGTCAGGGACAGTGCGGACTCTGCGGTTAAGCAACAGGCGGTAAACAGCAGGTCGCGGATAGCTACCAGACGGTCTTCTCTTTGGCAACTTGGTTCGGGGTTCAGGAAGTCGCCTGCTTCAGGCGGACTGTTCCATTCGGTGACGCAGCTTGTGCGGTCTGGCGGTTAGGCGACCTCGCGGTCAGGCGGTCTGCAGATCGGCGGGGAAGAGCTAAGCATTGGAATAAGGGGTGAGTCCGCGCGGCTTGGGTTGCGGTCTGGCGACCTGGCGGACTGAGCGGACTCCACAGCAGTAGGTCGGCGGCTTGTTGATTGAGTCCGCGCGGCTTGTTTTTTGTTCTTGTCTTTGTAACTGTCTCTGCTCTCCCGGTGTTGGGTTTTGGTGAAGCATGTCTCGCCATGTAATGTCTCGCCTTGTAAAGAAGTTTGCTCTTGATCAATAAAGAAGCTTGTGCTGCATGTGTTGCTGGTTGTTACTGCTTTGTTGAGATAACCCCTGCTAACTCCACGATCCGGGAAAACTTTCAACATTATAAGTGGGCGTATTCTCCTTCGGTTTGTTGAGTTTTCAACAGGGTATCCAAGGGGGCGTCTGTGGTTTGTTGAATTTTAACACAGTGGGCGTCAACAAACTGACACGAACCAACTGATCAGTATGTGTTTCTGTACTGAAAAGAAAACAACAAGGAACTACCTCTCGAGCTAGTGGAAAACTCTGCAACACTGCGGTCCACAACCAAACACCAAACCTAGCCGCTCAACCGGCTACTGCTCAGAACCTAAGGCATTGAAAGAAAGAACACCTCAGCAAGAAAAATACAAGCGACAAACAAAACTATCAGTAAAAAAGGATTAGTGAGATTACTATTCCCAAACCTGAATAATTGACAAAAGAAAACACATCAAACTTACTAAATATTTAGAACAAAGAGTTAACTTATAAAGTTAAAAGGTAAAGAAATTTGCATCAAGTGCGAACGGAGTTATACTCCGAAAATAATCTGCGAGAAAAGGCAGAAGTAGCATAAGTTTAATCCATAGGAAACAAAAACGGGGCAAAGGCTCAATAAAGTGTGAATCATTAACAAAGTAATGCAATTGGATCTGAGTCGGGACCAAACCGGTCAAACCCGAACTAACAGAGCTAATGTTGGGTATTGTATCCACAACGTACCTGATTTGAATAAGCCCCTGAACAAGCTAAGGTAAATAGACAATGTATTTGATAAAATATTTCAAGTTGTGCTTGCAGTTTTTCCACGCTAAGTGCACACCAATGTCAGGGTGCAGTAGGTCAATATACACGGGTCTGCATGACGTAATCCCTCGTTGAGCAGATTAGTGTGTTGGCCTACGTGTACTCTCTCTATTGGAGTGTACTTATTTTCAAGTACAGGGCCGTGATCATGCAAGAGCAGACAAGGAGCAAGGATGGGTCAAAGAGCAGTCCATGGGCGGATAGATGAAAAATCGTCTAAGTCCTAATTGACGAGAATCACCAAGTGATTCTCGCCGATTCGGTGAGAATCATCAACTGATTCTCGCCGATTCGGGGAGAATCACTAGGGATTCTCACTAGTGATTCTCGCCGAATCGTTGAGAATCACTAGCTGATTCTCGCCGTCTCCTTTCGGCGAAAACAGTGCGTGCAACCAAGTCAACTTCGACGAGAATCATCTTTGATTCTCGCCGAATCGTCGAGAATCATCTTTGATTCTCGCCGAATCGTCGAGAATCATCTTTGATTCTCGACGATTCGACGAGACTCACCTTCGATTCTCGCCGATTTTGACTTGGGCGAATTCTGGCTCCCGCTGGACCGGACTCTGCCGCGGGCGCTATTTTGAACCGGGGTTAGGGTTTCTTTAGGTGGGACCCTTAACGGTTATAATGGAGTATTTCCACCGTATAAATATACGCATATTTTGAACAGAAAAGAAACACAGAAAAAGACGAAGCACAGCAGCCGACCTTGACCTAAATCGCGATACTGCTCCGCCGCCGCCACCGCCGCTCGCGCTAGTTGGTCGCCGCTTTTGATCGAGATTCTTCCAGATCTTCCAGCGATAGAAGCTTAGCCAAGCATAGCGTCTCACGTGTCTATCCAGAGATCTCTTGTCTCTTGATTTGTTGATCGGGAAAATCTTCCCCATCCGAATCGATCGAGACGATTGATCCTAGTGTGACCGTTGGAAGACCTTACTAGCTTTGCTACGAAGACTGGATCTCCAAAGTACAGCAGCCGCACACCGTTGTCACCGCCGATCCCGAGAACTAAGCCGCCGCTCTTCTTGCCGCTGCCAGTTTCGGGGAGATTCTCTCCAAGTGAGATCTAGGGTTGTGGACTCTTCGTGACTTCTTGAACACGTCGTCAAACGAAGAGGGACACCTTAGTCTCCGAAAGTAGTTTGTATCTCTTGTACATTCTAGTTTTACTTTTGTTGTAAAGGAACGTTGGTTCCTAGTTGTAAGGGTTGGGTGCAACCCGTGTTGTGGGAGTGTTGACTCCTACGTGTTGAAGGGTTCCTTCTGATAGTGTAAGGATTGGATTTCAATCCTATTGGTGAAGAGACCGAGTCGTCCCTTGTTGGGAGATAGCTCGAAGGGGGAAAGTGGATGTACCCAAATCGGGGAACCACTATAAATTACTTGTGTACTATGTTTGCTGTGCTGTTTTATTTTCGTGTGCAGGTACAATTTTAATTCCACAAAAACGCTGCACGTCACCTATCCCCCCCCCCCCCCCCCCATAGGTGAAGGTAGTTGACAATAGGTGGACTTTCAAGTGGTATCAGAGGCAGGTTACTCATCAAAAAGGTTAAACACCTTGGGTTGAATCCTGCCGCCAGTGTCAAGAAGAAGGCATCTACTATGGACGGGCTCAAGTTCACAGGCAAGATCCCAGTGTGCACCAGGCTCAACTTTCCTATCTGGAAGGAAAGGATCAGGTTCTACATGGAAGCAGTTGATCCTCGACTCTTCATGATCGTGGAGGAGGGACCTTATGTCCCTACTAAGGTCTCCACCATAGATCCTACCAAGAAAGTGCCAAAGAAACTTTCTGAAATGGACAAGGATGAGATGGTGCTGGTTGGACTTGACAAGAAGGAGCAGAACATTCTGGTCAGCGCGGTCGATGACTCAATGATGCAGAACTTCTGCAATTGCATGACAGCAAAGGAGATCTGGCACTGCCTGATTATCCTAATGGAGGGCACTGATGAAGTGAGGGATGATCGGAGATCCCTTCTAAACCAGAAATATGAGGCCTTCAGACAAGGGCCTAAGGAAGAGATCGGAGTCACCTTCGAGAACTTCCTCAAGATTGTCAATGCCCTCAAATGATATGGAAGAGTGTTCACTGATGGTGAACTTAATGATAAATTCCTTAGGTCCCTTACTAAGGAATGAGACACAAAGATCTGCGCCATCCGAGAGTTTGGCAGACTGGCTGAAACAGACCCACAAATTCTGTTTGGGAAGCTGATGTCCTATGAACTTCAACTGAACACCAGGAAAGCAGAAGAAGAAGCTGAGAAGGCTGCCACCAAAGAAAAGACTGTGGATCTAAAAGCCATTCACTCCAGAAAAGGCAAGGGTGCGGTTTCATACCGTGCCAGGAAAAAGGATGAGGAGGAGGACTCCGAGCCATGCTCCTTCAGCTCAGAGCTGTCTGGGGAGGATTTCTCCCTCATCACCCGAGAATTCAAGAATTTCCTCAAGATGAGGAATCAAAGAAAGAAAGACGGCTCCTCCTCCAGGCTTCAGAAGAAAAATTATTCTTCTGACAGGTATGCTTCTAAACCGAACAAACATCGCTCCTCTGATATTATTTGTTTTGGATGCAATAAGCCAGGACACGTCATGGCCGACTGCTACCAAGGCAAGAGAGGAAAAGGGAAAGGAGAGGAGCACAAATCCTCTAGAGATAAGAAGAAAGAGCGGAGCTACATCGCCAAAAGGCTAAAGACACTGAGTGAGTCTGATTCCTCAGACTCCAGTGATGATGAGGAAGCCTACTTTAGGCTGGTGGGTCGCTCCGACTCAGAAGGAGAATGCCCCCCATTTACTGGGAAGGTAAAAGCTCACACCCCTCTCTCCGGCTCTGAATCTGATCCTGAGTCTCAGGATGATGACCCTGAGGATAGCCTTTCGGCCCGTGAAGCGGAGCTCCTCGAGAAGTATGAGCTTCTGCTCAACACTTTCGAGGAGTGCCGTAAGAGATTGAAGGCTGAGAAAAAGGAAGTGAAATTCCTTAAGGGTGAGAGTGTCTCCCTAAGGGAAGAGATCACCTGTTTGATTTCTCTCCGACAGGAGCACCTTGACCTGACTTCAAAGCATTCAGAGTCTCTTAAGCTCCTTGATCTTAAGCAGGAGGAAGTCAACAAGTTGGAAAAACTTGCGGCAGAAAGGAAGATCGTCAAGAGCTTCTATATGCCAAAAACAGTTCTTCCAGTAGTTAAAACCTTCTCTGCTCAGGCCAAAGGAGCTGGCTTGGGGCATGTAGGGGTATCTGGTTCCTCATCCAGGAGAAATAGGAACCAGAGGAAGAATAAGGCTGCCAAGAAGGCCTCTGCTGCTGAAAAGGGAAAGGCTCCGCTCAGTCCTGTTGCGTTCAGAAAGCATAGCTTTCCTTGCAACCAACATGACTTTGAATCAACCTTTGGTCATCATTTCCGGCCCTCGATTGCAAAGCCAAAGAGCCGATATGATGGTTGGACCTTTCCCCGGAACTTCGATGAGAGTGCCTTCAAGGCACCTTATGAGGAAATCCACATGGGAAATTATGGTCAATTCTCTAGCGGCCATAATGGAAAGAAGGCACCAAGAGTCAAGCCTGTTATACTGACGAAACAGAAGGTGAAGAAGTCATGTGACTGCAATCACTATGAGGCCTCCACCTCCAGATCCAAGGCCCCAGCTGTACCCACCATTCCCAGGGAAAAGCAGGAGCCTAGGAAGAGGTACAACAGATTTGACTGTTGGTGTTGTGGCAAAGTCGATCACTTTGCCGTGGATTGTTGGTTTAATCCGAGGTATAATGAGACTCCCTATGTTAGCTATGCGAGGCCGACCACTCGTAAGGTTAACCAACCAAGGGGGAGTATGCTAACCAAGAATCTAGGACCCAAGTTCGATTGGGTTCCTAAGGGAAATTAATTTTGTTTTGCAGGAATGTCCAAAGGCCACCAAAACGCCAATCTGGTACTTGTACAGTGGATGCTCCCGGCACATGACTGGGACAAGAAGCTTGCTGCGTGATTACACTCCAGTCGAGAATGGACCCAAAGTCATCTTTGGAGGGTCATATCGAGGAGTCACCAGAGGTTACGGTATGATTTCCAACGGTATAATCTCTATCACCGACGTGGCTTATGTTGAAGGGTTAAACCATAACCTGATCAGTGTAAGTCAGTTATGTGACAAAGGTTATGACGTTAAGTTCTGCAAGGATAAATTTCTGATAATTTCACGTACCTCTTCTGAGACGGTATTATCAGGCATTAGGAGCAGAAATATCTTCTGCTTAAATTTTCTCAGTTTAGATTCATCTACCCCCGTATGCCTTGTGGCAACAGGCAGTGCATCTCTTTGTGAACAATGACATAAGAGATTGGCACATATTAATTTCAAAACAATTAGTATGTTGTTTTCTAAAAACGTAGTAAGGGATGCTCCCGTTATCAAGTGCATTAAAGATAGCCCCTGTCCTGCATGCCAGATGGGCAAACAGACTCGGGCTACCTTTAAGAGCATTGCAGACAAAGACTCTTCCCGATGTCTTTACCTTCTACATATGGACTTGTTTGGTCCAATGCAAGTTCATAACTTGGGAGGCAAGTCCTATGCGCTAGTGATAGTTGATGATCATTCTCGGTTTACATGGGTGTTCTTCTTAAAACGAAAGTCGGATACGTTTGACATCTTCACTAGTTTTGTCAAGCAGGTTCAGAACGAAGTTAACTGCCCAGTGGTCAAAATCAGAAGTGACCATGGAACAGAATTCGAATCTAGTGCTATGACAGAGTTTTGTGAAAAACAAGGTATCTTTCATGAGTTTTCCTCCCCGTGCACTCCTCAGCAAAATGGAGTTGCGGAGAGGAGAAATAGAACTCTCATTGAAGCCTGCACGGCAATGTTGAAAGATGCTTCTCTCCCAGAATACTTCTGGGCAGAGGCTGTCAATACAGCTTGTCATGTACAAAATCGGGCATTGATCAACAAGCATCATCGTAAGACGCCTTATGAGCTACTGAGAGGCAGGAAACCAACCATGTCCTACTTGAGGATCTTTGGTTGCAGATGCTATATACTGAATAATGGGAAGTACCCGTGTACTAAATTTGGTGAAAAATGCTTCGAAGGCATATTCATGGGCTATAGTTCCCACAGTCGGGCATATAGGGTCTTCAATAAGAAAACCCTAGTGGTAGAAGAATCAATTAATGTTGTATTTGATGAAGGAAGTTTGCTTAACAGCAATTCTTCCAGTGGTATTCTTGAAGATGCAGGTGCACGACTTGAACAGCTGGATCTCGATGAGACCGCTAAAGATGAAACTCCTAAGTATGTCAAAGTTTCCACCTCCACGTCATCTGGGAATGTTGAAGATCAAAATGGAACAAATCTCCTAGAAGAAGGAGAACCTCAAGAAGTAGTCGAAGCTCCAGACGCCAGACTTCTAGAGCTCCGGCACGTGAGGGATCATCCTAGAGATCAGATCATCGGAGATCCTCGTGTCGGTGTCAGAACTCGAAGAGGTACTATTAACGAAATTTTGCATCTTAGCTTCCTGTCACAGGTTGAGCCAAAGAAGTTCGACGAGGCGAATAAAGATGAGGCATGGATTCTGGCCATGCAAGATGAACTACATCAATTCGAACGTTGCAACGTTTGGATGCTGGTTCCCAGACCACACAAGCAGAATGTGATTGACACCAAGTGGATCTTCAAAAACAAACTGGATGAACATGGTGTCATCATAACGAACAAGGCCAGGCTGGTGGCTCAAGGTTACAGACAGGAGGAGGGGATTGACTTCGACCAGACCTTTGCACCAGTGGCAAGGCTCGAGGCAATCAGATTATTCCTGGCGTACGCTTCGCACAAAGGATTCACAGTCTATCAAATGGATGTGAATTCAGCATTCTTGAACGGAGACCTGAAAGAGGAAGTATATGTCGCTCAACCCCCAGGTTTTGTCAATCCTACTTATCCCAATCATGTATATTTTCTTAATAAAGCTTTATATGGTTTAAAACAAGCTCCACGAGCTTGGTATGAGACTTTATCTAGTTTTCTTCTTGACAACAAGTTTTCTAGAGGTAAAATAGATAAGACATTGTTTCTCAGGGAAGTCAAAGGCAAGATTTTGCTGGTGCAAATCTATGTCGATGACATAATATTCGGCTCAACGGACAACAATCTTTGCAAAAAGTTTTCCAAACTTATGTAGGAAAGTTTGAAATGAGCAGTATGGGAGAGCTAAAGTATTTCTTGGGACTTCAAGTGAAACAGTCTGAGGATGGAATCTTCATCTCTCAGACGAAGTTCACAAATGAACTCCTCAAGAAATTCGGCATGGAGAGTGCAACCTCTATGAGGACTCCAATGGGATCCACTATGTCTCTGGATAAGGATGAGAAAGGTAAACCTTTCGATGAAACCAAATACAGAAGCATCATTGGATCCCTGCTCTACCTTACTACCAGTAGACCGGATATCATGTTCTCCACATGTGTCTGTGCCAGATATCAGGTGAACACTAAGGAATCTCACTATGTCACTGCAAAGCGAATTCTAAGATACCTTAAAGGTACTCCCAATCTTGGCTTGTGGTACACGAGAAACAATGATGTCGAGCTAATAGGTTTTTCAGATGCTGATTTTGCAGGGAGTAGGGATGACAGGAAAAGCACTTCCGGGACGTGTCAATTCCTCAGAAGAAGGCTTATCTCATGGAACAGCAAGAAGCAGAATTGTGTAGCTACCTCCACAGCAGAGTCTGAGTACATCTCGGCAGGCAGCTGTTGCGCACAACTCCTATGGATCAGAAACCAGTTAGCCGACTACGACCTTCAGTTCAAGGAAGTACCAATGTACTGCGACTCCTCCAGTGCAATTGCAATTGCCAACAATCCGGTATCGCACAGCAGAACGAAGCATATTGAAGTGCGCTACCACTTCATTCGGGAGCACGTGGAGAACAAGGACATCTCTCTCTGTTATGTCCCCACGGACAAGCAGATTGCAGACATTTTCACAAAGCCCTTAGACGAAGCCAAGTTTAGTCTTTTCAAAACTGAATTGGGGATGCTAAACTATGAGGAATGAAGACTACAGATGCTCCATGCTCGTGCAACTAGGGGGGGCTTTGCCAGGAACTCCAGGGTGAGCACAGGTGCAAGAACTGAGGGGAGCAAGGGGTCAAATGCTACAGACCCCGATTTGCAGAAGCCGAAAAGGGGGAGATTACCCTCTCGGCTAAGGCTAAGGTGGCTCCCAGTTTCCTCTCAAATTGGTCTTGGTAATGAATATCTCTCTCAACTTAATTTCATGGTTATGATTTTCATTCCCATATGCCTTATTCACCTTAGCTTATAGGGTTCAGGCTTCTTCAAATAGGGGGAGATTGTTGGGTATTGTATCCACAACGTACCTGATTTGAAGAAGCCCCTGAACAAGCTAAGGTAAATAGACAATGTATTTGATAAAATATTTCAAGTTATGCTTGCAGTTTTTCCACGCTAAGTGCACACCAATATCAGGGTGCAGTAGGTCAATATACACGGGTCTGCACGACGTAATCCCTCGTTGAGCAGATCAGTGTGTTGGCCTACATGTACTCTGTCTATTGGAGTGTACTTATTTTCAAGTACAGGGCCGTGATCATGCAAGAGCAGACAAGGAGCAAGGATTGGTCAAAGAGCAGTTCCTGGGCGGATAGACGAAAAATCGTCTAAGTGCTAATCGTCGAGAATCACTAGCTGATTCTCGCCGTCTCCTTTCGGCAAAAACAGTGCGTGCAACCAAGTCAACTTCGACGAGAATCATCTTTGATTCTCACCGAATCATCGAGAATCATCTTTGATTCTCGCCGAATCGTCGAGAATCATCTTTGATTCTCGACGATTCGACGAGACTCACCTTCGATTCTCGCCGATTTTTACTTGGGTGAATTCTGGCTCCCGCTGGACCGGACTCTACCGCGGGCGCTGTTTTAAACCGGGGTTAGGGTTTCTTCAGGTGGGACCCTTAACGGTTATAATGGAGTATTTCCACCGTATAAATATACGCGTATTTTGAACAGAAAAGAAACACAGAAAAAGACGAAGCACAGCAGCCGACCTTGACCTAAATCGCGATACTGCTCCGCCGCCACCGTCGCCGCTCGCGCTAGTTGGTCGCCGCTTTTGATCGAGATTCTTCCAGATCTTCCGGCGACAGAAGCTTAGCCTAGCATAGCGTCTCACGCGTCTATCCAGAGATCTCTTGTCTCTTGATTTGTTGATCGGGAAAATCTTCCCCATCCGAATCGATCGAGACGATTGATCCTAGTGTGACCGTTGGAAGACCTTGCTAGCTTTGCTATGAAGACTGGATCTCCAAAGTACAGTAGCCGGACACCGTTGTCGCCGCCGATCCCGAGAACCAAGCCGCCGCTCTTCCTACCGCTGCCGGTTTCGGGGAGATTCTCTCCAAGTGAGATCTAGGGTTGTGGACTATTCGTGACTTCTTGAACACGTCATCAAACGAAGAGGGACACCTTAGTCTCCGAAAGTAGTTTGTATCTCTTGTACATTCTAGTTTTACTTTTGTTGTAAATGAACGTTGGTTCCTAGTTGTAAGGGTTGGGTGCAACCCGTGTTGTGGGAGTGTTGACTCCTAGGTGTGGAAGGGTTCCTTCCGATAGTGTAAGGATTGGATTTCAATCCTGTTGGTGAAGAGACCGAGTCATCCCTTGTTGGGAGATAAGTCGAAGGGGGAAAGTGGATGTACCCAAATCGGGGAACCACTATAAATTGCTTGTGTACTCTATTTGCTGTGCTGTTTTATTTTCGTGTGCAGGTAGAATTTTAATTTCGCAAAAATGCTGCACGTCACCTATCCCCCCCCCCCCATAGGTGAAGGTAGTTGACACTAGGTGGGCTTTCACCTAAACATCTCAAAAAAGGACTGCGGTGGTTGCCATATTGTGCAACACAACCCAACACCTCAAAAATGAGACCCAAACATGCCCGGTTGTAATGATTCACGAAACTAAACCAACCCCATATATCCAAATACCCATAAACCCAAACTCAACAAATTCAGTAGAAAACTGACGAACCTGGCTTGGCAAGACTAAGCCTTAGTGATACACATCAAATCAGTGAATGGATACAAAGCTAAGGAAAAAAGCATCGAGTACACTCGACGCCTCATTGAGTGCAGTCGATGCACTCGAAGCCATAACAAAGCACACTCAATGCTTAAACACAACAGCAAGAACAGACGATGGTGTTGAGTGAGTTCAGCTCACTCAATGTTTAAGCACAACAGCAAGAATTAGGCGATGTCGTTGAGTGAGTTTAGCTCACTCAATGCTTCAACACTTAGCTGCCAAAAATAGATGACGACGTTGAGTGAGTTTAGCTAACTCAACGCTGTCGACGCTATAACACTTAGATTTGCAGAGACAAAGCGACGACATTGAGTGGGTTCAGCTGACTCAATGATGTCGATGCTTTATACTTGTCGAAAAACGTGATGGCGTTGAGTTAGTTATGCTCACACAATGCTGTCAACGCTGTTACACAGACTCTAAGATTTCCTGATGGCGTTGAGTGTATACAACACACTAAATGCCACGTTGAGTGTATGAAACACACTCAACTCCTTCTGATTTAGTGTCAAATTCTGATGGCGTTGAGTGTATGCAACACACTCAACGCACTCAAAACTTTTACACTTAGCGTTGCAGACCTCATAGCAAGGCGTTGAGTGCATTCATCAAACTCAATACCGTGTTGAGTGAACTCGACGCACTAAAATCTTTTGGACTTAGGCTTGAAACTGGATTCAATATTATGGATACACTCAACGCCTAAGGGCTATACTCAAATCCTAGGGTTACACTCAGCGAATCTACTCTCTTCGATGAATTGGCACATTTCGACAAACTGAGTTCGACAATTTGCGATTTATTCGGCGAACTCTGACCTCTCCAAACCGTCAACTACACAATGAAACTAGAACAATGAGTCATATACTTATTTTGAACATGGCCAGAAAAATTACACAATAAAGCTGATCGGCAAAAGGCCGGATCTAACCCTAATCCCAAAACTACAACAACGGAAGAACAGTATGGAAAATATACAAGGAAAATACTAGCTTGTCAAGGGTAAGAAGTCACCACTTTCCTAATTCGCCGAAACCAGCCACGTAAATGCACCTCCTCAAACATATGTCTGCAACAACACCTAAGAAAAACATCCTGAAACTTTTTAGGATGAAAAAGGGTCAAAACCGCATACCTAGACCTCTAAAAATCCAAGAAACTGGAAAATCTTATCGTATAAAAGTAGATCTAGGAGAAATCTACCTGGATCTACTCTCTAAAGAAGAAATCAAGCACCAAAACTCCAGAAATTGGCAGCCGAAAGCATGTGGAAGTCCGCCGCTCTCGTTCTACCGCAACAAGCCGACGGTTTCACGAGGGAGATAAGTGAATAGGGTTTGAAGCTATGGGTTTCTATTTATACTACCTTATCCGATTATTTTAATATAGAATATCATAATTAATTAAATAAAACATCAAAACGACCCGAAAACCAAACTTACCCGAAATTTAACGAAAATAACACCGTAGCTAAATACCGATGCAACGAACTCAACAGTACAACCCCACCTGTGCGAGCCTACGGGGCTATAAATATCTTAACGCCAAGAAAGTAGTGTTGAGTGTCTGAGCTTCACTCAACGCGAAGGAAAGAGGTGTCGGGTGAACAAGCCTCACTCAATGCCGAGATCAAAAGGTGCAGAGTGAGTGGACTCGATGCTAGGGGCTTCAGGAAGTGAAACATCACCAAGCAGGAGTACCTTGACTTTGATGATCACTACATCCTGGCGGGCTTCTCTGCACACCGACCCACAGCTGGCGAGGCAATCAACACTTTATTTGAGGATGAGCTCGAATTCCCCATTTCGCACTTCGAGGTGGGGTTGTGGTTCCATCTCTGGCCAGAGATTCTCCAAATCCTAAAGTATTATGGGGATGTCTCGGCCCAACTAAACCCGAATGCCATCACTATGATGGTGGCATTCGCTTGCTACCTCCGCCGAGAGTGAATAGAGTTTAACCTGATGGTCTTCAGGAAGCTCTTCATATACCGTGCTACCAATAACGGGGTCTCCTTCCTTACCGGCTCGCAATTCAAGGCCTGTGAGAGGGTTGACAAGAACCACAATTGGTTCTCGATGCTCGTCTTCATCAAGGGTGAGCTCAACAACATACCCTACTAACCTCGTTAGAGGAGCGAGGAGGTTAACCGACACCCAACGGTGACGGACATTGATGCCGAACTGCACAAGTTCTTCCTCAGCAAAGACTTCGAGGTCGCCTTCCTCCGAAGGGGCCTCGACTTGCTCCCCCCTGTTCTTCCCAATGAAGGTATAACTCTTTCACTTCTTTCCTTATTGGGCTCGCAAAAAATCCATTTTCTCTAACTCTTAAGTTATTCTGCAGGGGAGCGGCTTATCACCGAGCACCCGCCATTTAGGTACGCGGGACTTCACCCCGACCCACTCGTGCCCGAGAGGGCAGTCGTCGAGGCCTGCCGGAGCGAGTAGGGTCTCGCCAGGCCATCATCCTGTAATAAATGACCTGACCACATTGGTGTTATCTCGCCTCGCCGTCCCCTGTCACCAAAGAAGATGAAGAAGGTGATGGCGGTCTCTCAGGGGATACAACAACAAAAATAAAAAATATTAGCACACTGGAGACCATGCCGGAGAAGTCTCCAGACAAAGACCACAGCAGAGGCGACTCGCCTGCTTCCCCCACTGTGGAGGAGCTCACGACCTGCGAGACGGGCTTTCCGAAGGACCACCGGAACTACAGTCTCGACGTGAAGACCAAGGACCTGCTCGACGACCCAATGGTACAATGAGACGAGCAGGCTCACCGAGTATCCATCTCCTCTCTCCTCCCCTCCTGGTCAGAGAGCCACCCTTCGAGCGGGCACGCCTATGCCCTAGGGTTCAATCTATGTGGTCGCGAGGATGTCATGCCCTATAATGACATGAGCCTCCAGCTGCTCTCCCCGCGCGTAGGATCTCGCACAAATATCAACTCGTTGTAGCTTCCACCTTAGCTACAACCTGTCGAAGGCGGAGCAGGAGCGGGATGTCGCGAAGGACGATGTCGCTGACCTAGTGAAGCGGCTAGCAATCACCGAGAACATCATCAGCAACAACACCAGTGAGGTTGTAAGTATCTGCAGACCCCTTCTCCTTTTTACTTAGGTTTTCCAAAATTTCTTTCCTTACCTCTCTCGCCATATAGGATTGATAAGTCTTTATTTATAGTATTTTTTATATAGTTTTTATTTAATAAATAGCTATGTTTATTTCTAGTTTTTATTTATTTTTAAATTAATCCTTTTGTTTTCTTACTTCAGGTAAATTTGGGCTGCCAATAGAAAATTGGAGCTTACAAGACTGACCAGGAGATGAAACAGAAGAATCCTTGAGAAATCACTTCTACACGCCCCTGTTACAGGCATGACCTTCAGGTCACATGCGTGACAGGTGGCCGTGACCCACAGAGAAGCCCAGAGAACGGGACACATCAGTTTAAAACTACACGCCCCTGGTCACGGGGGTGACGTATAGGTCACAGGCGTGATTAGAAGGCGTGACCAAGGGGCTTAATTTGTCGAGCAAAGAACGTCGGACAGTCAAGTACACGCCCGTGACCCAAAGGTCGCGGGCGTGACCCAGGGCATGGCATGTACGTTTCCAGCCAGTAAATCAGCTGTTGCGCCAGAATTCTATTACAGCCTGACACGACCCTGGTCACGGGCGTAACCAGGGGGCATGATGCCTCCATTAACACCTGTTTACTCCCGCCGTTTTCAACTTCCAGCCATTATCTAGAAATAGAAATGGCACGCCGTAGGTCACGTTCGTGACTTAGGGGCATGACCCGTTATTTAATAGATCTTGGCGTTTTCTCCTCCAACATTCCCGGGATTTCAAGACGGCGGTTCCGAGCCTGAAACGCCCTAGGTCACGGGCATGACCTAGGGTGTGACCTTCCATAAGTTTTTCCTATAAATTCCAGATGAGTTCAAGAGCTGGAGGGAGCCAGGAGGCCAATCTATGAGTAGTTTTAGCTCGTTTATTTCCCTGTTTTGTTGTATTTTTTTATGTAACTTTTTGCTTCATAGTTTAGTTTGCCTTTCATTGTGTTTAATTCAATTACTCTCTTTTTAGTAATCATGTTCTTGCCCTTCTTTTTATGTAATTTATTCATCATGCTTAGTAGCTAAACTTCTTTTAGCACTTGATCATGATGAATCTTGGAATAAAATAAGCTTCTCAACCTTATTAAAAATGTCAAGTCCTTTACTTTACTCACTAACGATTTATCTTTGATTTATATTGTATCGAATTAATATTGAGCGGACATGTTCTTCGATCTATGATCCGTATCCTAAATGACCGGGAGGTTGCGGATATGAGGAGATCACTCAAAGATAAAAGGAGTTGCATGCACTCCTTGAGAGAGGACGACATAAATCTTCCAGATTAGAGTCAAATCCAATAGAGGGATTCACTGCATAAAGCAAGCTTCGGGGTTTCAACTGTCCGAGAGGTCTTAATCGATCAACCTAAGGTTAGTCAAAAGCATGAGCTCGAGAGAGACGCTTTTGTACATAAGGAACCTCCACGGTTGGGTGAGCAATATAAGAGTCTTGCGTACTTTATGTTCATAAAGGAGGTCTATTTTAGTTCAAGGGGATTCTAGATCAAGTGCTATATTTTATTTTGTTTTCTAGCTGTAGTTTAAATTCACTCATTTCTATTATTTAGATAAAATAATATCAATTAGCGTGAGTAGAAGTACTCAACAGGCCCCGAGTCTAATACGACATTTCCCATACTATATTTTGATAGGTACACTTGCCTATTTCGAGATTATAGTTTGGATATATTTTTAAAACTATAAAATACCTCATCAAGTTTTGGCGCCGCTGCCGGGAATTCTTTTTGTTGATATTTAGAAAGCGCAAATTTTATTACTTTTATCATTCTCTTTCTCTACCCCAATTCTCCTTTTGATTTTCTTTTTTATTCACTTCCATTAGGTAAAGGTTGTTTTATTTTCTTTTTACATTAAAAAATGTTATCTCAATTGGCCGCTAAAATTGCCAGGCTTTAAAATCAATTAGATATTTTGAAAGCCGCAAAACATCGCTAAAGTGTTTGTTATTATTATGGTGGTTCTCATCGAAGTGAGTATTGTTATCTTTATAATTATAATTCACAGCTACCTTATGAAAATAAAATTGAATATAATTATGAAAATAACTATTCTCACATTTATGATAATTCTTTTTTCAATTTTCATGAAAATAATTTTTCCAATTCCTTTAATTTCCATGAAAATAATTTTTCGAATTTAAATGAGAATACTTATTTTGATTTAAATAATTTTTCTACTACCTCAGACGTTTGTTTTCCTTGTTCGCAAGATCAAGCAGAAAACTTTCTGAGTTATGTGAAGAATTATTTGGATCCTAATTTTTGTTCTTCTTTTAGCACACCACAATCGATTTCTTCTAATTTTGGGGACTTTACGCAATTCATTGTTGATCCTCCCAAAATTGCGATGAAATTATTTCTTATTCTAATGATTCTTCACCCCCTCCAAATAGTTCACCTAGTACGGAACATGAATCTTCATGTGCCCCATTGGTGACTTATTCAGAAGAGGAGCAGGAATTATTATATCAAGAATATTTTAAAGTTATGGGCACACCAGGTGAAATAGAAGAAAAACAGGTTTATTCTCCTCTTTCTCCCGATTTTCATTCTCCTCATGAATTTTCGACCTCCACTTATGTATTTTTAGAAATTGAAATTCATGAAACTATAGTGCCCAGTAATTTTCTATTAGATAACAACTTTATTTTAGAAAATACACAACCTATACCTAATCATTTAACTTCGCCAGAACCTCCTCCTTGCGAAGATTTTTCTGACGCGATTACTTTTGATTTTTCTTTAACAAATGAATTTCATGAAGATAATGAGCCATTGCAATCACACGTCGTCAATGATCCATTTGCCGATCATCTACAAAAATTCACATCGCCTCAGGTATGTATAGGTGATGTGAATTTACATTTTCAAGTCAAATGTTCAAAAAAGGAGAATCAAGAACCAAGCGGAGGAGTAGCTGAGCGAGCGTCTTCGGCGTATTCACCGAAGCGTGAATTAAGGGAGTTGTCCCTTCATCTGCAATATTATTTTCCATTCTCCTAACAATAATCATCTAACTTAAAGATGGGAAAAAGAAAAGAGCTCTTGGGAGACACCCCTTGCTTATCTTTTAATTTTTATGAATTTTGTTTTGTAAATTTTCAGAAACTGTTTTTCTTTCCCCCCTCCTACTTGACTTATAAACATTGGGGACAATGTCTATTTTAAGTATGGGGGTGGATTCTTATTTTTTGTTTTTATTTAAAAATTCAAATAATTTTTTTTAATCTTAATAATTACAAAAATTTGTTTTCTTTTTAATTATAAAAAAAAATACAAAAAAAGAAACAAAAATATAATAAACCCCTGCTTAAATTTTGTGACTTTTCAGCAATTTATTTTGAGTTTCTTTATAAGAATTTTAATAATTCTTGATTTTCTAAATCGTTTATTTCATCAAAGTTAGTTAAATTTAATTTTTAGGTGATTTGATTTTAAGAAATAAATTTAAGAAGTAAATTTGTTTAGAGAAATTTATTTAGTCATTTTCTCTCAAATTCTAATTAGTTTCAATTTCATAGTGCTTAGTTTAACAATTTTTAGATTTTAATTATCTCTACTTTAAACTTTAAGATTCTTAGGAAATTTTAATTTACTATAGTTGATCTCCAACAATTTTAATTTAATCTAAATTTTTGCTTGCCTTTCCATTGTTTTTAACTTTCTTGTTAGATCATATGTAATGGGGATAAGAGGATAAAATTCATTATCCTCTGGTACACATATGCAAAATTTTATTTTTGTTTAGATCATATGTCATGGGAATCAAGTACTCCTTGGTACACATATGCAACCCCCAAAAGAGGAGTAAGAGGATAAAATTCATTACTCCTAAACAATTTTGTTTGAAGAGAAAAAAAATAGAAAAAAATATCAAAAAAAAAATTGTGTGGGGTGAGAAGATAAAATTCATCACCCTAATCTAAGATCTCTTCAATTACCTTTTTTCAAACCCAAAAAACCAATATAATTACTTTAGATTTAAATTAAAATTGTAAGAGAGCATAAGTAGTAGTTTGAATTTTCCTTGAAGTCTCTTTTAGTGGAAAAAGTGTTTCTAATTTTTAATCTATTTTTTTGCTAAATACTTAATTTTGAGTTCTAATTATTTTATTAGAGAAAATTTTCCTAAATATTTAGCTCTTCACATTTTACTTTCATATTTTAGGACTTCAAAATTTTTGAATTCCCTAAGTTAATTTTTAACTTTCTTTTGATTTAATAAATTTTTAGTTTATTTAAAAAATTATTTTAATTTCTTATAAGTACTCTCATAGTTTTGCTTTAGAATAGCAAAAGCTTAAGTATGATGGTATTTGGTAAAACTTTATTTATAATATTTTTTTATATATTTTTTATTTTATAAATAGCTATGTTTATTTGTAGTTTTATTAATTTTTAAATTAATCCTTTTGTTTTCTTATTTCAGGTAAATATGGGCTGCCAATAGCAAATTGGAGCTTACAGGACTGACCAGGAGATGAAACAAAAGAATCCTTGAGAAATCACTTCTACACGCCCTTGTCACGGGCATGACCTTCAGGTCACGGGCGTGACAGGTGGCCGTGACCCACAGAGGAGCCCAGAGAATGAGACACATCAGTTTAGAACTATACGCCCCTGGTCACGGCCATGACCAGAAGGCGAGACAAAGGGGCTCAAATCGTCGAGTGAAGAACGTCGGACAGTCAAGTACACACCCGTGACCCAAAGGTCACGGGCGTGACCCAGGGCGTGACATGTGCGTTTCTAGCCAGTAAATCAGCCATTGGGCTAGATTTTCGTTGCAGATTGACACGCCCCTGGTCATGGGCCTGACCAGGGGGCGTGACGCCTCCATCAACACCTATTTTCTCCCACCGTTTTCAGCTTCCCGCCATTTTCCAGAAACAGAAATGACCTGCCCTAGTCATGGGCATGACCTAGGGCGTGACCCATCATTTAACAGATCTTGGCGGTTTCTCCTCCAATGTTCCCGGGCTTTCAAGACGGCGGTTTCGAGCCTGACACGCCCTAGGTCACAGGCGTGACCTAGGGCGTGACCTTCCAGAAGTTTTTCCTATAAATTCAAGATGAGTTCAAGAGTTGTGGGGGAGCCAGGAGGCCAATCTAGGAGTAGTTTTAGCTCGTTTATTTCCCTATTTTGATGTATTTTCTTTATGTAACTTTTGGCTTCATAGTTTGGTTTGTCATTCATTGTGTTTAATTCAATTCCTCTCTTTTAATAATCATGTTCTTGCCCTTCTTTTTATGTAATTTCTTCATCATGCTTAGTAGCTAAACTTCTTTTAGCATTTGATCATGATGAATCTTGGAATAAAGTAAGCTTCTCAACTTTATTAAAAATATCAATTCCTATACTTTACTCACTAACGATTTATCTTTGATTTATATTATATCGAATTCATATTGCGAGGATATGTTCTTCGATATAAGATCCGTATCCTAAATGACCAAGAGGTTGAAGATACGAGGAGATCACTCAAAGATAAAAGGAGTTGCATGTAATCCTCGAGAGAGGACGTCATAAATCTTCCGGATTGGAGTCAAATGTAATAGAGGGGTTCACTGCCTAAAATAAGCTTAGGTGTTTAGACTGGACGAGTGGTCTTAATCGATCAACCTAAGGTTAATCAAAAGCATGAGCTCGAGAGAGACGCTTTTGTACTTAAGGAACCTCCACGGTTGGGTGAGCAATATAAGAGTCTTGCGTACTTTATGTTCATAAAGGAGGTCTATTTTAGTCTAAGGGGATTCTAGATCAAGTGCTATATTTTATTTTGTTTTCTAGCTGTAGTTTAAATTCACTCATTTCTATTATTTAGATAAAATAATATCAATTTGCGTGAGTAGAAGTACTCAACAGGCCCCGAGTCTAATACGACATTTCTTATACTATATTTCGATAGGTACACTTGCCTATTCCGAGATTATAGTTTGGATATATTTTTAAAACTATAAAATTTCTCATAAAGTTTTTGGCGCTGCTGCCGGGGATTCTTTTTGTTGATATTTAGAAAGGTCAAATTTTATAACTTTTATCATTCTCTTTCTCTACCCCAATTCTCCTTTCGATTTTCTTTTTTATTCACTTCCATTAGATAAAGGTTGTTTTATTTTTTGTTTACATTAAAAAAATGTTATCTCAATTAGCCGTTAAAATTGTCAGGCTTCAAAATCAATTAGATATTTTGAAAGCCGCAAAACAGCGCCAAAGTGTTTGTTATTATTGTGGTGCTTCTCTTCGAAGTGAGTATTGTTATCTTTATAATTATAATTCATAGCTACCTTATGAAAATAAAATTGAATGTAATTATGAAAATAACTATTCTTACTTTTTTGATAATTCTTTTTCCAATTTTCATGAAAATAATTTTTCTAATTCCTTTAATTTCCATGAAATATTTTTTTCTAATTTAAACGAGAATTCTTATTTTGATTTAAATAATTTTTCTTCTACCTCGGACGTTTGTTTTCCTTGTTCGCAAGATCAACCAAAAAACTTTCTGGTGTAGGGGTGAACGTGACACGGACGTGCTTACGCTGACGGTAGCTTACCCATCACAGAACATAGAAAATAAAGAGAGTGCTCCAACCAAAAGCGAACGAAAAGGGGTCCGTTGGCTCTAAAAAATACGGGACTCGATACCACGTCTTTAGGACCTAACTCTCCAATAAGCACACAACTCGCTCCTAGCCGGACTCGATACCACAACCTTAAGACCTACCTCTCCAACAAGCAGACGTCTCACCGCACCTACACAAGCATCTATTCTTTTCACAATAAGCCGTCAATCGCAGCGATAAAATAATTAGGAGCGGCGGTAAACGATAAAGAGCAATCAAGAACAAGTTGAGATTAACTCCCTTGTTAGCAAAGCGTGCCCAAAACTTGGAGAACAAGTCAAGGCTAGGCCTAGTTTGTTCTCCAACGGATCTTCCCAATCCAGATAACAAGAGGGTCAATAAAAACGTTTCGATTCATATTTTTGCAAGCGGAAAACACTTTAAAATCGCAGAAAAGACGGTTGAATAACCTCCACAAAATCTCACAGCAAGAAACACAAAGATAGGGAAGGGATTACCCAACCAAGAAGAAGATCACACAATATTTGTGGGAGAATCACTCTCTCCACGGTTCCACCGGTTTCACACCGAATGGGGCTGCTTCCTTCTTCCACGGAGTCGCACCGATAGAAGCCACGCCGGAGTCGCACCGAACGGGGATGGAGGAGGCAAGGCTTGGCTTCACACCAAAGGGGGGGGGGCTAATGGACTATCTCCATGGTGGCCGAATTCCTCAAAGGGGGGTTTTAGGTTTTCCTTTTCATTCCCATAACTCATCATAATAGCCTCTTTTAAATAGGAGTTACAAAAGAGATCCAACCGTCCATGATGGAGATGAAATCTCATCCATCTGGGCGGTTACATACACATAATAGCCTCCTTTAAATAGGAGTTACAAAAGAGATCCAACCGTCCATGATGGAGATGAAATCTCATCCATCCGGGCGGTTACAAACACACCAAGTGTTTAGTAGCACATCAACATGAAAATAAAAATTAATACAAGCCATATGTTTAAAGCGATTAAAATAAAACTAAGTAAAACGTTTAAGCAAGCTTTGCGCGCCGCGGACGGAGGTTGTATCGCAGCTTTCTGTTAGCGTCCGTGGCGTTGTCATGACGTCAGAAATCTTTAAATTGTTGCGCCGCGGCAACCGGGTCATCCTCAGGAAGTGTTGGAGGGGCCGCGCCGTCACTTTCCGAGTTATGAGAACAATTATTTGGATCCTAATTTTTGTTCTTCTTTTAGCACACCACTCTCGCTTTCTTCTAATCATGGGGACTTTACGTAATTCATTATTGATACTCCCTAAAATTTAGAAGAAATTATTTCTTATTCTAATGATTCTTCACCCCCTCCAAATACTTCACCTATTACAGAACATGAATCTTCATGTGCCCCCTTGGTGACTTATTCGGCAGAGGAGAAAGAATTATTATATCAAAAATATTTTAAAGTTATGGGAACACCGGATGAAATAGAACAAAAACAAGTTTCTTCTCCTATTTCTCCCGATTTTCATTCTCCTTATGAATTTTCAAACTCCACTTATGATTTTTTAGAAATTGAAATTCAAGAAACTATAGTGCCTAATAATTTTCTTTTAGATAATAACTTTATTTTAGAAAATACACAACCTATACCTAATCATATAACTTCGCAAGAACCTTCTCCTTGCGAAGATTTTTCTGATGCGCTTACTTTTGATTTTTCTTTAACAAATGAATTTCATGAACATGATGAGCTGTTGCCATCACACGTCATCAACGATCCATTTGCTGCTCATCTACAAAAATTCACATCGCCTCAGGTATGTATAGGTGATGTGAATTTATATTTTCAAGTAAAATGTTCAAAAAAGGAGAATCAAGAAGCAAGCGGAGGAGTCACTGGGCGAGCGTCTTCGGCGTATTCACCCAATCATGAATTAAGGGAGTTGCCCATTCAACTTCAATATTATTTTCCATTCTCCTAACAATAACTGTCTAGCTTAAAGACGGAAAAAAGAGAAGCGCTCTTGGGAGACACCCCTTGCTTATCTTTTAATTTTTATGAATTTTTTTTTATAAATTTTCACAAACTGTTTTTCTTTCCCCACTCCTACTTAACTTATAAAAATTGGGGACAATGTTTATTTTTATGTATGTGGGTGGATTCCTATTTTTTGCTTTTATTTATAAATTCAAAAAAAAATCTTTTTAAAATCTTAAAAATTACAAAATTTTCTTTTCTTTTTATTATCAAAAAAATACAAAAAAAAAGAAAAAAAATATATAATAAAGCCCTGCTTAAATTTTTGTGACTTTTCAGCAATTTATTTTGAGTTTCTTTATAAAATTTTTTATAATTTTTGATTTTCTAAATCTTTTATTTCATCAAAGTTAGTTAAATTTAATTTTTGGTGATTTGATTTTAAGAAATAAATTTATGAAGTAAATTTGTTTAGAGAAATTTATTTAGTCTTTTTCTCTCAAATTCAAATTAGTTTCAGTTTCATGGTGCTTAGTTTAACAATTTTTAGATTTTAATTATCTCCACTTTAAACTTTAAGATTCTTAGGAAATTTTAATTTACTATAGTTGCTCTCCAACAATTTTAATTTAATCTAAATTTTTGCTACCCTTTCCCTTGTTTTTAACTTTCTTGTTAGATCATATGTCATGAGGATAAGAGAATAAAATTCATTATCCCCTAGTACACATATGGAAAATTTTATTTTTGGTTTGATCATATGTCATGGGAATCAAGTATTCCTTGGTACACATATGCAACCCCCAAAAGAGGTGTAAGAGGATAAAATTCATTACTCCTAAGCAATTTTGTTTCAAGAGGAAAAAAACAGAAAAAATATATAAAAAAGAAAAAATTGTGTGGGGTGAGAGGATAAAATTCATCACCCCTAATCTAAGATCTCTTCAATTACCTTTTTCCAAACCCAAAAACCAATATAATTGCTTTAGATTTAAATTAAAATTATAAGAGAGCATAAATAGTAGTTTGAATTTTCCTTGAAGTCTCTTTTTAGTGGAAAAAGTGTTTATAATTTTTAATCTAATTTTGTTTGTTAAATACTTTATCTTGAGTTCTAATTATTTTATTAGAGAAAATTTTCCTAAATAATTAGCTCTTCACATTTATTTCCATATTTTAGGACTTAAAAATTTTTGAATCCCTTAAGTTAATTTTTAACTTTCTTTTGATTAAATAAATTGTTAGTTTAATTAAAAAATTATTTTATTTTCTTATAAGTACTCTCATAGTTTTGCTCGGCAATAAAAAAAAGCTTAAGTATGGGGGTATTTGATAAGTCTTTATTTATAGTATTTTTTATATAGTTTTATTTAATAAATAGCTATGTTTATTTCTAGTTTTTATTAATTTTTAAATTAATCCTTTTGTTTTCTTATTTCAAGTAAATTTGGGCTGCCAATAGCAAATTGGAGCATACAGGACTGACCAGGAGATGAAACAGAAGAGTCCTTGAGAAATCACTTCTACACGCCCATGTCATGGGCGTGACCTTCAGGTCACGGGCGTGACAGGTGACTGTAACCCACATAGGAGCCCAGAGAACGGGATACATCAGTTTAAAACTACACGCCCCTGGTTACGGTCATGACCTTTAGGTCACGAGCGTGACCAGAAGGCGTGACCAAGGGGCTCAATTCGTCTATCGAAGAATGTCGGACATTCAAGTACACTCCCATGACCCAAAGGTCACGGGCGTGACCCAGGGTGTAGCATGTGCGTTTCCAGCCAGTAAATCAGCCGTTGCGCCAGATTTCCGTTGCAGCATGACACGCCCTGGTCACGAGCGTGACCAGGGGGTGTGAAGCCTCCATCAGCACCTGTTTACTACCGTTGTTTGTAGCTTCCAACCATTTTCTAGAAACAGAAATGATACGCCCTAGGTCACGGGAGTGACCTAGGGGTATGACCCGTCATTTAACTGATCTTGGCGGTTTCTCCTCCAACGTTCTCGGGCTTTCAAGACGGCGGTTCCGAGCCTTACACGCCCTAGGTCATGGGCGTGACCTAGGGCATGACCTTCCAGAAGTTTTTCCTATAAATTCCAGATGAGTTCAAGAGCTGGGGTGAGCCAGGAGGCCAATCTAGGAGTAGTTTTAGCTCGTTTATTTCCTTGTTTTGCTGTATATTCTTTATGTAACTTTTGCCTTCATAGTTTAGTTTGCCTTTCATTGTGTTTAATTCAATTACCCCCTTTTTGTAATCATGTTCTTGCCCTTCTTTTTTATGTAATTTCTTCATCATGCTTAGTAGCTAAACTTCTTTTAGCACTTGATCATGATGAATCTTGGAATAAAATAAGCTTCTCAAATATATTAAAAATGACAACTCATTTACTTTACTCACTAACGATTTATCTTTGATTTATATTGTATCAAATTCATATTGCGCGGATATATTCTACGATATAAGATCCGTATCCTAAATGACCGAGAGGTTGTGGATACGAGGAGATCACTCAAAGATAAAAGGAGTGGCATGCACTCCTCCAGAGAGGACGACATAAATCTTCCAGATTGGAGTCAAATCTAATAGAGGGGTTCACCGCCTAAAGCAAGCTTAGGGGTTTCGACTGGTCGAGAGGTCTTAATCGATTAACCTAAGGTTAGTAAAAAGCATGAGCTCGAGAGAGATGCTTTTGTACTTAAGGATCCTCCACGGTGGGGTGAGCAATTTAAGAGTCTTGCGTACTTTATGTTCATAGAGGAGGTTTATTTTAGTCCAAGTGGATTCTAGATCAAGTGCTATATTTTATTTTGTTTTCTAGTTGTAGTTTAAATTCACTCATTTCTATTATTTAGATAAAATAATATCAATTTGCTTTACTAGAAGTACTAAACAGACCCCGAGTCTAATACGACATTTCCAATACTATATTTCGATAGGTACACTTGCCTATTTCGAGATTATAGTTTGGATATATTTTTAAAACTATAAAATTCCTCATCAAGTTTTTGGCGCCGCTGCCGAGGATTCTTTTTGTTGATATTTAGAAAGTGCAAATTTTGTTACTTTTATCATTCTCTTTCTCTACCCCAATTCTCCTTTTGATTTTCTTTTTTATTCACTTCCATTAGGTAAAGGTTGTTTTATTTTCTTTTTATATTAAAACAATGTTATCTCAATTTCCCGCTAAAATTGTCAGGCTTAAAAATCAACTAGATATTTTGAAAGCTGCAAAACAACGCCAAAGTGTTTGCTATTATTGTGGTGGTTCTCATCGAAGTGAGTATTGTTATCTTTATAATTATAATTCACAGCTATCTTATGAAAATAAAATTGAATATAATTATTAAAATAACTATTCTCACTTTTATGATAATTCTTTTTTCAATATTCATGAAAATAATTTTTCCAATTCCTTTAATTTCCATGAAAATAATTTTTTGAATTTAAACTAGAATACTTATTTTTATTTAAATAATTTTTCTTCTACCTCGGACGTTTGTTTTCCTTGTTCGCAAGATAAACCAAAAAACTTACCGAGTTATGAGAATAATTATTTGGATCCTAAGTTTTGTTCTTCTTTTAGAACACCACAATCGCTTTCTTCTAATTTTGGGGACTTTACGCAATTCATTGTTGATCCTCCCCAAAATTTAAAAGAAAATATTTCTTGTTCTAATGATTCTTCACCCCCACCAAATAGTTCACCTAGTACGGAACATGAATATTTATGTGGCCCCTTGGTGACTTATTCAGAAGAGGAAGAATTATTATATCAAGAATTTTTTAAAGTTATGCGTACACCGGGTGAAATAGAAGAAAAACAGGTTTCTTCTCCTATTTCTCCCGATTGTCATTCTCCTCATGAATTTTCAACTTCCACTTATGAATTTTTAGAAATTGAAATTCATGAAACTACAGTGTCCAGTAATTTTCTTTTAGATAACAACTTTATTTTAGAAAATACACAACTTATACCTAATCATATAAATTCGCAAGAACCTCCTCCTTGCGAAGATTTTTCTGACGCTCTTACTTTTGATTTTTCTTTAACAAATGAATTTCATGAAGATGATGAGCTGTTGCCATCACACGTCGTCAATGATCCATTTGCCGCTCATCTACAAAAATTCACATCACCTCATGTATGTTTAGGTGATGTGAATTTACATTTTCAAGTCAAATCTTCAAAAAAGGAGAATCAAGAAGCAAGCGGAGGAGTCACTGGGCGAGCGTCTTCGACGTATTCACCCAATCGTGAATTAAGGGAGTTGCCCATTCAACTTCAATATTATTTTCCATTCTCCTAACTATAACCGTCTTGCTTAAAGACGGGAAAAAGAAAAGTGCTCTTGGGAGACACCCCTTACTTATCTTTTAATTTTTATGAATTTTGTTTTATGAATTTTCACAAACTGTTTTTCTTTCCCCCCACCTACTTGACTTATAAACATTGGGGACAATGTTTATTTTTAAGTATGGGGGTGGATTCCTATTTTTTGTTTTTATTTAAAAATTTAAAAAAACTTTTTAAAATCTTAAAAATTACAAAATTTTGTTTTCTTTTTATTATCAAAAAAAATACAAAAGAAGAAAATAAAAAATATATATAATAAAACCCTGCTTAAATTTTTGTGACTTTTCAACAATTTATTTTGAGTTTCTTTATAAGAGTTTTTATAATTTTTGATTTTCTAAATCTTTTATTTCATCAAGGTTAGTTAAATTTAATTTTTAGGTGATTTGATTTTAAGAAATAAATATATGAAGTAAATTTGTTTAAAGAAATTTATTTAGTCTTTTTCTCTCAAATTTTAATTAGTTTCAATTTCATAGTGCTTTGTTTAATAATTTTTAGATTTTAATTATCTCCACTTTAAACTTTCAAATACTTAGGAAATTTTAATTTACTATAGTTGGTCTCCAACAATTTTAATTTATCCTAAATTTTTGCTAGCCTTTCCCTTGTTTTTAACTTTCTTGTTAGATCATATGTCATGGGGATAAGAGAATAAAATTCATTATCCTCTGGTACACATATTCAAAATTTTATTTTTGGTTAGATCATATGTCATGGGAATCAAGTATTTCTTGGTACACATATGCAACCCCCAAAAGAAGAGTAAGTGGATAAAATTCATTACTCCTAAGCAATTTTGTTTGAAGAGAAAAAAAATAGAAACAAATATCAAAAAGAAAAAAATTATGTTGGGTGAGAGGATAAAATTCATCACCCCTAATCTAAGATCTCTTCAATTACCTTTTTCCAAACCCAAAAACCAATATAATTGTTTTAGATTTAAATTAAAATTGTAAGAGAGCATAAGTAGTAGTTTGAATTTTCTTTGAAGTCTCTTTTTAGTGAAAAAAGTGTTTATAATTTTTAATCTAATTTTGTTTGCTAAATACATAATTTTGAGTTCTAATTATTTTATTAGAGAAAATTTTCCTAAATATTAAGTTATTCACATTTTTCTTTCATATTTTAGGACATAAAAGTTTTTTAATCCCTTAAGTTAATTTTTAACTTTCTTTTGATTTAATAAATTTTTAGTCTAATTAAAAAAATATTTTAATTTTTTATAAGTACTCTCATAGTTTTGCTCTGGAATAGCAAAGGCTTAAGTATGAGGGTATTTGATAAGTCTTTATTTATAGTATTTTTTATATAGTTTTTATTTAATAAATAACTATGTTTATTTCTATTTTTTATTAATTTTTAAATTAATCCTTTGTTTTTCTTATTTCAGGTAAATTTGGGCTGCCAATAGCAAATTGATGCTTACATGACTGACCAGGAGATGAAACAGAAGAATCCTTGAGAAATCACTTCTACACGCCCCTATCACGGGCGTTACCTTCAGGTCACGGGCGTGACATGTGGCCGTGACCCACAGAAGAGCCCAAAGAACGGGACACATCAGTTTAAAACTACACGCCCCTGGTCACGGGCGTGACCTATAGGTCACAAAAAATGTCGGATAGTCAAGTACACGCCCATGACCCAAAGGTCACGGGCATGACTCAGGGCGTGGCATGTGCGTTTCCAGCCAGTAAATCAGCCATTGCTACAGATTTTCGTTGCGCCAGATCTTGGCAGTTTCTCCTCCAACGTTCCCGGGCTTTCAAGACGGCGGTTCTGAGCTTGAGAAGCCCTATATCACGGGCGTGACCTAGGCCTGACCTTCCAGAAGTTTTTCTTATAAATTCCAGATGAGTTCAAGAGCTGTGGGGGGGGGGGGTATCCAGGAGGCCAATCTAGGAGTAGTTTTAGCTCATTTATTTCCCTGTTTTGCTTTATTTTCTTTATGTAACTTTTGTCTTCATAGTTTAGTTTGCCTTTCATTGTGTTTAATTCAATTACTCTCTTTTTAATAATCATGTTCTTGCCCTTCTATTTACGTAATTTCTTCATAGTTAAAACTGGAATCCGGTCTCCTGTGGAGTTCGACCCTTGGGGAAGGGGTGACCGCGCACCTACTAACCTCAAGCGAACGATCTAGGCACAAGACTAGGAACACAAGGGACAGACCCAAGGTCTTAGCGTGGAGAACCCGCCGCATACCCGAAAGACTAACATACTCTTCCCCTCCCAAGCCAAGGGCTGAGCTAAGGCACCTTCGGAGGGCTCTCTTGGCCGACCGAAACATCTGAGGAGGATCTCAAGATACACTCCTTAACTAAGGGTGTCACCTCGGGTCTATGTAAAATGTTCTCCGCCCGTCTAACTATTGGCGCAAAACCACCCAGCAGCCCTACTCTATGGAGCCCGAATTGGGCTGCTAATAGAGGAACTCCGCTACTCTAAAAGGATGATAACGGGCCATCAGGGGCTTCCCGACATCTATACCTCGGGGCCCACACGGAGGGAGCGGTTCACGAACACACCGCTCGCCCAAGACAGGAGGAGTAAACTATATTCACAAAGCATCATAGATATGAAAAAATATTACAGGAATATAAATTCCATACTCGGCACGCAGGCCGGCAATATAAACAAAAAGGCCTTCGAGGGCCGGCACAAGCTTGGGCTTAAGCCCGCTACTCCCCGCCTGGTACTGCAGCACCTGTATGCCAACGTATCAACGAGCGGCGGCCAACTAGTCATCGGTCGGCCAACATAAGCGGACCAAACATATTACGCACACCCCCTTTTTTGGGGCTATGGTGCGCGTTCCCTGCAAGCGGCTAATAAACAACTTCCTCAGAGTCTTCTCCGGGAACCCCAGAACATCACCAATCTGGCTCATACGCCTGGATGGGCTTCACACAGCATGCCTAAACCCGTACTCACGCTTCCAGGTACTAATGCAACTAACTGCGGGGACGTACACGTCAACCCGTCGGGAAGCTCCCTTCCCCCCACCCGTTGGTGGAGAGCGACTTCCGTGCAAATATGTAAACTGAATGCTTCACCTGCCCAAGTTGAAACATCATTACCCTTGTCGCGTGCTTGGCGGCGGGGACGGGAGAGGAGCTCCGAGTCGATCCTACTGCATACGGCCGCGTCGGTGGTCGATCTCCACTCCAGGCCGAGCCTCGCTCCAGGCCGAGCCTTGCTCCAGGCCAAGCCTCCCTCCAGGTCGTGCCTCGCTCCAGGCCGAGCCCCGCTCCAGGCCGGGAGAAAGAGAGGATCGGCCTGGGTGTGGTTGCTGCTCCAGGTCGGGAAGAAGAGAGGGTCGGCCGGGTTGGGGTTGCTTCAGGGCGGGAAAAAGAAGGAGAGGGGCGGCCGGGCTGCTGCCTTGCCGACAACGGAAGAGAGAGGGAATGGGGCGGCCGGGCTGCTGCTTCACTGGCAACGGGAGAGAGAGAGAGAGGAAGGGGCGGTCGTGCCCTAGCCTCGCCGGTGATGGGAGAGAGAGAGAGAGGAAGGGGCGGTCGTGCCCTAGCTTCGCCGGCGACGGGAGAGAGAGAGATAGAGAGAGGAAGGGGCGGCCGTGCCCTAGCTTCGCCGGTGACGAGAGAGAGAGAGAGGAAGGGGCGGCCGGGCTGTTGCTTCGCCGGTGACGGGAGAGAGAGAGAGAGGAAGGGGCGGCTGTTCCCTAGCTTCGCCGGCGACGGGAGAGAGAGAGAGAGAGTAAGGGGGCGGTGGGGCTCGGCTTTGCCGGCGACAGGAGAGAGGGGTCAATGGAGGCCATGCCCTAGCCCCCCCCCAAGGAATCCCGATGCCCTACCTTTTTTTTCTTCTTCCCTGCTGCCCCTGCTTCTTATTTTTCTTCTTTTTTTTATCCCCCCCCCCCCGCTGGAACCCGTCCCCCTGCTCAAAAATCCCCCCTCCCCTTTATCCTCTATCCCCTATCTCATATATGTATAATATATTATATATATTAGAATATAATATTTAATATATATATATATATATATATATATATATATAATATAAATATCTAAACTTGTGCGCATAAAACTTCCGCACGCACGCAGGAGAACCCGTACCTCCCCAAACGGGGTCGCACCATCTCGTCGCCCACAACACGCCCCTAGGCTGATTCTTGGGGAGGGTCCCACTCGCCCGGCTACGGGGTTGTACACAATCCTCGCTCTTTTCGAGCTTGGAACAAGCTCAGAAAGAATCATCCAACCCAATGTATCCGGCGAGTGGGAGCCGACCCAAAAAAATTTTGAGAGAAACTTGAATCTGCGCTTGGAGCATCAATCTCTCCATGACCTTTCTGAACCTTTTGAATCACTCAATACCCTTTGGTTCACTTCTATCGAATTGCCCTTATACAAATACTTACAACAAGTATACAATTTCTCGTGATATCGTGAAACATCAAAGCCACCTATTTGTATCTCATTGTGCATACGGAGCTAATCCTTTCCGCCCATGTGTGCCTACAGCCTTCCAGCTAATGAGAGCCTGACAGCGGGTCCACCCGGGGCCGAGCAGCACTCGGGGTCCCTTACCCCACAGGTGTGCATTCAGCCCTGCCAGCTAGTAGGAGCCTGACAGCGAGTCTACCCGGGGCCGAGCATCACTCGGGGTCCTGCAAAATATCCAAACTCTCTTTCCAAACTCAAAACTCTCTCCCTTACCCCCTAGGTGTGCTTACAGCCCTGCCAGCTAGTGGGAGCCTGACAGCGAGTCTACCCGGGGCCGAGCATCACTCGGGGTCCTGCAAAATGTCCAAACTCTCTTTCCAAACTCCAAACTCTCTCCCTTACCCCCCAGGTGTGCCTACAGCCCTGCCAGCTAGTGGGAGCCTGACAGCGAGTCTACCCGGGGCTGAGCATCACTCGGGGTCCTGCAAAATATCCAAACTCTCTTTCCAAACTCCAAACTCTCTCCCTTACCCCCCAGGTGTGCCTACAGCCCTGCCAGCTAATGAGAGCCTGACAGTGAATCTACCCGGCGTCCACTACTGCCGCCATCGAGTGACTTCCAGCCCTGCCAGCTAGGTGAGAGCCTGACAGCGGGATCTGCTCGAGGCCCACGGATGACACCGAGTGACTTCCAGCCCTGCCAGCTAGGTGAGAGCCTGACAGCGAGACCTGCTCGGGGTCCAAAACTACCACCATCGAGTGACTTCCAGCCCTGCCAGCTAGGTGAGAGCCTGACAGCGGGATCTGCTCGAGGCCCACGGATGACACCGAGTGACTTCCAGCCCTGCCAGCTAGGTGAGAGCCTGACAGCGGGATCTGCTCGGGGTCCAAAACTACCCGACTTGACTTTGCTCGAGATGGAGACATCCTATTTACTTAAGAGGTGCTGGAGAGTTAATTACACCGATGCTTTTACAAATGGAGGACGCATTCTATTCCTAAGAGAGATGATCTGGAAGTCGTCAAATCGGGAAGCTGGCGTCCAAGTCTGTTCCTGATAATTCCTCCAATCGGAAGAGAGATGCAATCGGGGGGACATAGGCCGACGTGCTAGGGGGGAGCTGATCTCGGTCGTCAGTGCAGAGGCTCGATCTTACAATAGCGCTTAGAGTCCCGAGGCATCATCCCATCATCCGAACTAGGCTATTTAAAAGAAACGGGTTGCACGTTTCGTATCCTGATCCAATGACAAAGATCACTTTCAGCCATGTCACTTTCGATTGCTTGGAGAGATCGGCCCTTTATCAAATCTGGGAGGTTAGCGTCTAGGCTCGTTCCTGATAATTCCTCTAGTCGGAGGAGAGGTACGATCGGGAGGACATAGGACGGCGTGCAAGGGGGGAGCTGATCTCGGCCGTTAGTGCAGAGGCTCGGTCTTACAATAGCGCTTAAAGTCCCGTGGCACCGTCCCATCGTCCGAACTAGGCTATTTAAAAGGAACGAGTTGGACGCTTGGCTTCCGGAGTCGATCGCGAGGCTAACCCGTGAAGCCCTCATAAGCTCGAGGCGAATCGGTAATAAAGAGAAAACTTGACCGCTACTGAATTACAAGGAAGAGATAACATATTACCGCTAGGGAGGGAACCCTTTCTGGTCACCCCGGCTCCTAATACCTCTCAGCTGCTCTCTTACTTGATCTTGAAGATAATAACCTCCAGGTTTCTCGTTGATGTAAAAAGTGGGGATACATGGGTTTTCATAGGTAGAAGCGCTTCAAATAGGTGCAAATCTTACTCCAAATGCTATGGGATTCAAACAACAGCTATGGGAGGGGACAACTCTGAGTATGAGGACCATACACACAAAGTGTCAATGCATGACCGTGGTCGCCACCTGGTTCCACTTCTATAGCCATGATGTTCGCCTGAGTTCTTCTGTGCTAGTCACTCTCCACGCTCACCGCACCAAAATGTTGAAACCATAATCCAGTCTCCTGTGGAGTTCGACCGTTGGGGAAGGGGTGACCGCGCACCTACTACCCTCAAGCGAACGATCTAGGAACAAGGCTAGGAACACAAGGGACAGACCCAAGGTCTCAGCGTGGAGGACCCGCCGCATACCCGAAAGACTAACAACTCTTCCCCTCCCTAGCCAAGGGCTGAGCTAAGGCACCTTCGGAGGGCTCTCTTGGCCTACCGGAACATCTGAGGAGGATCTCAAGATACACTCCTTAACTAAAGGTGTCACCTCGGGTCTATGTAAAATGTTCCCCGCCCGTCTAACTATTGGCGCAAAACCGCCCAGCAGCACTACTCTACGCAGCCCCAATTGGGCCGCTAATAGCGGTACTCCGCTACTCTGAAAGGATGACAAAGGGCCATCAAGGGCTTCCCGGCATCTATACCTCGGGGACCACACGGGGGGAGCGGTTCACGAACACACTGCTCGCCCAAGATAGGAGGAGTAAACTATATTCACAGAGCATCACAGATATGAAAAAATATTATAGGAATATAAATTCTATACTCGGCACGCAGGCCGGCAATATAAAAAAAAAGGCCTTTGAGGGTCGGCACAAGCTTGGGCTTAAGCCCGCTACTCCCCGCCTGGTACTGCAACACCTGTACGCCAACGTCTCGACGAGCGGCGGCTAACTAGTCATCGGTCGGCCAACATAAGCAGACCAAACATATTGCGCACACCCCCTTATTTGGGGCTATGGTGCGCGTTCCCTGCAAGCGGCTAATAAACAACTTCCTCAGAGTCTTCTCCGCGAACCCCAGAACATCACCAATCCGGCTCACACGTCGGGATGGGCTTCACACAGCATGCCTAAACCCGTACTCACGCTTTCGGGTACTAATACAACTAACTGCGGGGACGTACACGTCAACCCGTCGGGAAGCTCCCTTCCCCACACCCGTTGGTGGAGAGGGACTTCCATGCAAATATGTAAACTGAAGGCTTCACCTGCCCACGTTGAAACATCGTTACCCTTGTCACGTGCTTGGCGGCGGGGACGGGAGAGGAGCTCTGAGTCGATCCTACTGCATACGGCCGCGTCGGTGGTCAATCTCCACTCCAGGCCGAGCCTCGCTCCAGGACGAGCCTCGCTCCAAGACGAGCCTTGCTCCAGGCCGAGCCCCGCTCTAGGCCGGGAGAAAGAGAGGATCGGCCGGGGTGTGGTTGCTGCTCCAGGTCGGGAAGAAGATAGGGCCGGTCGGGTTGGGGTTGCTTCAGGCCGGGAAAAAGAAGGAGAGGGGCGGCCGGGCTGCTGCCTTTCCGGCGATGGAATAGAGCGGGAATGGGGCGGCCGGGCTGCTGCTTCGCCGGCCACGGGAGAGAGAGAGAGAGAGAGGAAGGGTCGGCCATACCCTAGCCCCGCCGGTGACGGGAGAGAGAGAGGAAGGGGCGGTCGTGCCCTAGCTTCACCGGCGATGGGAGAGAGAGAGAGAGGAAGGGGCGGCCATGCCCTAGCTTCGTCGGCGACGGGAGAGAGGGAGAGGAAGGGGCGGCCGGGCTGCTGCTTCGCCCGCGACGGGAGAGACAGAGGAAGGGGCGGTCATGCCCTAGCCTCGCCGGCGACGGGAGAGAGAGAGAGTGGAAGGGGGCGGTGGGGCTCGGCTTTACCGGTGACGGGAGAGAGGGGGGAATGGCGAACGTGCCCTAGCCTCCCGAAGGAATCCCGATGCCATCCCTTTTTTTTCTTCTTCCCTGCTGCCCCTGCTTCTTATTTTTCTTCTTTTTTTATCCCCCCCCCCCCCCCGCTGGAACCCGTCCCCCTGCTCAAAAATCCCCCCTCCCCTTTATCCTCTATCCCCTATCTCATATATGTATAATATATTATATATATTAGAATATAATATTTAATATATATATATATATATATATATATATATATATATATATATATATATATATATATATATAAATACAAATTCTAAACTTGTGCGCATAAAACTTCCGCACGCTCGCACGAGAACCAGCACCTCCCCAAACGGGGTCGCACCAACTCGTCGCCCACAACACGCCCCTAGGCTGATTCTTGGGGAGGGTCCCACTGGCCCGGCTATGGGGTTGTACATTCATCATGCTTAGTAGCTAAACTTCTTTTTGGACTTGATCACGATGAATCTTGGAATAAAATAAGTTTCTCAACTTTATTAAAAATTTCAGGTCATTTACTTTACTCACTAACAATTTATCTTTGATTTATATTATATCGAATTCATATTGCGCGGATATGTTCTTTGATCTAAGATCCGTATCCAAAATGACCGAGAGGTTGCGGATACGAGGAGATCACTCAAAGATAAAAGGAGTTGCATGCACTTCTCAAGAGAGGATGAAATAAATCTTCCGAATTGTAGTCAAATCCAATAGAGTGATTCACCGCCTAAAGCAAGCTTAGGGGTTTTGACTGGCCGAGAGGTCTTAATCGATCAACCTAAGGTTAGTCAAAAGCATCATCTCGAGAGAGACGCTTTTTACTTAAGGAACCTCCACGGTCGGGTGAGCAATTTTAGAGTCTTGCGTACTTTATGTTCATAATGGAGGTTTATGTTAGTCTAAGGGGATTCTAGATCAAGTGCTATATTTTATTTTGTTTTCTAGCTGTAGTTCAAATTCACTCATTTCTATTATTTAGATAAAATAATATCAATTTGCGTGAGTAGAAGTACTCAACAGGCCTCGAGTCTAATATGACATTTACAATACTATATTTCGATAGGTACACTTGCCTATTTTGAGATTATAGTTTGGATATATTTTTAAAACAATATATTCCACATCAAGTTTTTGTCGCCGCTGCCGGGGATTCTTTTTGTTGATATTTAGAAAACGCAAATTTTATTACTTTTATCATTCTCTTTCTCTACCCTAATTCTCCTTTTGATTTTCTTTTTTATTCACTTCCATTAGGTAAATGTTGTTTTATTTTCTTTTTACATTAAAAAACTGTTATCTCAATTGACCGCTAAAATTGCAGGCTTCAAAATCAATTAGATATTTTGGAAGCCGCAAAACAACGCCAAAGTGTTTGTTATTATTGTGGTTGTTCTTATCAAAGTGAGTATTGTTATCTTTATAATTATAATTCACAGCTACCTTATGAAAATAAAATTGAATATAGTTATGAAAATAACTATTCTCACTTTTATGATAATTCTTTTTTCCGATTTTCATGAAAATAAATTTTCTAATTCCTTTAATTTCCATGAAAATAATTTTTTTAATTTAAACGAGAATTCTTATTTTGATTTAAATAATTTTTCTTCTACCTCGGATGTTTGTTTTCCTTGTTCGCAAGATCAACCAGAAAACTTTCCGAGTTATGAGAACAATTATTTGGATCCTAATTTTTGTTCTTCTGTTAGCACACCATAATCGCTTTCTTCTAATTTTGGGGACTTTACGCAATTCATTGTTGATCCTCCCAAAAATTTAGAGGAAATTATTTCTTGTTCTAATGATTCTTCACCCCCTCCAAATAGTTCCCCTAGTATGGAACATGAATCTTCATGTTCACCCTTGGTGACTTATTCGGAAGAGGAGGAAGAATTATTATATCAAGAATATTTTAAAGTTATGTGCACACCGGGTGAGATAGAAGAAAAACATGTTTCTTCTATTATTTCTCCTGATTTTCATTCTCCTCATAAATTTTCAACCTCCACTTATGAATTTTTAGAAATTGAAATTCATGAAACTATAGTGCCCAGTAATTTTTTTTAGATAACAACTTTATTTTAGAAAATACACAACCTATACCAAATCATATTACTTCACAAGAACCTCCTCCTTGCGAAGATTTTTTTGACGCGCTTAATTTTGAGTTTTCTTTAACAAATCAATTTCATGAAGATGATGAGCCGTTGCAATAACACGTCGTCAACGATCCATTTTCCTCTTGTCTACAAAAATTCACATCGACTCAGGTATGTATAGGTGATGTGAATTTACATTTTCAAGTCAAATGTTCAAAAAAGGACAAACAAGAAGCAAGCGGAGGAGTCGCTGGGCGAGCGTCTTCGGCGTATTCACCCAAGCGTGAATTAAGGGAGTTGCCCCTTCATCTTCAATATTATTTTCCATTCTCCTAACAAAAACCGTCTACCTTAAAGACGAGAAAAAGGAAAGCGCTCTTGGGAGACATCCCTTGCTTAACTTTTAATTTTTATGAATTTTTTTTCTAAATTTTCACAAACTGTTTTTCTTTTCCCCCCTCCTACTTGACTTATAAACCTTGGGGACAATGTTTATTTTTAAGTATGGGGTGGATTCCTATTTTTTGTTTTTATTTAAAAATTCAAAAGAAAAATCTTTTTAAAATCCTAAAAATTACAAAATTTATTTTCTTTTTTTTATAAAATAATACAAATATATATATATATATATATATATATATATATATATATATATATATATATATATATATATATAATAAACCCCTGCTTAAATTTTTGTGACTTTTCATCAATTTATTTTGAGTTTCTTTATAAGAATTTTTATAATTTTTGATTTTTTTTAATCTTTTATTTCATCAAAATTAGTTAAATTTAATTTTTAGGTGATTTGATTTTAAGAAATATATTTATGAAGTACATTTGTTTAGAGAAATTTATTTAGTCTTTTTCTCTCAAATTCTAATTATTTTGAATTTCATAGTGCTTAGTTTAACAATTTTTAGATTTTAATTATCTCCACTTTAAACTTTAAGATTCTTAGGAAATTTTAATTTACTATAGTTGGTCTCCAACAATTTTAATCTAATCTAAATTTTTGATAGCCTTTCCCTTGTTTTTAACTTTCTTGTTAGATCATATGTCATGGGGATAAGAGGATAAAATTCATTATCCCATGGTACACATGCAAAATTTTATTTTTGGTTAGATCATATGTCATGGGAATCAAGTATTCCTTAGTGCACATATGCAACCCCCAAAAGAGAAGTAAGAGGATAAAATTCATTACTCCTAAGCAATTTTGTTTGAAGAGAAACAAAACAGAAAAAAATATCAAAAAGAAAAAATTGTGTGGGGTGAGAGGATAAAATTCAACACCTCTAATCTAAGATCTCTTTAATTACCTTTTTTCAAACACAAAAACCAATATAATTGCTTTAGATTTAAATTAAAATTGTAAGAGAGCATAAGTAATAGTTTGAATTTTCCTTGAAGTCTCTTTTTAGTGGAAAAAGTGTTTATAATTTTTAATATAATTTTGTTTGCTAAATACTTAATTTTGAGTTCTAATTATTTTATTTGAGAAAAGTTTCCTAAATATTTAGCTCTTCACATTTTACTTTCATATTTTAGAACTTAAAATTTTTTGAATCCCTTAAGTTAATTTTTAACTTTCTTTTGATTTAATAAATTTTTAGTTTAATTAAAAAATTATTTTAATTTCTTATAAGTACTCTTATAGTTTTGCTCTGCAATAGTAAAAGCTTAAGTATGGGGGTATTTGATTAGTCTTTATTTATAGTATTTTTTATATAGTTTTTATTTAATAAATAGCTATGTTTATTTCTAGTTTTTATTAATTTTTAAATTAATCCTTTTGTTTTCTTATTTTAGGTAAATTTGGGCTGCCAATAGCAAATTGGAGCTTACAGGACTAACCAGGAGATGAAACAGAAGAATACTTGAGAAATCACTTCTACACGCCCCTATCACGGGCGTGACCTTCAGGTCACGGGGGTGACAGGTGGCCGTGACCCACAGAGGAGCCCAGAGAATGGGACACATCAGTTTAAAACTATACGCCCCTGGTCACGGGAGTGACCTATAGGTCACGGGCGTGACCAGAATGCATGACCAAGGGGCTCAATTCCTCGAGCGAAGAACGTTGGACAGTCAAATACACGCCCATGACCCAAGGCGTGGCATATGCGTTTCCAGCAAGTAAATCAGCCGTTGTGCGAGATTTCCGTTGCGTCAGATCTTGGCGGTTTCTCCGCCAATGTTCCCGGGCTTTCAAGATGGCGGTTCCGAGACTGACATGCCCTAGGTCACGGGCGTGACCTAGGGCATGACCTTCTAGAAATTTTTAATATAAATTCCAGATGAGTTCAAGAGTTGGGGGGGGGAGCAAGGAGGACAATCTAGGAGTAGTTTTAGCTCGTTTATTTTCCTGTTTTGCAGTATTTTCTTATGTAACTTTTGCCTTCATAGTTTAGTTTGTCTTTCATTGTGTTTAATTCAATTACTCTCTTTTTAGTAATCATGCTCTTGCCCTTCTTTTTATCTAATTTCTTCATCATGCTTACTAGCCTGCAAGGCAAATGCAGCAGCCCGCTCCTGCGATGGTGCAGGTACCTCTTCCAGAGGTTGAGCCAAGAAGAGTGCAACAGGTAGTAGTGGAGTCGTTGGTGCAAAGGAGGGCAACCGAGAGATAGCTCAAACATATCTGAGCTTTAATCCTCCTATATTCTCGTGGTTGGGAACCCCATCTCAAGCTGAAGACTGGCTCTCCCGTGTGAAGAGAGTCTTGACAGTGACGGAGACAGAGGAGTAGCAGATGACCACTATAGCTACGTTGCTTTTGGATGGAGACGCTAGGCTGTAGTGGGAGGGTTTGGAGCTACATCTATTGAGAGGTAGGCAACTTATAGACGTCTCGATGGAGGAGTTCTCGAGACTGTTCTTGGCTAGGTACCTCCCTTCGACTCAGAGGATTGCCTTGGAGAATGAGTTACAGAGGTTAGTACAAGGAGAGAGTAGCGTGGAAGAGTATCTCCACGAGTTTACTAGGTTGGGTCGGTTTGCTAGCTCTACCATCGTGGATGAGGAGCGTAAGACCAACCATTTTTACGAAGGTCTAAGAGATGACTTGAGGCTACTACTCTCGGGGCCGATGACACAGGGTTTCTTGACCTTGGTCAACATGGCCCGGTCCTTGGAGAAGGACATGAAGAATGTTCAAGCGAAGAAAATCCTTGGTGATAAAAATTCTGAGTTCAAGGTGCCGGCGAACTCAAAGTTTGGGCACCGTAAGTTCTTTAAGAAGGATAGGACTTCGGGTCCAGCTCCTTCTTCCGGTGCTTCTGGGGTGACTACGGGTCGGACCCCGGGTGCATGTTTTACTTGTGGGAAGCCGGGGCACTTTGCCCGTGATTGTTGGAGAGGAAGTCCCAAGTCCGAGACGAAGCCGGGAGCAACTTATGACGAGAAGGGCAAAGCGGTGGAGTCAACCGCGTCCCATTATGCTCCGGCTCAACCAAGGGTTTATAATTTTGGCCAACAGGAGGCCATCAAACAAGAGGATGTGGTGACAGGTACGGTTTAATTCGTAGCAAGTTAAGTTTCTTTAAATACTTGTTATGCGTATGTTACCTTACCATTGCTTATTTAGGATTTGTTTTGATTTGTGAGTTTCCTGCAAGAGCACTCTTTGATACGGGAGCTTCACACTCCTTGTTCAAAGGATTCATATCGCGCATCGGGGTACCTTCTTAGATGGCGAAGGACAAGTTGGATGTTTTGTTACCGAATGGGTGTTCGATGCGCGCGGATAAAATCTGCGGTGTTAAGATTCGCATTGGGAATCAAGAGTTCGATCTACAAGCGTCGTTACTACCATTGGTGGAGTTCGATGTTATATTTGGCATGGACTGGCTCTCGTAGCAGCAAGCCTATATTGATTGCGGTCGCAAAGTAGTCAAGTTGGGAGTAAGTCGTGAGATGACTTTTACAGGCTTGAAAGGGTCGAGCAAGACGTTGATGTCTGCTCTTCAGGTGGTGAAGGCGATTCGTGCTGGTGCAGAGTTGTTTTTTACACTAGTGGAGGTTGCAAAGCCAAAGCCTACATTGGATAGTATTTCAGTGGTAGCTGAGTACCCTAATGTGTTCCCCGCAGATCTTCCTGGAGCCGCACCTCAACGGGAGATAGATTTCACTATTGAGCTAGTGCCAGGTGCAAAGCCTGTGTCACGATCTCCATATCGGCTAGCGCCTAAGGAAATGGAGGAGCTGAAGGTGCAACTTTAAGAGTTTTTGGAGCAAGGGTTTGTGCGTCCAAGTTTGTCGCCTTGGAGCGCATCGGTCCTCTTTGTAAAGAATAAGGATGGGAGCTTGAGACTTTGTATTGATTATCGGGAGTTAAACAAGCTAACGGAAAAGAACAAGTACCCAATCCCAAGGATCGATGAGCTTTTTGATCTGTTGGTCAGGTCGACGGTGTACTCTAAGTTGTATCTCAAGTCTGGTTACTATCAGTTGAGGATAAGGGAGAGTGATATCCCTAAGACAGCATTCAGTACAAGATACAGGCATTACGAGTTTACGGTCATGCCGTTTGGGCTGACAAATGCACCGTCAGTGTTCATGGATTTGATGAGCAGGACCTTCAGTGAGTACTTGGACCATTTTGTGATCGTCTTCATCAACGATATTTTGGTGTACTCGCAGAGTGAGGAAGATCACTTCAGGCATCTTCATTTGCTTTTGGAGATGCTAAGGAGGAGTCAATTGTACGCCAAGTTCTCGAAGTACGAGTTTTTGTTATCCTCAATGGCATTCCTCGGTCATATAGTGAGTGGGGAAATTATTGCAGTAGATCTGACGAAGATTGTTGCGATACGAGTGTGGTCTGAGCTTTCTACGGTAGCGGAAGTCCGGAGCTTTCTAGGGCTTGCCGGCTATTATAAGCGCTTCGTAGAGAACTTCTCACGGATAACGTTACCTCTCACTACTTTGACGAGAAAGGAGCAGAAGTTTGTTTGGACGCCGGAGTGCGCGTGAGCTTTTGAGGAGTTGAAATGTCGGTTCACCACGGTGCCTGTGTTGAGTTCGCCGAGTGGGACCGAAGGTTATGAGATTTATTGCGATGCTTCGGGCAGTGGTTTGGTTTGTGGGTTGTTACAGCATGGAAGCGTTATAGCATATGGCTTGAGACAGCTGAAGGTGCACGAGAGGAACTATCTGGTCCATGACTAGGAGTTAGAGGCCGTGATTTTTGCCTTGAAGCTGTGGCAACATTATTTGTACGGTGTGAAGATCGATATCAACAACGATCACAAGAGCCTGAATTATTTGATTGATCAGAAAGATCTGAACATGTGGCAGCGTAGATTGATGGAGTTCCTGGGGGACTATACATTTTGTTGGATCCCTAGTTGATTTGGGCTAGGTCCACTAACTTAGGATGTGACCCATCATGTATAGTCTGGGTCAATTTATATTTTAGAGTCTAAGACAGTCCTCTATCTCAACTTCAGATGGACCAGCCTTCCTCAAGACCATCAGGAACTCCAGATCTATCAGTTTTTCACACTAAGTGATATGAGTTCGACGTTCGTCGAACTCAGCTCGACGAAGGGAGTTCTGCGCTCGACGATCGTGAGATAATTCATAGTGCTGAGCTCGACGAACTATGTTCTTTGTTCGACGAACACCAGGATTCTACTTCAAGCTTTATTAGGACTACTTCAGAATTTCTCTAAGTCCAACTTCAAGCTTCGGTCGACGAATTACTTTCTGAGCTCGATGAACTTGGACCTCGAGTTGTCAATTTCTCAGGTCGACGAAGTCAGCTTCTCAGGTCGACGAATGCTGTACTCTACTCGACGATTTCTGGACTTAGAGAATTTGTGTCGACACTTAGGGTTTGTGTCGACAGCAGATAATGTGTGTCGACACCAGCTTATGTCGACACCAGAGGATTTGTGTCGACACCTGGATATCAGTCGACACCAGCTTATGTCGACACCAAGATCAATCTGTCGACACCAACTTTTGTTGACACAGCATTTCAGCAGATGCAGAGTATTTTACCTAAGTCCAAAACTTTTCTCAGCTCGACGAATAATGTCTTACATTGAAGATTGTCTGTTCAACGAATGAATACTGTCAGCTCGAAGAACTCAACTCAGCTCGACGAACTCAACTCAGCTCGACGAACTCAACTCAGCTCGACGAACTCAGCTCAGCTCGACGAACTCAACTCAGCTCGACAAACTCAGCTCAGCTCGACGAACTCAGCTAAGCTCGATGAACTCAGGCTCAGCTCGACGAACTCAAAACTCAGTTCGACGAATTATGTTCTTTGGTCGACGATTCCAGACTAGGTCTTCTTCCGTTCCCGTCTCATTCCATGGCGCTGATTCCTGAACATTTAATGGCAGTTCTTCCCAGAATACTACCGTTAGAATGTGAAGTTAATCCTGGATTATTACATACCATTTTCCCATGGAAATAGTTGGGGAAATAATTTATTGCAGCTTCCTTTCCAGGCCGTCTGCCATTACTGCTCTATTATTCAAAATTCAAAGGATTCTTATGACATTGAGATAGACAGAAAGAGCCAGCAATACAGTAATACAGTGATTCAGACAACATAAAAAAAAGGAATTCGTTCTTGGCCCAGAGAGAAACTGATCAAGAAGAAGAAGAACCCTACATCAATATCAAGAGTCTTCTTCTTCTGCTTTTACTCAGGATAACTTCAAAGACAATACATTCATATCAGTCACAAGAAGTTCCTGGAGACTTTCTGTGGACCAGGAAATCTAGGTCTTTGAAGACCTATCACCCTGAAGCAGTGCTCCAGCATTCTTCCTGATTCATTCTACATCTCAGGGGGAGCAAAGCTGCTAAACAACAATCCACAAGTCTTCTCATTTGACTTGAGAAAGAGAAGATCTCATCACCCTCTCACTCCACCTCTGTACAGGGTTTTAATTCCCTTCAAAATTATTCTGGTTGCAAGTCTCCCTCCAAAAGACTTGAGGGTTTGGTTTTTGGGAACCTGATCAAAACCCCATGTTAAATTTTCTCAACGTGGTCAGCAAGATAGCCCAAACGCCAAAATAATATCTTCGGAACTACCCAATTCGCACGTTGAACCAGCGGAAACCAAGGACTAGAGGTACAAAGGTAAATCCCAACAAACAATGGAGGCACAAGCAAGTCTTTTATACATTCACTTCTTTACAATGCGAGGCATCCATAGCGAGACATGATTTCGCTAGTATAACAGCTGAAAATAGAAAGCACTAAAAAACAAGCCGGGCGGACAGCACCCGAGTCCGCCGAGACCGCGAGGTCGCCGAGGTCGCCGAGTCCGCTGAGCTCGCCCAAGATATGCTGCAATCCGCCGAATAGACACGGAGTCTGCCGAAGCCGCGAGGCCGCGCGGACACACCGTTATTCGCCTCCTGCTGAACTTGAACTTAGGAACACCCCTACCCGCCTGAAGCCGGCGGACAGGTTATTGAAGCTGGCAAAGTTGAAACAGAACTGACAAGCCGCAGAGCGACCTCCTGCTGAGTCCGCAAAGACCACACACTCCCAAGCACTTGACCGAAGTCACAGCCAAACTCCTGGCTCCTTGAAGCTATACGCGCGACCTGCACACAGCAAACTATCAGTCTGAAACAATCCGCGCGGACTGGAAAACACAGACCGTAGCTCCTTGAACACCCCAACTTACTGTTCACTCAAGTTATTTAGGTTATGCCAGGGGTGGTCCTATTTATAGGCAAGGTGAGGAGTGTGGTCACCGCCCAAGAGATAGCGTCACCACCCTAGCCCGCGCGATAGCAAAAACACCGTCCGCCGAGTCCGCATGGACTTAGCCGGATACCAAGGGAAACCGCCAGGAGCAAGCCAGCCATTGGCGAACCCTCTCCAGTCCGCCCAAGCTTATGCGGACAAGGCATCAGCCCGCAAAGCTTCAACCACTGCAAGACAGCAACCCCCTTCAATGGCAGTCCGCACTAACCCGAGGCAGTCCGCAAGACTCACACCCCAACCCGCCACAAGTCCACGACCAAAGGAAGACAGCAACAGTCCGCCCGGTCACAACGGACTTGGCGGATACCGCGGACACCATGGCCATGGCACAAAGTGTGACCAAGTCCAAAACCATCAAGGGCCAATGCGAGCATGGCAGACACAAAATCTCGTCCGCCAAACACCCTAGCATAGACCGCCATGAGTTCGCAAGCTCCTCGCACTTCTGTCCAACGCAGCAGCCAACCCCGGACTCCAAACCCAGTCCGCCAATCGATCTCAACAGCAAATCGCCTGCTGTGCCACCAGAGCTCGACAAGGCCTCAGTCAAGCTCTAAGCCCAGTCCGCAACAGCCCACACCGCGGACACACCAGTCCGCAAGCTTCCCGCGGACATGAGCCAAACCGCCTATCAGCACAAACTTGCACCCGCGGCCACTGAGCAATGCACCAGTCCGCAAGCCTTTATCCGCTCAGGCCGCTCCTTGGCAAAGCCAATCAGCAAACACCCTATCCGCATAAACCAGGCCGCATAGTCTGCGGACTCAACCCGTGCAAACCGCCCAGAAGATAAACTAGCTTCTCACTAGACCTTCCACCAGGCCGCATATCACAGTCCGCCCAGTCCGCCTAGTCCGCCAATGCTGTCCGCCCCAGGCCGCCCGGCCTGTCCCGTCACCCACTTCCTCTTCACATATTTCAACACTCCCCCTTGAAGTGGGAAGTGGTGACCAAGCCCAGCAAGCTGCACAAGCGTTCAAAGGGCCCCTTCGACAGTGGCTTCGTGAAGATGTCAGCAAGATTATTTTCACTCCGAACATGCCCGACCAGCAGAGACCCCTCCAATACCTTCTCGCTGATGAAGTGGTGATCAATCTCTATATGCTTGGTCCTGGCGTGACACACTGGATTGTTAACCAGTTTGAGAGCACTCTCATTGTCACCCCGGAGTAAAGTAGGCCCTTGCACTTCTTCACGAACATCCTCTATAAGCCTCCTCAACCAAACGGCTTCCCGAGCTGCCAAGGCCGAAGCCTTATACTCTGCCTCCGTGGTTGAAACCGACACCGAGTCCTGCTTCTTGCTACACCACGAGATGCTAGCTGAACCGCAAGTGAACACATAACCTAAAGTAGACCTTCGATCATCCGAATCACCCCCATAGTCAGCATCAGTGTACCCGAGCAACGCAACCTCCGCGTCCCTTCTATAGAGGAGTCCCATGTTAGAAGAAGCCTTGACATACTTCAGAATTCCCTTCGCCGCCACTAGATGAGATTGCCTTGGTTCAGCCATATACCGACTTACTCGGCCAACAGCATAAGCAATATCCGGCCTTGTAATTGTCAAGTAAATCAAGCTCCCAACAATAGCCCTGAACACCAAGGGATCATAAAGAACCCTTCCCTCATCTCGTCGAAGCTTCAACCCAGATTCTAGTGGAGTAGAGCACTTCTTCCCTTCGCCCATGCCAAACCGCTTCACAATGCGATCAGCAAACCCTTTCTGTCTAATGAGAACCCCGCACTCCTTCCTCTCCACTTCCAGACCAAGAAAGTGATGCAACTCTCCCAAGTCTTTCATCTCGAAGCGTATAGCAAGCTCAGCCCTGAGCCTTACTACTTCCCCCTCCGAATTCCCTGTGATGATCATGTCATCCACATACAGTAGGACCAAGACTCGTAGCTCTCCCTTCTTCTTGACGAACAAGCTTGAATCCAAGTTAGAAGCAAGGTATCCACACAATTGCAAGTACTCTGCAATCTTCCCATACCACGCTCTAGGATCTTTCTTTAACCCATAGAGAGCTTTCCTGAGTTTGCAGACATAGTCCGGATGCTTCTTAGAGACAAAACCAAGCGACTGATCCATGAAGATGTCCTTGTCAATCTCTCCGTAAAGAAAGGCGTTCTTCACATCGAGTTGCCACAACCTCCATCCCTTGCTAGCAGCCAAGGCGATCACCACTCTTACAGAAGTCATCTTCGCAACTGGACTGAATGTCTCCTCATAGTCTTCTCCATACAGCTGTGAGAATCCTCTAGCGACCAGGCGAGCCTTGAACCGATCAATGCTCCCATCAGCCTTCTTCTTCAACTTATACACCCACTTGCAAGTAACCGGAGTAATGCCATCAACCTTGGGCACAAGGTCCCAGGTTTCATTCTTCTTCAGAGCATCAATCTCTTCCTTCATGGCATCATCCCACTCCTTTACTCCAGTGGCCTCGTTGAAGTTTGCAGGCTCTCTCTCATCCAGAGGACCTGCAAAGAAGCAGGAGACAAAGCTCACTGAATTCCCATCACAGTACCGAGCCGGTGGCTTAACCACCCTCTTCGATCTCTGAAGAACCGGCACCTTGCTCACGGCTTCCATTGCTTCTTCAGCTCCACTCCTACCTGGGGCAAGCATTGAGCAGTGCTCCCCCTGCTTCCTGAGCCAGAAGGCTCAGCCTCGGAGTTCGAAGTAACAGGAGCTGCTGGTGAAACAGCAAGCTCCTCTTCCAAGCCTTCAGCTGCCTCCACCGGTGCTTCATCAAACTTGCTACTTCCTGTTAGCTCCACTGAGCCACCTCCATATGACGTCAGCTCGTCAAAGATAAAGTCTCTTGACACCACGAACTTCTTCGTCACAGGGTCCATGCATTTCCATCCCTTCTTCCGCTCATCATAGCCAATAAAGACAAGTTTCCTTGCCTTCGCATCCAGCTTTGTCCGTGAAGCATCCGGGACATGCACGTAGCAAGTTGAACCGAACACCTTAAGGTGTCCAACACTCGGCTTCTCCTTCAGCAACAGCTCAACAGGAGTCTTCATGTTGATAGGGCTGAGTGGCATCCGGTTGATAACATAAGCAGCACAAGACATTCCTTCCGCCCAAAAGGACCTTGGGATATCTTTCGCATGAAGCCAGCATTTGCAGGTCTCCGTCAAATGACGGATCTTCCGCTCCGCTACCCCATTTTGTTGTGGAGTGTGAGCACAAGTAAGCTCCCGTTGGATCTCGTGCTTCCTGCAGAAGTTAGAAAACTCGGAGGAGACAAACTCCCCCCCGTTATCAGTTCTAAGCTTCTTAACCCGCAAACCAAGCCGGCCTTCTACCAACTCCTTGAACTCCACGAACAAACGGAAGGCTTCCGACTTCTCCTTTAAGAAGTACACCCAAGTATACCTTGAGTAATCATCAACCAAGACAAGCATGTATCTGCTTCCGCCAAGGATGGCAGTAACCGTTGGTCCCATCAGGTCGCCATGAATACACTCCAGTGGCATCTTGCTCCTTGTTTGTGATTTATCAAACGGAAGGCGATGTGCCTTACCGTATTGACAGCCCGCACAAACATGCCCATCACCAAAGGAGGACAACTTCGGCAACCCCCTCACCAAACTTCTACTCGCCATTGCCTTTAACTTGTCCATGCCAACATGTCCCAGCCTCTCATGTCAGATAGCCGCACTATCATTGGCTCTCATTTTATCAACATAAGCACTGGTGGAAAGAACAAATAAGTTCTTCACCCTCCTCCCAACATGAGCAACATCAGCCTTCACCGCTGATACGTTGCGAAGGAACCTCACGTCTGTTGGCCCAAACAGAGCGTGATACGCAGCGTCCACCGCATTGGTCACCGAGAAGAGGTTTTTCTTCATGCCCGGCACGTGATACACACTACTTAACGTGAGTGGCCCCTGATCACTACCCAATGACACGACCCCCTCCTTCTCTACTGCATAAATAGTATTATCAGCAGTGATAATAACTTCATTACCTGAGTAAGCCTGCATGGAGGTAAACTTCGATTTATCTCCGGTGAGGTGATGACCACACCCGGAGTCCATGATCCACTCGTTGTTGAAGTCCTCAGCAGACAGGGCCCGGACACAAGTGCCCGTAATAAAAGCTCCGCCCCATTCTGCTTCTTCACTTCTCGAGCAAGCTTCCTCCTTTCCCGCAGCATGCCCAAGCTGCAGTTTGACCTTGCAGTCCCGCTTGAAGTGCCCTCGCTGATGACACCGGTAGCACTTCAGATTCTTCTTCCAGTCCTTAGGAGCATTGCTCCTCTCCGGCGGATATGAAGTTGAAGTATCCTTCTCAACAGCGGCCTGCACCTTCTTATTCTTCTTCCCATCCTTTCTTCTTGCCTGAGAAGAGAGCTTCGCTGCCTTCCTGATTCAGGTTCACTCCAGCCATCTGCCTTGCTAAGCTCTCCTGCGAGGCAAGCAGATTCTCCAGCTCCAGCAACGATGGCTGAGTAGCCCACCCTTGAACAGATGTAACAAAGGCCACATACTCCTTCCGCAAGCCGCGGATAATGTGCCTTTTCATCTTTGCCTCAGAGATAGGCTCATCAGGATCCAGTGCCGACAGCTCAGCACACAAGCTCTTCATCTTTAAGAAGTATTTGGAGATGGAAAGGTCTCCCTGAGTTGCCCTGGCCAACTCATTCTCCAGGAACTGAAGTCGCGCCACATTCTTCCTATTGAACAACTCATCAATGGTTGTCCAAATATCAGCAGCCGACTCACATCCAATGATGTGATCAAACAGTTCCGGAGACACAGCTCTCTTCAGAACGAACTCCGCCTTAGCATTTGTTCTTCTCCAAAGCCTAACCTGCTCAGCAGTACCGAAAGCAATAGTGACTTCCTGCCTGTCGTCTCCACCAATGACTTCCCACAGCTCCTCGCCAAAAAAATAACTCTTCATGCACGACTTCCACTTCTTGAAGTTAGTCGGCGTTAAGAGTTCAATGCCCAGACCCCTTGCAAAGCTCCCTTCCATTGCAACACCTGTTGGCAACCTTTCAGCAGCTCCGAGCAACATCACAGGTTAATCACCACTGAATCACTGAGTAACAACACTGGCTGTCTTCCGCTCACGCAACTGAACCTCAGGAACCTCCCTCTAATACCATGTTAAATTTTCTCAACGTGGTCAGCAAGATAGCCCAAACGCCAAATTAATATCTTCGGAACTACCCAGTTCGCACGTTGAACCAGCGGAAACCAAGGACTAGAGGTGCAAAGGTAAATCCCAACAAACAATGGAGGCACAAGCAGGTCTTTTATACATTCACTTCTTTACAATGCGAGGCATACATAGCGAGACATGTTTTCGCTAGTATAACAGCTGAAAACAGAAAGCACCAAAAAACAAGTCGGGCGGACAGCACCCGAGTCCGCCGAGACCGTGAGCTCGCCGAGGTCACCGAGTCCGCTGAGCTCGCCCAAGCTATGCTGCAATCCGCCGAATAGACACGGAGTCCGCCGAAGCCGCGAGGCCGCGCGGACACACCGTTATTCGCCTCCTGCTGAACTTGAACTGAGGAACACCCCTACCCGCCTGAAGCCGGCGTACAGGTTATTGAAGCTGGCAAAGTTGAAACAGAACTGACAAGCCGCAGAGCGACCTCCTGCTGAGTCCGTAGAGACCGCACACTCCGAAGCACTTGACCGAAGTCACAGCCAAACTCCTGGCTCCTTGAAGCTATCCGGGCGACCTGCACACAGCAAACCGTTAGCCTGAAACAATCCGCGCGGACTGGAAAACACAGACCGCAGCTCCTTGCACACCCCAACTTAATGTTCACTCAAGTTATTTAGGTTATGCCAGGGGGGTCCTATTTATAGGCAAGGTGAGGAGTGTGGTCACCACCCAAGAGATAGCGTCACCACCCCAGCCCGCGCGATAGCAAAAACACCGTCCGCTGAGTCCGCATGGACTTAGCCGGATACCAAGGGAAACCGCCAGGAGCAAGCCAGCCATTGGCGAACCCTCTCCAGTCCGCCCAAGCTTATGCGGACAAGGCATCAGCCCGCAAAGCTTCAACCACTACAAGACAGCAACCCCCTTCAATGGCAGTCCGCACCAACCCGAGGCAATCCGCAAGACTCACACCTCAACCCGCCACAAGTCCCCGACCAAAGGAAGACAGCAACAGTCCGCCCGGTCACAGCGGACTTGGCGGATACCGCGGACACCATGGCCTTGGCATAAAGTGTGACCAAGTCCAAAACCATCAAGGGCCAATGCGAGCATGGCGGACACAAAATCCCGTCCGCCAAACACCCTAGCATAGACCGCCATGAGTTCGCAAGCTCCTCGAACTTCTGTCCAACGCAGCAGCCAACCCCGGACTCCAAACCCAGTCCGCCAATCGATCTCCACAACAAATCGCCTGCTGTACCACCAGAGCTCGACAAGGCCTCAGTCAAGCTCTAAGCTCAGTCCGCAACAGCCCACACCGTGGACACTCCAGTCCGCAAGCTTCCCGCGGACATGAGCCAAACCGCCTATCAGCACAAACTTGCACCCGCGGCCACTGAGCAATGCACCAGTCCGCAAGCCTTTATCCGCTCACGCCGCTCCTTGGCAAAGCCAATCAGCAAACACCCTATCCGCAGAAACCAGGCTGCATAGTCCGCGGACTCAACCCGTGCAAACCGCCCAGAAGATAAACTGGCTTCTCACTAGACCTTCCACCAGGCCGCAAATCACAGTCCGCCCAGTCCGCCTAGTCCGCCAATGTTGTCCGCCCCAGGCCGCCCGGCCTGTCCCGTCACCCACTTCCACTTCACAAATTTTAACACCCCATTGGTGCCAGGACACCTGATCAACCCCTTCCTGCAGTGGATTCCTACCAGGGTGGTAGAAGAGTGGACTACCCAGATTTGGGGAACCACTATAAAATTCCTGTGTCCTCTGATTGCTATCTTTTCTTTTTTGTTTTCTGGCCTTGCTCTGTGAATGTGCTGTGATTAGTTAATTGCTGCATCTTGGTTTATTGTATTTGCTTCCCTGCACACACACCTAAAATACAACAATAGTTGTAAAAGTTTTAAATCACCCACATACTCTATTCACCCCCCCTCTAGAGTATATCTGATCTAACTAACACCTTCAGGTGGTATCAAGCATACCTCCTGAACTTTCAATTGGTATCAGAGGGAGGTTAGTTAAAAATACCAAATCTTCCAGGTTGGTTAAATTAACAGACCTTACAAGTTGGTTAACATACCATACCAGATTGGTTGTACAGGCTAACATCTGAACCCAAAGATCCCTTCGTTAGATCTGTCTGTTTTTATTCTGTTATTGGACTTATCCTTCTCACAGATATGGCCCAAAACAAGGATTATACAAGCATCAGACCTCCAGTGTGCAATCTTAATAAGTTTGCCATCTGGAAGGCAAGAATTAGATTATATATGAACTCCATTTATGAGGATATTTTTTTTCTGTCATTTCAACAGGTGTTCCTCCAGCTCCTGCATCTTTTGCCAGCACATAAACTAATCTGAGTACAGTACAACCGCCAGACAATACTGAAGCCTATAAGAAAGCCAAGATGGCTGATGCAAATGCTATGAATATTCTGGCCCAAACAATGTCAGATGACATATTTCAGAAGGTGGTCGAGTGCACCTCAGCCAAGGCCATTTGGGACTCTCTTAACCAAATGGTAGCAGGCTCAGCTGATGAAAGAAAGTATAGAAGATCCAGTCTCATTTCTCTCTATGAGAATTTCAAAAAGGATGAGACAGAATTTGTGGCTGAGATGTACAATTGATTAAGTTCAATCATCAGTGAACTCAAGACTCTTGACAAGGACATCACCTTAACTGAGGTGAATGACAAGATACTGATGTGTTTCCCTAGTTCATGGGATACCAGAATCTGGCCAATCAAAGAAGATAGAAGCCTCAATGAGATTTCAACAGAATCTCTGTTAGGCAAGCTGAAGTCATGTTGAAGTTGGTGACCGGGCGGTCTGGCGGTTTGTCTTGGCGGGTTGAAGACCGCGCGGTCTGGCGGTTTGTCTCAGCCGGCTTGGAGACCGGGCGGTCTGGCGGTCTACCCTGCAGTCTCTCTTCCTCTCTAGTGGTATCCGTGCGGTTAGCCCTGCTGTCTAACCGCGCGGCTTGTGCGGTTTGTTTTGTATAGTCTGCGTAGTCCTGTAAATTATAGTCCCACATCTCTTATTTGTATTCTCTCATCTCTCCTCCATTCTATATAAATGAGGGCATACCTTTGTAATAGATATCTTTTTTGGATAATAAAATTTCAATTATTCAAAAGTTTATTCGCTTGTTCTCTACTTCTCGCTTCTTTTCGCTACTTTCTAACATGGTATCAGAGGACACGGTCATTTCCTCCTGATTCTGTGTGCTCTCTGCTTCTAGCGGCTTGTTTTCCGCTATCCGCGACCTCTCTCGCGGCTTGCCTTCTCTTCTGTCCGCCGACATATTTGAGTGGCTTGTTTCTGTCCGCTGCCCTGTTCGCGCGGCTTGCTTCTTGGTTCTCTTCTCCTACTGCTATTCGTCGCAGCGACCTGTTTCCTTATCGCTGCGCTCCTTGCTCTTTCTTGCCTCTCTGACTTCCTAGTCTTTACGGCTTGTGTCTACCCGCTGCGGACTTCTTCTCCCTGTCCGCTTCGGCTTTCCCCATATCCGCTTGCCCCTATACTCGCGGTTTGCTGCTGTGATCTGCCTGACCGTGCGATTTGTTCCTTTCTCACCCGCATCTTGGTCGCGGTCACCTGCTCTTCTCCTCTCTTCTGTTCGCTCGGCATTTTCAGTCCGCGCGACCTCTTCCCCGCTGTGCCTTTGACCTCTTGCTAGCCGCTACTGTTCGCGCTGTACTTGTTGTTGCCTTCTACCCGCTCCTGCTTGCTAGTCGCGATGGCCTCATCTTTTGCCGTGCGACCTGTTCTCCTCTGTTCGCCCGACTTTTTCAAGCCGTGCGACTTCTTTCCCTCTGCTTCTTGGTAGCGGCCTTCCTAGCCGCCCGACCTGTTTCTGTTCGCCCGGCTTGGTGCTCTTTTCTCTTCTCGCGGCTTGTTCTTATCGTCGCGGCTTGCTCCTCTCTTGCTTCCATGGCTTTCCCCTCCTCCAGCCTGTCCGCCTCCGTGGTCACCTCTTCTGGTAGTGCTCATGTTGTTACTCGCGGAAGATGGCTCATCGACTCTGGTGCAACCAATCATATGACAGGCAATCCTCAATGTTTCTCTCTTCTTGACACACATGCTCAGTTGCCCCCGGTCATTGTTGCTGATGGATCTCCCTCCCCGGTCCATGGGACGGGAATGGTTCAAGTCACTCCATCTCTCTGTCTGGCTGATACCCTCTATGTGCCCAAGTTTCCGTGCAACTTATTATCGGTTACTTCTTTATGCAAGCAACTACGGTGTTCTGTCATATTCACCCCCAGCACTTGTACTTTTCAGGATCCGGACTCCCAACGGACGATTGCTACCGGGACTGAGAGTGGTGGCCTCTACTTCCTCGACAACGTTTCTGCTCTCTCCGCCTTCTCCTCCTCCTCTACAGATCTTCTCCAATGGCATCTTCGCCTTGGACATGCTCCTCCCCGAATTCTCCGCCAGCTCCTGCCGCACCTCCCTCCTCATCATCCTCCTCTAAACTGTGATGCATGTCAACTTGGCAAACATCACCGCTCATCCTTCCCCCCAACGCAAAGTCGGGGCTCTTCCCGTCCGTTTGACCTCGTTCACTCTGACATCTGGGGTCCCGCTCCTAACCTCACCATCGGTCGGGGTAGTTCCTATTTTGTCACCTTCATTGATGATTTCTCTCGATGTACGTGGCTATATCTTCTCAAAGATCGCTCCGAGCTGTTCTCTGTTTGGACCTCCTTTTATTCTATGGTTAAGACTCAGTTTGATACGTCTATTAAACTCCTTTGTTCTGACAATGCTAAGGAGTATCTTAGCTACGACTTCTCCTCCTTTTGTATTCACCATGGTGTTATTCGTCAAACGAGTTGTGTCTACACCTCCCAACAAAATGGGGTGGCGGAACGCAAAAACCGTCACCTCCTTGATGTCGCCCGCACTATGATGACTCAAATGCATGTTCCTCGCTCCTATTGGGGATATGTTGTCCTCCTCTCCTGCTATCTGATCAATCGCCTTCCCTCCACAGTTCTCCACGGTGCTACCCCCTTCTCCATTCTTTATCAAGACAAGGATCCCTTTTCTCTTCCTCTACACATCTTTGGGTGCACCGCTTTTGTGCACTCTCCCGCTGCCACCCGTGACAAACTCTCACCACGTGCCACCAAATGTGTCTTTCTGGGCTACTCTCCCACTCAGAAAGGATATTGCTGCTTTGACCCTATTACCCGCAAGCAATTTGTCTCTGCAGATGTCACCTTCTTTGCCAATGCCTCTTACTTCTCTCCCGCTTCCTCTTCTCCTCCTCCTGATCCTACTTCTCATACCAACTCATCCATTCCCTCTACTCCCACTGCTGTTCCACCCTCTCCACCCACTCCACCGTCTTCCCCATCCTCATCATCTCCACCCTCTACTCCGCTTTCTCCCTCCACTCCGCTGCCATCTCTCTCTACTCCCGGGCCAGCTCTCTCCACCACGGATACTCCGGATACTGAGGCACCTGCTGACCTGGATCTCCCGATTGCTCTTCGTAAAGGGGTTCGGGCCTGTACCCAACACCCACTTGCTGCAGTTGTTTCCTATGATCGTCTTACCCCTGCTCGCAGAGCTTTTGCACTGGCTATCTCGGCCACTGGCACCCCCCGTTCCTACCAGGAGGCCCTTACTATTCCTCATTGGAAAGTTGCCATGGATGAGGAGATTGCTACTCTCACTGAACGGGGTACCTGGACCCTTGTTCCTCCTCCTTTCGGCACAGATGTTGTTGGCTGTCGCTGGGTCTTCGTGGTGAAGTTTCTCCCGGATGGCAGTGTGGATCGTTATAAGGCTCTCCTGGTTGCTAAGGGTTTTACCCAAACTTATGGGATTGATTACTTTGACACTTTCTCTCCCGTGGCTCGTCTCAGCATTATTCGGGTTCTTCTCTCTGTGGCTGTCAACCGGATTGGCCCATCTCGTAGCTAGATGTTAAGAATGCCTTCCTCTATGGCGATCTGCAGGAGGATGTTTACATGGAGCAACCTCCTGGGTATGTTGCTCAGGGGGAGACACGGGTATGTCGGCTAAAGAAGGCTATCTATGTCCTCAAGCAGAGTCCTCGTGCCTGGTTTGACAAGTTCAGTGGCATTGTTGCGACCATTGGTTTTACAAGAAGCTCAGCAGATCACTCCTTGTTTGTTCGGAAAACCGCCTCTAGTCTTGTTGTTCTTGCGGTTTATGTTGATGACATTCTTCTTACTGGCGATGACCAGGATGGGGTATTGATGATCAAGAAACACCTTCGTCAACATCTGGTCACAAAGGATATGGGCTCCCCGAAATACTTTCTGGGGATTGAAATCTCTAGAAAACCCAACTCCATGGTCCTTTCAAAACGGAAGTATGCTCTTAATCTTTTAAAGGAGGCAGGACTGACTGGTGCTAAACCTGCAGGTTGTCCTATGGCTGTTGGAGAAGACAAAACTTGGACAGATGACTCACCTCTTCTCTCCGATCCTACGAGATACCGGCATCTGGTGGGCAAGCTTACATATCTCACGGTAACTAGACCCGACATCTCTTATGCTGTTGGAAAGGTGAGCCAGTTCATGCAAGCTCCGAGGGACTGTCATCTGCAATCTGCTCTGAGGATATTAGAGTATATTAAAGCTGCTCCAGGGAAAGGACTCTTATTTCAGAAAAATGGTCACCTTAGGGTTGAAGCGTACTCTGATTCAAGCTATGCGGATGACAAAGGGGACCGCAAATCGACTTCAGGTTTCTGCACATTTGTTGGAGGCAATCTTGTGAGTTGGAAGAGCAAGAAACAGTCTGTCGTTTCCAGGTCTAGTGCAGAGGCGGAATATCGCAGCATGGCATCGACTACATGTGAGTTGAAGTGGTTGCGGGCTCTCATGCTCGACTTAGGAGAGGTTTACAACTATCCTCTTCCTATGTTCTGTGACAATAAGGCCGCGATACATATTTCCAAAAATCCGGTCTTTCATGAGAGAACAAAACACATAGAAGTCGACTGTCATTTTATTCGGGAAGAAATATTGAAGAAACAGATTTGCACTCCATTTGTCACTTCCGACAACGAGTTGGCAGATGTCTTCACCAAGCCGGTGTCCGCTTCCTTTTTCCACATCTGCGACAAGCTGGGCATGATCGATATATATGCTCCAGCTTGAGGGGGAGTGTTGAAGTTGGTGACCGGGAGGTCTGGCGGTTTGTCTTGGCGGGTTGAAGATCGCGCGGTCTGGCGGTTTGTCTCAGCCGGCTTGGAGACCGGGCGGTCTGGCGGTCTACCCTGCAGTCTCTCTTCCTCTCTGGTGGTAGCCGTGCGGTTAGCCCTGCTGTCTAACCGCGCGGCTTCTGCGGTTTGTTTTGTATAGTCTGCTTAGTCCTGTAAATTATAGTCCCACATCTCTTATTTGTGTTCTCTCATCTCTCCTCCATTCTATATAAAGGAGGGCATACCTTTGTAATAGATATCTTTTTTGGATAATAAAATTTCAATTATTCAAAAGTTTATTCGCTTGTTCTCTACTTCTCGCTTCTTTTCGCTACTTTCTAACAAGTCATATGAGCAGCTTGTCAAATCAAGAGAGGCAGCAGAACAGAAGGCAACTACCCCAGTTAGGAAGGAGTACAGCTTGACCTTCAAAGCTTCTGAAGATAATGAAACATCTACATCCAATGAAGAGTTAATGAGTCTCTTTGCCAAAAGATTCTACAAAATGGCAAGAAAGGACATTATAAGAAAATCATCCAGGCAGGATGATAAGCCCAATTATGTGGGGTGAGAGAATTAAATTCATTACCCCTAATCTAAGATCTCTTCAATTACTTTTTTCCAAACCCAAAAACTAATATAATTGCTTTAGATTTAAATTAAAATTGTAAGAGAGCATAAGTAGTTTGAATTTTCCTAGAAGTCTCTTTTTAATGGAAAAAGTGTTTATATTTTTTAATCTAATTTTGTTTGCTAAATACTTAATTTTGAGTTCTAATTATTTTATCAGAGAAAATTTTCATAAATATTTATCTCTTCACATTTTAATTTCATATTTTAGGACCTAAAAAGTTTTGAATCCCTTAAGTTAATTTTTAACTTTCTTTTGATTTAATAAATTTTTAGTTTAATTAAAAACTATTTTAATTTCTTATAAGTACTCTCATAGTTTTACTCTGAAATAACAAAACTTTAAGTATGTGGGTATTTGATAAGTCTTTATTTATAGTATTTTTATATAGTTTTTATTTAATAAATAGCTATGTTTATTTCTAGTTTTTATTAATTTATAAATTAATCCTTTTGTTTTATTATTTCAGGTAAATTTGGGCTGCCAATAGCAAATTGGGGCTTACAGGACTGAACAGGAGATGCAACAAAAGAATCCTTGAGAAATCACTTCTACACACCCCTATCACGGGCGTGAACTTCAGGTCACGGGCATGACAGGTGGTCGTGACCGACAGAGGAGCCTAGAGAACGGTACACATCGGTTTAAAATTACACGCCCTTGGTCACTGCAGTGACCTATATATCACGGGCGTGACTAGAAGGCATGACCAAGGGGCTCAATTCTTCGAGCGAAGAACGTCAGACAGTCATGTACATGCCCGTGACCCAAAGGTTACGGGCGTGACCCAGGGCATGGCATGTGCGTTTCCAGCCAGTAAATCAGCCGTTATGCCAGATTTCCATTGCTGCTTGACACGCCCTCGGTCACGGGCGTGACCCGGGGGCTTGACGCCTCCATCAACACCTGTTTGCTCCCGCCGTTTTCAGCTTCCCGCCATTTTCTAGAAACAAAAATGACACGCCGTAGGTCATGGGCGTGACCTAGGGGCATGACTCGTCATTTAATAGATCTTGGCGGTTTCTCCTCCAACATTCCCGGGCTTTCAAGAAGGCAGTTTCGAGCCTGACACGCCCTAGGTCACGGGAGTGACCTAGGGCTTGACCTTCCAAAAGTTTTTCCTATAAATTCCAGATGAGTTCAAGAGCTGGGGGGGGGAGCTAGGAGGCTAATCTAGGAGTAGTTTTAGCTCGTTTATTTCCCTATTTTGTTGTATTTTCTTTATGTAACTTTTGGCTTCATAGTTTAGTTTGCCTTTCATTGTATTTAATTCAATTACTCTCTTTTTAGTAATCATGTTCTTGCCCTTCTTTTTATGTAATTTCTTCATCATGCTTAGTAGCTAAACTTCTTTTAGAACTTGATCATGATGAATCTTGGAATAAAATAAGCTTCTCAACTTTATTAAAAATACCAAGTCTTTTACTTTGCTCACTAACGATTTATCTTTGATTTATATTGTATATAATTAATATTGCGCGGATATTCTCTTCGATCTAAGATCCGTATCCTAAATGATCGAGAGGTTGCGGATACAAGGAGATCACTCAAACATAAAAGGAGTTGCATGCACTCCTCGAGAGAAGATGACATAAATCTTCCGGATTGGAGTCAAATCCAATAGAGGGCTTCACCGCCTAAAGCAAGCTTAGGGGTTTTGACTTGCCGAGAGGTCTTAATCGATCAACCTAAGGTTAGTCAAAAGCATAAGCTTGAGAGAGATGCTTTTGTACTTAAGGAACCTCCACGGTAGAGTGTGCAATTTAAGAGTCTTGCGTACTTTATGTTCATAAAGGAGGTTAATTTTAGTCCAAGGGGATTCTAGATCAAGTGCTATATTTTATTTTGTTTTCTAGCTGTAGTTTAAATTCACTCATTTCTATTATTTAGATAAAAATATCAATTTGCGTGAGTAGAAGTACTCAATAGGCCCCATGTATAATACAAAATTTCTTATACTATATTTTGATAGGTACACGTGCCTATTTCGAGATTATAGTTTGGATATATTTTTAAAACTATAAAATTCCTTATCAAGTTTTTGGCGCCGCTGCCGGGGATTCTATTTGTTGATATTTAGAAAGCGTAAATTTTATTACTTTTATCGTTCTCTTTCTCAACCCCAATTCTCCTTTTGATTTTCTTTTTTATTCACTTCTATTAGGTAAATGTTTTTTTATTTTCTTTTTACATTAAAAAAATGTTATCTTAATTGGCCACTAAAATTGTCAGGCTTTAAAATCAGTTAGATATTTTGAAAGCCTCAAAATAGCACCAAAGTGTTTGTTATTATTGTGGTGGTTCTCATCGAAGTGAGTATTGTTATCTTTATAATTATAACTCACAGTTACCTTATGAAAATAAAATTGAATATAATTATGAAAAAAACTATTCTCACTTTTATGATAATTCATTTTCCAATTTTCATGAAAATAATTTTTCCAATTCCTTTAATTTCCATGAAAATAATTTTTTGACTTTAAACGAGAATACTTATTTTGATTTAAATAATTTTTCTTCTTCCTCGGACGTTTGTTTTCCTTATTCGCAAGATCAACCAGAAAACTTTCCGAGTTATGAGAACAATTATTTGGATACTAATTTTTGTTCTTCTTTTACCACACCACAATCGCTTTCTTCTAATTTTGCGGACTTTACGCAATTCATTGTTGATCCTCCCAAAACTTTAGAAGAAATTATTTCTTGTTCTAATGATTCTTCACCCACAAAAAATAGTTCACCTAGTACGGAACATGAATCTTCATGTGCCCCCTTAGTGACTTATTCGGAAGAGGAAGAAGAATTATTATATCAAGAATATTTTAAAGTTATGGGCACACCGGGTGAAATAGAAGAAAAACAGGTTTCTTCTCCTATTTCTCCCGATTTCATTCTCCTCATGAATTTTCAACCTCCACTTATGAATTTTTAGAAATTGAAATTCATGAAACTATAGTGCCCAGTAATTTTCTTTTAGATAACAACTTTATTTTAGAAAATACACAACCTATACCTAATCATATAACTTCGCAAGAACCTCCTCCTTGCGAAGATTTTTCTGACGCGCTTACTTTTGATTTTTCTTTAACAAATGAATTTCATGAAGATGATGAGCCATTGCAATCACACGTCGTCAATGATCCATTTGCCGCTCATCTACAAAAATTCACATTGCCTCAAGTATGTATTGGTGATGTGAATTTACATTTTCAAGTCAAATGTTCAATAAAGGAGAATCAAGAAGCAAGCGGAGGTGTCGCTGGGCGAGCGACTTCGGCGTATTCACCCAAGCCTGAATTAAGGGAGTTGCCCCTTCATCTTCAATATTATTTTCCATTCTCCTAACAATAACCGTCTACCTTAAAGATGTGAAAAAGAAAAGCGCACTTGGGAGACATCCCTTGCTTATCTTTTAATTTTTATGAATTTTTTGTTTTCTAAATTTTCACAAACTATTTTTCTTTTCCCCCTTCTACTTGACTTATAAACATTATGGACAATGTTTATTTTTAAGTATGGGGGTGGATTCTTATTTTTTGTTTTTATTTAAAAATTTTTTAAAAAAATCTTTTTAAAATCTTAAAAATTAAAAATTTTGTTTCTTTTTATTATCAAAAAAATACAAAAAAAAGAAAATAAAAAATATATAATAAACCCTTTCTTAAATTTTTGTGACTTTTCCGGAATTTATTTTGAGTTTATTTATAAGAATTTTTATAATTTTTAATTTTCTAAATCTTTTATTTCATCAAAGTTAGTTAAATTTAATTTTTAGGTGATTTGATTTTAAGAAATAAATTTATGAAGTAAATTTGTTTAGAGGAATTTATTTAGTCTTTTTCTCTCAAATTCTAAATAGTTTCAATTTCATAGTGTTTAGTTTAACAATTTTTAGATTTTAATTATCTCCACTTTAAAATTTTAAGATTCTTAGGAAATTTTAATTACTATAGTTACTCTCCAACAAATTTAATTTAATCTAAATTTTTATTAGCCTTTCCCTTATTTTTAAATTTCTTGTTAGATCATATGTCCTGGGGATAAGAGGATAAAATTCAATATCCCCTGGTACAAATATGCAAAATTTTATTTTTGGTTAGATCATATGTCATGGGAATCAAGTATTCCTCGGTACACATATGCAACCCCCAAAAGAGGAGTAAGTGGATAAAATTCATTACTCCTAAGTAATTTTGTTTGAAGAGAAAAAAACAGAAAAAATATCAAAAAGAAAATAATTGTGTGGTGTGAGAGGATAAATTTCATCACCCCTAATCTAATATCTCTTCAATTACCTTTTTCCAAACCCAAAAACTAATATAATTGCTTTAGATTTAAATTATAATTATAAGAGAGCATAAGTAGTAGTTTGAATTTTCCTTAAGTCTCTTTTTAGTGGAAAAAGTGTTTATAATTTTTAATCTATTTTTGTTTGTTAAATACTTAATTTTGAGTTCTAATTATTTTATTAGAGAAAATTTTCCTAAATATTAAGCTCTTCACATTTTACTTTCATATTTTAGGACTTAAAATTTTTTGAATCCCTTAAGTTAATTTTTAAGTTTCTTTTGACTTAATAAATTTTTAGTTTAATTAGAAAATTATTTTAATTTCTTATAAGTACTCTCATAGTTTTGCTCTGGAATAGCAACAGCTTAAGTATGAGGGTATTTGATATGTCTTTATTTATAGTATTTTTTATATAGTTTTTATTTAATAAATAACTATGTTTATTTGTAGTTTTTTTAAATTTTTCAATTAATCCTTTTGTTTTCTTATTTCAGGTAAATTTGGGCAGGCAATAACAAATTGGAGCTTATAGGACTAACCGGGAGATGAAACAAAAGATTCCTTGAGAAATCACTTCTACACGCGCCTGTCACAGGCGTGACCTTCAGGTCACAAGCGTGACAGGTGGGCGTGACCCACAGAGGAGCCCAGAGAATGGGGCACATCATTGTAAAACTACACCCCATGGTCATGGGCGTGAATTATAGGTCACGGTCGTAACCAGAAGGCGTGACCAAGGGGCTAAATTTGTCGAGCGAAAAATGTCGGACATTCAAGTACACGCCCGTTACCCAAAGGTCGTGGGCGTGACCCATGGCGTGGGATCTGCATTTCCAGCAAGTAAATCAGCCGTTGCGCCAGATTTTCATTGCATCTTGAAACGCCCCGGGTCACGGGCGTGACCATGGGGTTTGACGCCTCCATCAACACTTGTTTACTCCTGGCATTTTCAGCTTCCAACCGTTTTCCAGAAATAGAAATGACACGCCCTAGGTCATGAGCGTGACCTAGGGGCGTGACCCATCATTTAACAGATCTTGGCGATTTCTCCTCCAACATTCCCGGGCTTTCAAGATGGCGGTTCCGAGCCTTACACGCCCTAGGTCACGGGCATGACCTAGGGCGTGACCTTCCAGAAGTTTTTTCTATAAATTCCAGATGAGTTCAAGAGCTGGGGGGAGCCAGGAGGCCAATCTAGGAGTAGTTTTAGCTCGTTTATTTCCCTGTTTTCCTGTATTTTCTTTATGTAACGTTTCGCTTCATAGTTTAGTTTGCCTTTCATCGTATTTAATTCAATTACTCTCTTTTTAGTAATCATGTTCTTGCCCTTCTTTTTATGTTATTTCTTCATCATGCTTAGTAGCTAAACTTCTTTTAGCACTTGGTCATGATGAATCTTGGAATAAAATAATCTTCTCAACTTTATTAAAAATGTCAAGTCCTTTACTTTACTCACTAACGATTTATCTTTGATTTATATTATATCGAATTCATATTGCGCGGATATGTTTTTCGATCTAAGATCCATATCCAAAATTACCGAGAGGTTGCGGATATGAGGAGATCACTCAAAGATAAAAGGAGTTGCATGCACTCCTCGAAATAGGACGACATAAATATTCCAGATTAGAGTCAAATCCAATAGAGGGGTTCACCGCCTAAAGCAAGCTTAGGGGTTTCGACTAGCCGAGAGATCTTAATCGATCAACCTAAGGTTAGTCAAAAACATGAGATCGAGAGAGACGCTTTTGTACTTAAGGATCCTCCACGGTCGGGTGAGTAATTTAAGAGTCTTGCGTACTTTATGTTCATAAAGGAGGTTTATTTTAGTCCAAGGGGATTCTAGATCAAGGGATATATTTTTTTTTTCTAGCTGTAGTTTAAATTCAATCATTTCTATTATTTAGATAAAATAAAATCAATTTGCGTGAGTAGAAGTACTCAACAGGCCCCGAGTTTAATACGACATTTCCTATACTATATTTCGATAGGTACACTTGCCTATTTCGAGATTATAGTTTGGATATATTTTTAAAACTATAAAATTCCTCATCAAGTTTTTGGCGGCGCTGCCGGGGATTCTTTTTGTTGATATTTAGGAAGCGCAAATTTTATTACTTTTATCATTCTCTTTCTCGACCCCAATTCTCCTTTTGATTTTCTTTTTTATTCACTTCCATTAGGTAAAGGTTGTTTTATTTTTTTTTTACATTAAAAAAATGTTATCTCAATTGGCCGCTAAAATTACTATGCTTCAAAATCAATTAGATATTTTGAAAGCCGCAAAACAGCGCCAAAGTGTTTGTTATTATTGTGGTGGTTCTCATTGAAGTGAGTATTGTTAGCTTTATAATTATAATTCACAGCTAACTTATGAAAATAAAATTGAATATAATTATGAAAATAACTATTCTCACTTTTATGATAATTCTTTTTCCAATTTCATTAATTTCCATGAAAATAAATTTTTGAATTTAAACAAGAATACTTATTTTGATTTAAATAATTTTTCTTCTACCTCGGACTTTTGTTTTCTTTGTTTGCAAGATCAATCAGAAAACTTTCCGAGTTATGAGAACAATTATTTGGATCCTAATTTTTGTTCTTCTTTTAGCACATCACTATTGCTTTCTTCTAATTTTGTGGACTTTATGCAATTCATTATTGATCCTCCCCAAAATTTAGATGAAATTATTTCTTATTCTAATGATTCTTCACCCCCTCCAAATAGTTCACATAGTACGGAACATGAATCTTCATGTGCACCCTTAGTAACTTATTCACAAGAGGAGGAAGAATTATTATATAAAGAATATTTTAAAGTTATGGGCACACCGGGTGAATAGAAGAAAAACAGGTTTCTTCTCCTATTTCTCTCGATTTTCATTCTCCTCATGAATTTTCATGAATTGTAAATATACCTATTTTAATGTACATTACTTAAGTCGTTTTCATTTATTTTTGTCATTTTTACTTGTTTTTATTAAATAAAATGCTCCTATTTTGTAAATATTTTACTAACTTGTTTTATTTTATTTTTCAGGAAAAAAATAAAAATCTACAAAAAATTGCAAAGTCACGCCCGTGACTTATTGGTCACGCCCGTGACCAGGCCGTAATTCATCAAACCCGTGGAATCAGCGATTTTTAAAGCGAAATTTCCAATCGACGATTTTTGATCGACGATTTCAGCTCGACTTTTCGTTCTACGATTCTCCAGCAGCTCGACGATTTCCGATCGACCATTTCAGCTCGACTTTCCATTTGACGATTCTCCAGCAGCTCGATGATTTCCGCTCGACAAACGCGCGCTCGATGATCTTCCCGCTCGACGATCATCGAACCCATCTTTTCGCTCGACGATCGTCAAACCGCCGACACGCCCAGAGTCACGCCGTGACCTGGGGCGTAACATTCTCCACCTGGCTGACAAATACCCGCGCTCGATGATATTGCCGCTCGACGATCGTCGAACTCGATCTTCCCGCTCGACGATTATTCAACTCTACAAGACCCGGTGACAGCTCAAAGACCCGCACCCAGATCCACCTTCTTGACACACCCATCGTCACGCCCGTGACCTGGGGTGTGACCAACACGAGACCGACACGTGTCCATCCCGAAGTCAACTTTGCCGTCAAATCTCTGGCCGCCATCGCAAAATATAGTAACACACCCGCCGACACGCCCGTGTCGGAGGGCATGTACTTGATTTTTTTACCTATTTAAACCATCTTGCTGGATGTAATCCTGTTCCTTCTTTTGAACCATTTTGTATAGGAGTTATGCTGCTCGGATGAGTTCCAAATGCTATATAAGGGATATTTTCTCCCGCTCTCCTTAGCTTTTATTTTCATTCCTTTGTAACTCGTGTTTTAACTTAATAAAATCTGTTTATTTTCATCTCTTATTCTGGGTTTGGAATGATTCTTAGCAACACTCTTATGCAATCTTATTCTTATTTCGTTTTAACTTTATTTACATTCTTTTAAATATGTGTGTGTGTGTATGAGTATAGTTCTTTACTTTTATGTTTTCAATATTTTGTTTACTTAGCTTAGTTTTGTGTAAGGATTTTTCGACACTTTCATATCCATCCTTATAAAACTATAAAAATGGTTATAAAAATGGTTTTTCATTTTTCTTACTTAGCCTTTTTGTTATTTTTGTAAAACTTTTCGTGCTTTTAACTTTTCTTCAACATTTTAGGCATTTTTATAGCATTATAAGAATGGATAAGTTATTATTTTCCTTTTTCGAGAACTTCTATTTTGCGTTTATTTGCAAAACTTTTCGTTTGTTTAATTTTTATTTTAGCTTTTTATGTATTTTTACTGCATTCTAGCGGTAGAAATGTAGTTATTTTAATTTTTAGATAACTTAGTTTTTCCCATTTTTTATGTATGCGCATTTATTTCCGCCTACTCGTTAAGAGTTAAATGGCGCATTGTTTTACTTTATTCAAGTATAGTGTGTGTGTTTTACTTTCCTGCAGTGTGTGTGTGTGTGTGTTTTCATTTACGTCGAGAGAGTGTGTGCGTGAGTTTTACTTCCTATCGAGTGTGTGTGTGGAGTGTTGCATTTATTTAGTCCTACTCATTTGAGTAGGACCCGCTTTCTTTCTCCCACCCACGCATTTGCGCCGGGACTCGCATTTTACTGCTTTCATTTCAGTCCTACTCGTTTGAGTACGACTTGCAATTTTCAGCTTTCCTTTACCGCTTTCTTTTTACTGTTTTCTTTACTGCTTTCTTTATTGCTTTCCTCGCAAGCCGTCCCCATTCCGATGAGTGGCTATTCGTTCTTAGCCCTCAGTATCGAAGAGCATTGAGACAAATAAAATAGCTTAAAATAATTAAAGGTCTAATTTTTCTAATTAATTAATTACTTAAGGTTTTCCTATGGTTTACGACGCGTAGGACCACATAATCGATGTGTGGGCCCTATTTCCGTAGTACAAATGCTAGCTAGCCAATAGGCCGTACGTATGGACAGATCACTCCTTGGCAAAGAGAGTTCCGTACTAACCCTCGAGAGAGGAGGCGCGCCAACTCTACCGGATTGGGTTCCCCACCCAATAGCGGGGTTCTTAGCGTAATGCTGGCGTTAAGAGGAATCCTTCATCGGACTAACGTTCGGTCGAATTGTCTTAGCATTCAGGTGAGCGATAGTTCTAGAGATAAGTGAGCTCATTCTAGTGGAACATCCACGGCCAAGTCTCTGCCATAATTAATTAGAAATTTAGGATCTCTTTTTATATAAAGTATAGTTTAGTTCTAAATCGATTCGATGTCGTTGTGTTAAGATTTTCATTGGTTCCACCTTCAAGCTTTCTTTTTATGCTTTCATTTTCTGTTTACTATCTTTTTATTATATATAAAATATTACCCGACAAGTAATTATCGGTAAAATAATAGTCCCCTCCAGGGAAGAGTAAAAATAATCAAACCGACCCCGAGAACAATACGACCTCGATATTCCACCCGAAATATCCTGTATTACTCACGATAGGTGCACTTGCCTACTTTTGTTAAAACTCGATCTAACCTGTTTTATATCCAATTAAATAAATACATGCGCCGCATTTTCTAAATAAAAAACCACTTCCGCTTTACTTAAATAAAACCGTCGGGTCGCCGCGTGACCGTAAATATTTTTGGAGTTTTAACACGATATCAAGTTTTTGGCGCCGTTGCCGGGAACTTGATGCGAAAATATCAATCAAGTTTTTGGCGCCGTTGCCGGGGACTTGATGCGAAAATATCAATCAAGTTTTTGGCGCCGTTGCCGGGGACTTGATGCGAAAATATCAATTAAGTTTTTGGCGCCGTTGACGGGGATGTTCGAGTCGTTATTTTGAACCCTGGAAATCTATTAATTTTACCTTTTTTTTTCTTTTTTTTAATTGGCCAATATAATATAATAATAATAATACTAATAATAATAATAATAACTATAAAAAAACATAAAAAATAATTTAAAAAAAAACTTACAAAATTATAAAACTAAAGATTTTTTTTAAAAAAAACCTATAAAACAAAAACATTAAAAAACCCATAAAACTAAAAAATTGAAAAAACTATAAAACCAAAAAAAATCTAAAAAAAAAATGAATGAAAAAACTTAAAAAAAAATTCATTATTTTTATGAAAAAAAACAAAAAACAAAACTAAAACACTAAAAAAAACCTAAAATTCAAAAACTTAGAAATAAAATAAAAAAAACTATTAAAAACCTTAAAACTTAAAACTTAACAAAAAAAAACTTAAAAACTAAAAACCCTCAAAACCAAAATAAACTAAAACACCTACCTAAAAACAACTAAAAAATAAAAAACGTACTTAAAAACACAAAAAATACAAGTGTATACATTTTGTCTAATTTATTTTATTTTAACTTATTTTATTTTGTTTTCTTTTGCTTCAGCGCGCTTCCATTCTTGTGCGCGCTAGGGGTGCGCATTTCCATCACACTCACGTTGCTAAGGCCTTAGCTACCTTCGACTCCCCCACGCACTTGCCCCCTACCATCCGCAACCTTTTAGCCGAATTTTTCGTTTTTTGTTTTTTCTATTATTATTTTGCTATTCTTTCCTCTTCTAATAATGATGCAGAGTTTTGACCCGGGCTTCCCGGACTTGTCTTTAGGGAAACTTCTACCTTCTCTTTTTCTTTTTGTACTAATTATATTTTGTATATTATCTGTTCCGCACACTTAGACTGCAACATTGGGGACAATGTTGGGTTTAAGTATGGAGGTGTTTTCTTATTTTTTTCATTTATGCACTTTTATATTCTGTCATACCAAAAACATCGTGAAAAATGCAAACAAAAAAAATTTTTTCCTTATTTTTTTTATAATAAAAAAAACAAAAACTCAAATAAAAAATATCATAAAACTCAAAAAAAAATCACAAAAAAACTTATAAAATAAAAATTGAAAAAAAACAATCATCAAACATAAAAAATTCAAAAAAATTTTGTTTACTTGTAAATAATTTTTGTCAAAAATCTCTTTCCCCCCCCTTTTCTCTTTGTAAAATCTCGCTTTTAAGCATCCCTGCGGCATTCGACTCATTGAACCAACCACACAAATAAGAGTCTGTTCGCGGGCCACCCTCGAGTTTTTACTTTGTATAATATTTAAAAACAAAAAAATTTCTCTCTTCCCCCCTATCTACTTTGTAAATAACACTTCTTTCTCTCCTCTTTCTTGTAAATAACTTATCAAAAAATACTAAAAAAACAAAAAAAATTAGCAAAACCAAAAATCCTAAAAAAAGTGAATAACTCTAAAAATCCAAAAAAAGATAATAATCAAAACAAAAAAATGATAAAAACCCTAAAATAACAAAAAAATATTTTGTTAATTATGTAACAAATCAAATATCTCAATTCTTAATTTTCTTGCTATCCAAAAATTTTGTTTTGAGTTTATTTATATGTGAATTTGATTAATTCTTTGTTCACTACCCGTTTGTTAATTATTGATTGAAAAATTTAAATAGCCGGGGTTAAGTTTTAAAGAATTCATTATGCTTTGTTAAAAATAGCGAACTCGTTTTAGGCACTACTTCAAATTTGTCATTGATAGGAGCACGTGTATTATGTTAGGAAATAATGACTATAGAATTCAATTATACTTACTTTTAGCTTTCTGAAAAATTGGAACGTACAATTTATTAAGGTTGCTCTCAAACATTTTTAGGATTAAAAATCTAGTTTTCTTTTCTCCCCTTACTTATCATGACTTACTTGTCATGATAAAAGTTTATCCTTAAAAGATCCTATGTCAATGGAAATAAGATTTCGTTCCGTAAACATAGGCACCCAATAATTTAAAAAGATTATATGTTATGGAGTAAGAGAATAAAATTCATTACTCCTACACATATACATTGGGTTAGTTTTATTCTTATGAAGTTGAAAAACAAAAATCATATTAGGAAAATAAGATTTCATTTTCCTAATAATCCAAAAGAAAAAAAAATGGAGGTTTGAGAAAAAATTACCTCACCTCAAAATCAAAACGCACTTCATAAACCCACTACCCCCTCAGCCAATTACACGATTCTATAATTAATTCAAAAATCTATTTGAGAGCATAATTAGTAAATTGTATTATTTCCAGTAACACTCCTATAAGCTAGAGTTCATATAATTCCAATCTATTTTCGTTAATCTAACCACTACAAATATTGCCTTCTATTTGATTACATCAAGAAGTGTTTTGGCCAAAACTTTTGCGCTATTTAAATCATCTACATAATTTTAGGACTTAACTCTTATACCCCGTATATTTATTTAGATCTTTCTTATAATTGATTAAGCGGTAGCTAAATTTAGAGTTTTTTCTATTCCTTATAAATTCACCTCAAACTTTTGCTCTGGAATAGCAAAAGCTCAAGTATGTGGGTATTTGATGAATTGTAAATATACCTATTTTTATGTACATTACTTAAGTAATTTTCATTTATTTTTGTCATTTTTACATGTTTTTATTCAATAAAATGCTCCTATTTTTGTAAATATTTTACTAACTTGTGTTATTTTATTTTTCAGGAAAAAAATAAAAATCTGCAAAAAATTGCCAAGTCAAGCCCGTGACCAGGCCGTGATTCATCAAACTCGTGGAATCAGCGATTTTTAAAGCGAAATTTCCGGTCGACGATTTCAGCTCGACATTCCGTTCTACGATTCTCCAGCAGCTCGATGATTTCCGATCGACGATTTCAGCTCGACTTTCCGTTCGACGATTCTCCAGCAACTCTACAATTTCCACTCGACAAACCCGCGCTCGACGATCTTCCCGCTCGACGATCGTCGAACCCATCTTTCTGCTCGACGATCGTCGAACCGCCGACACGCCTAGAGTCACGTCGTGACCTGTGGTGTGACTTTCACCACCTGGCTGACAAAGACCTGCGGTCGACGAGCTTGCCGCTCGACGATCGTCAAACTCGATCTTCCCGCTCGACGATTGTTTAACTCGACAAGACCCGGTGACAGCTCAAAGACCCGCGCCCAGATCCACCTTCTTGACACGCCAATCGTCACGCCCGTGACCTGGGGCATGACCAACGCGAGACCGACATGTGTACAGCACGAAGTCAACTGCCGTCAAATCGCCGGCCGCCATTGTAAACTATAGTAACACGCCCGCCGACACGCCCGTGTCGGAAGGCATGTACTTTGATTTTTTTGCCTATTTAAACCAGCTTGCTGGATGTAATCATGTTCCTTCTTTTGAACCTTTTTGTATAGGAGTTATGCTGCTCGGATGAGTTCCAAATGCTATGTAAGGGATATTTTCTCCCCCTCTCCTTAACTTTTATTTTCGTTCCTTTGTAACTCGTGTTTTAACTTAATAAAATCTGTTTATTTTCATCTCTTATTATGGGTTTGGAATGATTCTTAGCAACACTCTTATGCAATATTATTCTTATTTCGTTTTAACTTTATTTTCGTTCTTTTAAATATGTGTGTGTGTGTGTGTGTGTATGAGTATAGTTCTTTACTTTTATGTTTTCAATATTTTGTTTACTTAGCTTAGTTTAGTGTTAGGATTTTTCTACAATTTCATATCCATCCTTATAAAACTATAAAAATGGTTATAAAATGGTTTTTGATTTTTCTTACTTAGCATTTTTTGTTATTTTTGTAAAACTTTTCATGCTTTTAACTTTTCTTCCAATTTTTAGGCATTTTTATAGCATTATAAAAATGGATAAGTTGTTATTTTGCTTTTTTGAGCACTTCCATTTTGCGTTTATTTGCAAAACTTTTCGCTTGTTTAATTTTTATTTTTGCTTTTTATGCATTTCTACCGCATTCTAGCGATAGAAATGTAGTTGTTTTAATTTTTAGATAACTTAGTTTTTCTCATTTTTTATGTATGCGCATTTATTTCCGCCTACTCGTTAAGAGTTAAATGGCGCATTGTTTTACTTTATTCAAGTAGAGTGCATGTGTTTTACTTTCCTGCAGTGTGCGTGTGTTTTCATTTATGTCGAGAGAGTATGTGCATGAGTTTTACTTCCTGTCGAGTGTGTGCATGGGGTGTTGCATTTATTTAGTCCTACTCGTTTGAGTAGGACCAGCTTTTTTCTCCCACCCACGCATTTGCGTCGGGACTCGCATTTTACTGCTTTCATTTCAGTCCTACTCGCTTGAGTAGGACTTGCAATTTTCAGCTTTCCTTTACCGTTTTCCTTTTACTGCTTTCTTTGTTGCTTTCCCCGCAAGCCATCCCCATTCTGATGAGTGACTATTCGTTCTTAGCCCTCAGTATCGAAGAGCATTGGCACAAATAAAATAGCTTAAAATAATTAAAGGTCTAATTTTTCTAATTAATTAATTACTTAAGGTTTTCCTACGGTTTACGATGCGTAGGACCACATAATCGATGTGTGGGCCCTATTTCTAAAGTCCATATGCTAGCTAGCCGAGAAGTCGTGCGTATGGACAGATCACCCCTTGGCAAAGAGAGTTCCGCACTAACCCTCGAGAGAGGAGGCGCTCCAACTCTACCGGATTGGGTTCCCCACCCAATATCGGGGTTCTTAGCGTAATGCGGGCGTTAATAGGAATCCTTCGTCGGACTAACGTTCGGTCGAATAGTCTTAGCGTTCAGGTGAGCGATAGTCCTAGAGATAAGTGAGCTCATTCTAGTGGAACCTCCACGGCCAAGTCTCCGCCTTAATTAATTAGAAATTTAGGATCTCTTTTTATTTAAAGTATATTTTAGTTCTAAATCGATTCGATGTCGTTGTGTTAATATTTTCATCGGCTCCACCTTCATGCTTTTTTTATGCTTTCATTTTTTGTTTTCTGTCTTTTTATTATATATAAAATAATACCCGACAAGTAATTATCGGTAAAATAATAGTCCCCTCCAGGGAAGAGTAGAAATAATCGAACTGACCCCGAGAACAATACGACCTCGATATTCCACCCGGAATATCCTGTATTACTCACATTAGGTGCACTTGCCTCCTTTCGTTAAAACTCGATCTAACCCGTTTATATCCAAATAAAGAAATACGCGCGCCACGTTTTCTAAATAAAAAACAACTTCCGCTTTACTTAAATAAAACCGCCGGGTCGCTGCGTGACCGTAAATATTTTTGGAGTTTTAACACGCTATCAAGTTTCTGTCGCCGTTGCCAGGGACTTGATGCGAAAATATCAATCAAGTTTTTGGCGTCGTTGCCGGGGACTTGATGCGAAAATATCAATCAAGTTTTCAACATCCACTTATGAATTTTTAGAAATTGAAATTCATGAAACTATAGTGCCCAGTAATTTTCTTTTAGATAACAACTTTATTTTAGAAAATACACAACCTATACATAATCAAATAAATTCGCAAGAACCTCCTCCTTGCGTAGATTTCTCTGACGTGCTTACTTTTTATTTTTCTTTAACAAATGAATTTTATGAAGATGATGAGCCGTTGCAATTACATGTCGTTAACGATCCATTTGCCGCTCATCTACAAAAATGCACATCGCCTCAGGTATGTATAGGTGTTGTGAATTTACATTTTCATGTCAAATGTTCAAAAAAGGAGAATCAGGAAGCAAGCGGACGAGTCGCTGGGCGAGCGTCTTCGGCGTATTCACCCAAGCGTGAATTAAGGTAGTTGCCCCTTCATCTTCAATATTATTTTCCATTCTCCTAACAATAACCGTCTAGCTTAAAGACGGGAAAAAGAAAAGCGCTCTTGGGAGACACCCCTTGCTTATCATTTAATTTTTATGAATTTTGTTTTTCTAAATTTTCACAAACTGTTTTTCTCCCCCCCCCCTCATACTTGACTGATAAACATTGGGGACAATGTTTTTTTGTAATTATGGGGGTGGATTCCTATTTTTTATTTCTCCACTTTAAACTTGAAGATTCTTAGGAAATTTTAATTTACTATAGTCGCTCTCCAACAATTTTAATTTAATCTAAATTTTTGCTAGCCATTCCCTTGTTTTTAACTTTCTTGTTAGATCATACGTCATGGGATAAGAGGATAAAATTCATTATCCCATGGTACACATGCAAAATTTTATTTTTGGTTAGATCATATGTCATGGGAATCAAGTATTCCTTAGTGCACATATGCAACCTCCAAAAGAGAAGTAAGAGGATAAAATTCATTACTCCTAAGCAATTTTGTTTGAAGAGAAACAAAACAGAAAAAAATATCAAAAAGAAAAAAATTTTGTGGGGTGAGAGGATAAAATTCCACACTCCTAATCTAAGATCTCTTTAATTACCTTTTTTTCAAACACAAAAACCAATATAATTGCTTTAGATTTAAATTAAAATTGTAAGAGAGCATAAGTAATAGTTTGAATTTTCCTTGAAGTCTCTTTTTAGTGGAAAAAGTGTTTATAATTTTAAATCTAATTTTGTTTGCTAAATACTTAATTTTGAGTTCTAATTATTTTATTTGAGAAAAGTTTCCTAAATATTTAGCTCTTCACATTTTACTTTCATATTTTAGAACTTAAAATTTTTTGAATCCCTTAAGTTAATTTTTAACTTTCTTTTGATTTAATAAATTTTTAGTTTAATTAAAAAATTATTTTAATTTCTTATAAGTACTCTTATAGTTTTGCTCTGCAATAGTAAAAGCTTAAGTATGGGGGTATTTGATTAGTCTTTATTTATAGTATTTTTTATATAGTTTTTATTTAATAAATAGCTATGTTTATTTTTAGTTTTTATTAATTTTTAAATTAATCCTTTTGTTTTCTTATTTTAGGTAAATTTGGGCTGCCAATAGCAAATTGGAGCTTACAGGACTGACCAAGAGATGAAACAGAAGAATACTTGAGAAATCACTTCTACACGCCCCTATAACGGGCGTGACCTTCAGGTCACGAGGGTGACAGGTGGCCGTGACCCACAGAGGAGCCCAGAGAATGGGACACATCAGTTTAAAACGACACGCCCCTGGTCACGGGAGTGACCTATAGGTCACGGGCGTGACCAGAATGCATGACCAAGGGACTCAATTCCTCGAGCGAAGAACGTTGGACAGTCAAATACACGCCCGTGACCCAGGGCGTGGCATATGCATTTCCAGCCAGTAAATCAGCCGTTATGCGAGATTTATGTTGCGTCAGATCTTGGCTGTTTCTCCTCCAATGTTCCCGGGCTTTCAAGATGGCGGTTCCGAGCCTGACATGCCCTAGGTCACGGGCGTGACCTAGGGCATGACCTTCCAGAATGTTTTAATATAAATTCCAGATGAGTTCAAGAGTTGGGGGGGGGAGCAAGGAGGACAATCTAGGAGTAGTTTTAGCTCGTTTATTTTCCTGTTTTGCAGTATTTTCTTATGTAACTTTTGCCTTCATAGTTTAGTTTGTCTTTCATTGTGTTTAATTCAATTACTCTCTTTTTAGTAATCATGATCTTGCCCTTCTATTTATCTAATTTCTTCATCATGCTTACTAGCCTGCAAGGCAAATGCAGCAGCCCGCTCCTGCGATGGTGCAGGTACCTCTTCCAGAGGTTGAGCCAAGAAGAGTGCAACAGGTAGTAGTGGAGTCGTTGGTGCAAAGGAGGGCAACCGAGAGATAGCTCAAACATGTCTGAGCTTTAATCCTCCTATATTCTCGGGGTTGGGAACCCCATCTCAAGCTGAAGACTGGCTCTCCCGTGTGAAGAGAGTCTTGACAGGGACGTAGATAGAGGAGTAGAAGATGACCACTATAGCTACGTTGCTTTTGGATGGAGACGCTAGGCTGTGGTGGGAGGGTTTGGAGCTACATCTATTGAGAGGTAGGCAACTTACAGACGTCTCGATGGAGGAGTTGTTGAGACTGTTCTTGGCTAGGTACCTCCCTTCGACTCAGAGGATAGCCTTGGAGAATGAGTTATAGAGGTTAGTATAAGGATAGAGTAGCGTGGATGAGTATCTCCACGAGTTTACTAGGTTGGGTTGGTTTGCTAGCTCTACCATCGTGGATGAGGAGCGTAAGACCAACCGTTTCTACGAAGGTCTAAGAGATGACTTGAGGCTACTACTCTCGGGGCCGATGACGCAGGGTTTCTTGACCTTGGTCAACACGCCCCGGTCCTTGGAGAAGGACATGAAGAATGTTCATGCGAAGAAAATCCTTGGTGATAAGAATTCTGAGTTCAAGGTGCCGGCGAACTCAAAGTTTGGGCACTGTAAGTTCTTTAAGAAGGCTAGGACTTCGAGTCCAGCTCCTTCTTCCGGTGCTTCTGGGGCGACTACGGGTCGGACCCCGGGTGCATGTTTTACTTGTGGGAAGCCGGGGCACTTTGCCCGGGATTATTGGAGAGGAAGTCCCAAGTCCGAGACGAAGCCGGGAGCAACTTATGACGAGAAGGGCAAAGCGGAGGAGTCACCGCGTCCCATTATGCTCCGGCTCAACCAAGGGTTTATAATTTTGGCCAACAGGAGGCCATCAAACAAGAGGATGTGGTGACAGGTACGGTTTAATTCGTAGCAAGTTAAGTTTCTTTAAATACTTGTTATGCGTATGTTACCTTACCACTGCTTATTTAGGATTTGTTTTGATTTGTGAGTTTCCTGCAAGAGCACTCTTTGATACGGGAGCTTCACAGTCCTTCTTGTCCAAAGGATTCATATCACGCATCGGGGTACCTTCTTAGATGGCGAAGGACAAGTTGGATGTTTTGTTACCGAATGGGTGTTCGATGCGCGCGGATAAAATCTACGGTGTTAAGATTCGCATTGGGAATCAAGAGTTTGATATGCAAGCGTCGTTACTACCATTGGTGGAGTTCGACGTTATATTTGGCATGGACTGGCTCTCGGAGCAGCAAGCCTATATTGATTGCGGTCGCAAAGTAGTCAAGTTGGGAGCAAGTCGTGAGATGACTTTTACGGGCTTGAAAGGGTCGAGCAAGACGTTGATGTCTGCTCTTCAGGTGGTGAAGGCGATTCGTGCTGGAGCAGAGCTGTTTTTTACACTATTGGAGGTTGCAAAGCCAAAGCCTACGTTGGATAGTGTTTCAGTGGTAGCTGAGTACCCTAATGTGTTCCCCGCAGATCTTCCTCGAGGCGCACCTCAACGGGAGATAGATTTCACTATTGAGCTAGTGCCAGGTGCAAAGCCTGTGTCACGATCTCCATATCGGCTAGCGCCTAAGGAAATGGAGGAGCTGAAGGTGCAACTTTAAGAGTTGTTGGAGCAAGGGTTTGTGCGTCCAAGTTTGTTGCCTTGGAGCGCATCGGTCCTCTTTGTAAAGAATTAGGATGGGAGCTTAAGACTTTGTATTGATTATCGGGAGTTAAACAAGCTAACGGAAAAGAACAAGTACCCAATCCCAAGGATCGATGAGCTTTTTGATCTGTTGGTCGGGTCGACGGTGTACTCTAAGTTGTATCTCAAGTCTGGTTACTATCAGCTGAGGATAAGGGAGAGTGATATCCCTAAGACAGCGTTCAGTACAAGATACAGGCATTACGAGTTTACGGTCATGCTGTTTGGGCAGACAAATGCACCGTCAGTGTTCATGGATTTGATGAGCTGGACCTTCAGGGAGTACTTGGACCATTTTGTGATCGTCTTCATCAACGATATTTTGGTGTACTCGCAGAGTGAGGAAGATCACTTCAGGCATCTTCATTTGCTTTTGGAGATGCTAAGGAGGAGTCAATTGTACGCCAAGTTCTCGAAGTGCGAGTTTTTGTTATCCTCAATGGCGTTCCTCGGTCATATAGTGAGTGGGGAAGTTATTGCAGTAGATCCGGCGAAGATTGTTGCGATACGAGAGTGGTCTGAGCTTTCTACGGTAGCGGAAGTCCGGAGCTTTCTAGGGCTTGCCGGCTATTATAAGCGCTTCATAGAGAACTTCTCACGGATAGCGTTACCTCTCACTACTTGGACGAGAAAGGAGCAGAAGTTCGTTTGGACGCCGGAGTGCGCGCGAGCTTTTGAGGAGTTGAAATGTCGGTTGACCACGGCGCCTGTGTTGAGTTCGCCGAGTGGGACCGAAGGTTATGAGATTTATTGCGATGCTTCGGGCAGTGGTTTGGTTTGTGGGCTTTTACAGCATGGAAGCGTTATAGCATATGGCTCGAGACAGCTGAAGGTGCACGAGAGGAACTATCTGGTCCATGACTAGGAGTTAGAGGCCGTGATTTTTGCCTTGAAGCTGTGGCGACATTATTTGTACAGTGTGAAGATCGATATCGACAACGATCACAAGAGCCTGAAGTATTTGATTGATCAGAAAGATCTTAACATGCGGCAGCGTAGATTGATGGAGTTCCTGGGGGACTATACATTCTGTTAGATCCCTAGTTGATTTGGGCTAGGTCCACTAACTTAGGATGTGACCCATCATGTATAGTCTGGGTCAAGTTTATGTTTTAGAGTCTAAGACAGTCCTCTATCTCAACTTCAGATGCACCAGCCTTCCTCAAGACCATCAGGAACTCCAGATCTATCAGTTTTTCAGACTAAGTGAAATGAGTTCGACGTTCGTCGAACTCAGCTCGACGAAGGGAGTTCTGCGCTCGACGATCTTGAGATAATTTGTAGTGCTGAGCTCGAAGAACTATTTTCTTTGTTCGACGAACACAGGGATTCTACTTCAAGCTTTATTAGGACTACTTCAGAATTTCTCTAAGTCCAACTTCAAGCTTCGGTCGACGAATTACTTTCTGAGCTCGACGAACTTGGACCTCAAGTTGTCAATTTCTCAGGTCGACGAAGTCAGCTTCTCAGGTCGACGAATGTTGTACTCTACTCGACGATTTCTGGACTCAGAGAATTTGTGTCGACACTTAGGGTTTGTGTCGACGGCCGATAATTTGTGTCGACACCAGCTTATGTCGACACTAGAGGATTTGTGTCGACACCAGGATATCAGTCGACACCAGCTTATGTCGACACCAAGATCAATCTGTCGACACCAACTTTTGTCGACACAGCATTTCAGCAGATGCAGAGTATTTTGCCTAAGTCCAAAACTTTTCTCAGCTTGACGAATACTGTCTTACATTGAAGATTGTCTGTTCAACGAATGAAGACTGTCAGCTCGAAGAACTCAACTCAGCTCGACGAACTCAACTCAGCTCGACGAACTCAACTCAGCTCGACGAACTCAGCTCAGCTCGACGAACTCAACTCAGCTCGATGAACTCAGCTCAGCTCGACGAACTCAGCTAAGCTCGATGAACTCAGGCTCAGCTCGACGAACTCAAAACTCAGTTCGATGAATTATATTCTTTGGTCGACGATTCCAGACTAGGTCTTCTTCCGTTCCCGTCTCATTCCATGGCGCTGATTCCTGAACATTTAATGGCAGTTCTTCCCAGAATACTACCGTTAGAATGTGAAGTTAATCCTGGATTATTACATACCATTTTCCCATGGAAACAGTTGGGGAAATAATTTATTGCAGCTTCCTTTCCAGGCAGTCTTCCATTACTGCTCTATTATTCAAAATTCGAAGGATTCTTATGACATTGAGATAGACAGAAAGAGCCAGCAATACAGAAATACAGTGATTCAGACAACATAAAAAAAAGGAATTCGTTCTTGGCCTAGAGAGAAACTGATCAAGAAGAAGAAGAACACTACATCAATATCAAGAGTCTTCTTCTTCTGCTTTTTCTCAGGATAACTTCAAAGACAATACATTCATATAAGTCACAAGAAGTTCCTGGAGACTTTCTCTGGACCAGAAAATCTAGGTCTTTGAAGACCTATCACCCTGAAGCAGTGCTCCAGCATTCTTCCGGATTCATTCTACATCTCAGGGGGAGCAAAGCTGTTAAACAACAATCCACAAGTCATCTCATTTGACTTGAGAAAGAGAAGACCTCATCACCCTCTCACTCCACCTCTGTACAGGGTTTTAATTCCCTTCGAAATTATTCTGGTTGCAAGTCTCCCTCCAAAAGACTTGAGGGTTTGGTTTTTGGGAACCTGATCAAAACCCAATTGGTGCCATGACACCTGATCAACCCCTTCCTGCAGTGGATTCCTACCAGGGTGGTAGAAGAGTGGACTACCCAGATTTGGGGAACCACTATAAAATTCTTGTGTCCTCTAATTGTTATCTTTTCTTTTTGTTTTCTGGCCTTGCTCTGTGAATGTGCTGTGATTAGTTAATTGCTGCATCTTGGTTTATTGTATTTGTTTCCCTGCACACACACCTAAAATACAACAATAGTTGTAAAAGTTTTAAATCACCCACATACTCTATTCACCCCCCCCCCCCTCTAGAGTATATCTGATCTAACTAACACCTTCAGGTGGTAACAAGCATACCTCCTGAACTTTCAATTGGTATCAGAGGGAGGTTGGTTAAAAATACCAAATCTTCCAGGTTGGTTAAATTAGCAGACCTTACAAGTTGGTTAACATACCATACCAGATTGGTTGTACAGGCTAACATCTGAACCCAAAGATCCCTTAGTTAGATCTGTCTGTTTTTATTCTGTTATTGGACTTATCCTTCTCACAGACATGGCCCAAAACAAGGATTATACAAGCATCATACCTCCAGTGTGGCTGAGTGCACCTCAGCCAAGGCCATTTGGGACTCTCTTAACCAAATGGTAGCAGGCTCAGCTGATGAAAGAAAGGATAGAAGATCCAGTCTCATTTCTCTCTATAAGAATTTCAAAAAGGATGAGACAGAATCTATGACTGAGATGTACAATAGATTAAGTTCAATCATCAGTGAACTCAAGACTCTTGACAAGGACATCACCTTAACTGAAGTGAATGACAAGATACTGATGTGTTTCCCCAGTTCATGGGATACCAGAATCTGGCCAATCAAAGAAGCTAGAAGCCTCAATGAGATTTCAACAGAATCTATGTTAGGCAAGCTGAAGTCATATGAGAAGCTTGTCAAATCAAGAGAGGCAGCAGAACAGAAGGCAAGTACCCCAGTTAGGAAGGAGTACAGCTTAGCCTTCAAAGCTTCTGAAGATAATGAAACATCTACATCCAATGAAGAGTTAATGAGTCTCTTTGCCAAAAGATTCTACAAAATGGCAAGAAAGGACTTTAGAAGAAAATCATCCAGGCAGGATGACAAGCCCAAATATGACAAGACACCAACTAAGTAGGTTGTGTGTTTTGGATGCAGAAAGCCTGGGCACTATATTTCAGAATGCCAAAAAAATCAGAAAAAGGACAAGGGCAGGGACAAGGATTCCAGAAGAAAACAAAGCAGCAGACCCTCCTCCAACAAATATAAAAGCAAAGACAAAGGATTTGTTGCCGAGTCCTGGAGTGACACAGAAGAGGAAACATCCTCCTCCAGCTCCAGTGAAGAAGAGGAAGAAGCCAGATCCAAGGAGGTGTGCCTAATGGCAATAGATGCCTCCAGAAGCAAATGTGGATCAGAAGAGGATTCTGAAGATGAACGTGCCTCAGACTCAGAGGCTAATCAGCTGATTTCTAGTTTTGATTTCAATTCTGACTTATTTAAAGTAGAATTTAAAACTATGTGCATGGATCTAATAAACTCAGAGAAAGAAATAAAAAACCTTGAGGACTAGACTAGGAAACCTTGAATCTGTCAGCACAGAAAATAGAAAACTAACTGATCAATTGACACTAGCTAATGAATAGATAATCAAGTTAAAATCTGAATTATGTGAGGCAAAACAACTTGTGCAATCTCTCAATGGGGGAAGCCTCAAGCTGATAGATATCACAAGCACAGTAAATGTCAGATTAAATGGCAAGCTGGGCTTGGGTGCTTCATCAAGTTTACCCCCCATAATAAAGAAGAATATACTTTCTACTCCCATAAAGTTTATCACTGCTAAGGGTAAAGAGAAACTAATTGAAAAACCCATGTCAGAAAACAAGTCAAATCCCCTAGACAATAGAAACAGAAAATAGAAGAAAGCTGTTAAAAACCAAGTTCAGTAGCATTCGTCGAACTCATATCGACGAAATCCTGCAAGTTCGTCGAACCCCAATCGACGAACGCTGAACGCAAACTTTAGAAATAATTATTCGTCCAACTGCGATCGACGAACTGTGAATGGTTCGTCGAGCAGAGGTTGACGAACGTGGGACACAGAAAATGACCATGGTCATTCTCTGAGTGGAGGTCGACGATCTCATCCCCATTCGTCGAACTTTGGTCGACGAACTCACGATAATTCGTCGATCCCAGAACGACCAAATATAAATCATTTCTCCTATAGAAATTTTAAAGCAGCCAACAAGACATTTAATCCAGTAGCTGATTGGATAATCCCACCTAGGAGATATCACCCTCTAGGGAATAAGTCTCAACCTGCTTTATCAGTCATTTCTAGTTTTACTTTCCAGCCAAACCAAGGACCCAAGGTAACCTGGGTCAAGAATAATTGAGCTTTATTTTTTAATGCAGGTACATGTGAAGAGCTGTCCAAGGTTAAGTCAGACCTGGTACCTGGACAGTGGCTGCTCCAAGCACATGACTGGCAGCAAAGCAAATCTCTCCAGCTATAAGTCCAAGCTAGGACCAAAGGTGATATTTGGAGACTCAAAGAGTGGTCAGTCAGACGGATATGGAAGAGTAAGCATTGGAGCAGTAACCTTCAAAAAAGGTGACATATGTAAGAGGACTTAAGCATAACCTTATATCTATAAGTCAATTATGTGATGAAGGTTATCAGGTACATTTCAACTCTACCTCTTGCTCTATTATAAATGATAAAAACCAAACTGTTTTAATTGGACTTAGATAAGGAAACATATATTTAGTAGATTTAATTTCTGCCACACCTGATATTTGTTTACTCAATATCACTAGTAACCAAAATGAGTTATGTCACAAAAGGCTAGGACATGTAAACCTTAAGAACATATCTAGGTTATCTAAAGACAAACTTGTTATAGGCTTACCTTCTGGTCCCTACAAGAAGGAAAGCATATGCAGGGATTGTCAACTAGGCAAGCAAACTAAAACTAGTTTCAAATCCATTAATAAAAGCGAATCACCTACGATATTGTATCTGCTTCATGTGGATCTTTTTGGACCAATTGTAGTACAAATCCTAGGAGGGAAGTCTTACACCTTAGTCATTGTTGATGATTTCTCCAGATTCAGTTGTGTAGCCTTTCTGAGAGCTAAGTCAGATACATTCAAAGTTCTTACAGATTTTCTCAGGACCATACAGATTGAGTTCTCTACTCATGTTGTATTGATCAGAAGTGATCATGGCACAGAGTTTGAGTCTCTTCTTATGCATGAGTTCTGTGAGAAGGAAGGTATCAGGCAGTGCTTATCAACTCCTAGAACTCCCCAACAAAATGGGGTTGCTGAAAGGAAAAATAGGACACTCATTGAAGCTGCAGGTACATTGTTAGCAGATGCTTACATGCCTCTATCCTTTTGGGCAGAAGCTGTAAACACAGCTAACTATGTCCTGAACAGATGTCTTATACATAAACTAAAACATAAGACCCCCTATGAATTACTTAAAGAAAATAAACCTAAAATCACTTACTTTAAAGTTTTTGGTTGCATATGTTACATCCACACTAATAACAAAAGATACATTAGAAAATTTGAGGCTAAGGCTGAAGAAGGGATTTTTCTAGGATATTCCCAAGTAAGCAAGGCCTATAGGGTTTTCAACAAATCATCTCTTAAAATTGAAGAATCTGTCCATGTGCCTTTTGATGAAGCTAACATGTCTTATAAGGAGAAAGACATTTCTACCAATAGTTTTCTGCAGGTTTCACCACTGTGTGAGTCTATGGATGGACTAAACCTTACCCAAGAGGTTCCAACTCATCCCACTCCACAGGCTGCTAAAGATAGTGAAGAGGAAGTCCAAGTGGAAGTAACTGAACTTCCATCAACAACCAGTACCATTCCTCAAGAGGAATTATTTACAGAAGCTGTTGCTCAACCAACTCCACCAACTGATCTTGTCACACTTAGAGATCACCCCAGATCTCAAGTGATTGGAGACATTTCAGTTGGTGTACAGACAAGACATCAGCTCAATCAAGACTTGATGCATGCCTGTTTTCTCTCTCAAATTGAACATCTCACCATCCATGAAGCTGAGCAAGATCCCCACTGGATTCTTGTAATGCAGGAGGAACTAAATCAATTTGAGAGATGTAGAGTTTGGGATTTGGTTCCAAGACCCCATAACTACCCAGTTATTGGAACCAAATGGGTCTATAGGAACAAATTGGATGCACAAGGGAACATAGTAAGAAACAAGGCTAGACTTGTTGCTCAAGGCTATAGGCAAGAGGAAGGAATAGACTATGACCAAACCTTTGCCCATGTTGCAAGGTTGGATGCCATTAGAATATTCCTAGCCTATGCAGCCTACAAAAAGTTCAAAGTATTCCAGATGGATGTTAAGAGTGCCTTTCTGAATGGTGTACTTCAAGAAGAGGTTTATGTAGAACAACCTCCAGGTTTTATCTCTCTAACTCAACCATCTTATGTTTACAAATTGCATAAAGCTCTCTATGGTTTAAATCAAGCTCCAAGAGCTTGGTATGAGACCTTAGCAAGCTTTCTTTTAGAGCATAAATTTACAAGAGGAACCATAGATAAAACTCTTTTCACTAGACATCATAAGGACCAAATCTTATTGGTACAAATATATGTGGATGACATTATTTTTGGGTCTACTGATCCCAAATTGTGTAAGAGGTTTGCTGACCTCATACATTCCAAATTTGAGATGAGTAGCATGGGTGAGCTTTCCTACTTCCTTGGTCTCCAAGTGAAGCAGCTCCCTGATGGTATCTTCCTCTCCCAATCTAAGTATGATAAAGAGCTTATTAAAAAGTTTGGGATGGGTGATGCCTCAGGAATGAAAACACCTATGTCTACCAATGGTGTTGTGGATTCTGATGCAGCAGGGAAACCTGTAGATCAGAAACATTATAGGGTAATTGTTGGATCCCTATTATACTTAACAGTTAGCAGGCCTGACATAATGTTTGGCACATGCCTTTGTGCTAGATTCCAAGTGAATCCTAAAGAATCTCATCTTATTTTTCTAAAAAGGATTTTGAGATATATAAAGAGTTGTCCTAGTTTAGGACTCTGGTATCCTGCAGAGTCAGAATTTGAGTTAACTGGATACTCAGATGCTTACTCTGCTGGATGTAGAGTGGACAGGAAAAGTACATCTGGAACTTGCCAGTTCCTGAGTATGAGGCTTGTCTCTTGGTTTTGCAAAAAGCAGATATATGTGTCTACATCAACTGCTGAGGCAGAGTACATGGCTGCTGGCAGCTGCTGTTCACAGATGCTATGGATACAAAACCAGCACCTAGATTATGGTATCAACTTAAATAATTCAGCCTTATTTTGTGATAATACAAGTTCTATTGCTATAGCTCAGAATCCAGTTCATCATTCTAGGACAAAACATATTGAAATAAGACATCATTTCATTAGAGATAATGTAGACAAAAAGAAGATTAAGTTGATTCATATTCCTACTGATTTATAGAGAGCAGATATTTTCACCAAACCTTTAGATGAGAAAAGCCATCTATTCTTTATAAATCAACTCGGAATGCTTAATGGAGAAGAGTTGAATTAATTTCTGTCTGCATTCGATGAATTTTCCAGAGTTCGTCGAACGGAGTTCGACGAATTAGGGAAAGTTTGAGATTCTCGTCGAACGGAGTCCGACGAATTCTCCGTGTGGAAACAATTTTCGTCGACCAGAGATCGACGAACCATGCTTCAGAAACAATTTCGTCGAACGGCGTTCGACGAACTGTTTTCAATTCTTCTAAATGAGTTCGACGAACTACTCACCTCTATCTTATTTCGTCGACCTCAGTTCGAAGAACTGTCTCTTTTCGTGGAACGGCATTTGTCGATTCATATTCTGAAAATCTTATATCTAGGTTTTCTTCGACCTCCGTCCCGCGCTTTCAGTTCCTTTGCTCTTGATCGCCGTTTTCTCTGTGATTTTCTTTGCAGGTCATCAATGGCGATTCCTCCAGGAGCACTTGCGGCGATGAAGTTTGATGTAGCATTCTCCATGGATTTTGAGTCCTTCCAACATTCCGATCCAATTTTTCTTTATATCCTGGAATTACTTGAAGAATTGCATCTCAAGGATTTCATGACTCGCAGCATCAAGCTACACTCAACCGAGATAAGATAATGGGTATACACTGCAACCGTTTCTAAAGACAGAAATCTGACAGGACATATTGGAAACACTGCTGTTTCCCTATCTCCAGCAGTACTCTCTGAAATTTTTGTACTGATCAATGGTTAAGACAACTTGGAAATGGACGCTGAGGAATATTCTGATATGTTGAAAGTAATGGGTTTCTCTGGCAGCAACCCTAATAAGCTTCTGAAGAAACAACTGTCTGCCGCCTATCAATTTTTGGCCGACATTGTAGGAAACATTTTGATGGACAAGCACTCGGCACATGACTATATCACTCGCCATCAATTCCTAATTATGTGCGCCGTGCTCAACAAACGACAGGTCGATTGGGGCATGGTCTTCTTTGACCTAATCAAGAATAAAACAAGCAAGAAGGAAGTCTGCTACGGCAGAATCCTGGGGATTTTCCTCCAGGAAAAGGCCAGTGAATGTTTGGTCTCCCCGACCACATTGATCAATGCCAGCAAGCGCCTCACCTGCGCCTTATTTGGCAGATGGGAGAGGACAATCACCAAACCCTCCAAGGGTTCCTCCTCCTCCATCAATGCTTCTTAGAGAACAAGGACCGTCAAGGTCACTCCGCACCCTGACATTGTAGAGGCCATTCCACCTCCCAAATATCTTCCCAATCCTCCTGCACCTCAATTGACTCCACCTCAACATCTGAAAGTGCAACTAGATCTGATATACTCTAGAGGGGGGTGAATAGAGTATATGGTGTTTTAGTACTTTTAAGAACTTTTACAACAATTGTTGTAATAAGTGTGAGCAGGGAAGCAAATATAAATCTAATCACAGAACTAAGCTATGCAAAAACTAAGCACAGACAAATCAAGGCCAGAAACAAAAAGTAAACAAGCAGAGCTGGAGGACACAAGGAAATATAGTGGTTCCCCAAACTTGGGTACATCCACTCTTCTACCACCCTAGGTAGGAATCCACTGCAGGATGAGTTGATCAGGTGTCCTGGGCACCAATGAGCTTTTGATAAGGTGCTCAAAAACCAAAGCAGATTTTTTAATCAGGTGTCTTGCCACCAATGAGCTTTTGACAAGGTGCTCAAAAACCAGATTCAAACTTTTGAAGGGAGTTTGAGAAACCCTTTACAAACTGGGGGTGAGAGAGTGATGGCAGTCTTCTCTTTCTCAAACAACTAAGAAGACTATGTGGATTGATGTCAAAGCTCCCCCTGAATCCTTGAAATCTTCAGGAAGAAAAGCTTTGCTTGAGGGTGATAGGCCTTCAAAGGTAGAACTCCAACAATAGATGGTTTCAGCAATGGCTGAAATGTTGAGTGTCTGGAGTCTTGAAATGATGTTGGCCTTGAACACTTTGAAAGATGAAGAGATTTTGAAAGCTTGATCTGTTTGATGAGTGTTCTTCAGAATTCTTTTTGACAGAAGATTTTGAAAGAGTCTCTGTACTCTGTATTGTGTGTTCTCTTCTTGTTAATCTTTGTTGATTCAAAAAACATTCTGTCTTTTATTCTCTGTTTCAGAATAGAATATCATTCTCTGTCAAAGATAGCCGTTGGTCTGCATTGATTGCATCCTTAATTGCATAATCTCTTCTAGAGGAAAGTCCACAGAATTATTCCTTGAAAGATCCCTTGAAACTTGGTCCAGAAATAAATGAAAACGGCTAGCAAATCTCTGAATTAATTGCAGAATAACTCCTGTCTGATTTGAATTTGAATTCTGGAAGATATCTGAAATCGTCGAACTGAGCTCTGCTATCGTCGAGCTGAGCTCAGCGAACTGGAAAACTCAAGAAGCAAAATAATCGTCGACCTGAGCTCAAAGATCGTCGAACTGAGCTCAGAGATAAAGATTCAAAGCAGAGTCAAAATCGTCGACCTGAGCTCACCGATCGTCGAATGGAGTTCGACGATATTGTGAAGTTGAGCTCAGCGATCGTCGAGTGGAGCTCGACGATCTGTCGAAGTTGAGCTCGACGATCGTCGATCTGAGTTCGACGAATCGTCGTGCTGAGCTCGACGATCAGACTTAGTCTCCAGTCTGAAAAACATGGACTTCAGGGCAGCTTCCAATCCTAGACATCTAACCCTTAGACTCAATTCTAATTGACCTATTAAGCTATACAGAAGGTCAAGAAAAGATTCCTAGAGACATAGTGATCCTGACCCAAATTAGTAATAGGGTGTTCCAACAATCTCCCCCTATTTGGGTTAGGATTACTATTTACAGACTTTGGAAAGTCAAATAACAACATATAATTAGAAAAGCATAAAAACAACAGCTAGACATGGCAGAAACATCACAGATATATATATATATATATATATATATATATATATATATATATATATATATATATATATATATATATATATATATATATATATATATGTGTGTGTGTATATGGCTTCCAGATAGCAGTCAGAAAATCCAAAGATTATCACCTTACAAAGTCACTTCTTCTCTTTGCCTTTAACCATCCTGATTTCTCTGTTAGGGTTTTGGGCTTCCTTCTTGGACCTGGTGTCATCTGCTGCACCCAAGTAAGTTTGCTTTGCAGGCCTGGGAACCACAGCAGCAGGATGCAATTCCATATATCTGTCTGCATCAAAGAATTTGCTGGAAGCATATCTCTCTAACTCCTTTTGTCTTTGCTCTGACATAGTAGAAATATTGGAAGTGTCTAGCCCTTGTTCTTTGGCCTTCTTTATCTGATCTAATGCAGCCATTTCCTTCATCCTAGCAGTCCAAGCAGATGGATTCTTTTCAGGGTCCTCAAATGGTACAGGTGGCTCATACCTGTTGGAAGAATTGTCTTGAGGAGGCCTGGCAGACACTATCTCTTTGAGCTTGTAGGGGAAGGGACCAGAAGTAGTATCAGCTGAAACATGTCCTCCCCTGGAGTATGGGTGCTGCCTGGAATACCCTTTAGAATAAACCTGAAAATCTCTCTGATTTCCCCTGTATCCTCCTCTCCTAGAATAAGAACCCCTAGACTGGCTTTCCCTTTGGTAGGATCTGGCTTGGGGTTGATAGGGAGCCTGGCTTCTAGCTGGGGCTTGACTTGCAGAGCTTCCACCTGCACCTGCATCAGGAGGAGGTGGTGGAGGAGGATGAGGGTGCTGGAACTGGGATGAGCCCTTTTCATACTTTCTCTTCTTCTTCATGGCTTTCAACTGGTTTTTGGAATACTGCATCCAATGTTCAGTAATTTGGCAGTTATGCAGAATATAATAAGGAATATCATTATTATCCTTAACTTTTGCAGGAGGAACCCTTTTCATTGCCTTGCTCCTAGCTTTCCTTTTCCTTACAATAGTAGCAGCTGAATCATCAGAGTTTGTTTTGAATTCATCAGTCTCAGAACTCTGGTCATCATATATAGCATCTATCTTCTTCATAAGATCTTTCTTTAATTGAACAGAGGCAGAAGAGGCAGAAGCTGAACCAGCAGCAGTAGGGACAGCAGCAGAGACAGGAGCAGATACAGCATCAGATACAGGAGGAGAAGCAGAAACAATAACATCAACAGCAGAAGTGGTGACAGCAGCAGTAACATCAACAAAATCTGCAGCAGGCTCAAAAACAGTGGCCTCTGTCATCAGAAAATCCTTGGATATTGGCTCATCAGAAACAATTGGGATTTTAGCAGCAGTGAGTACATCTTCAGCAGCAGCATCAACAATTTCAGAAGCAAAGGCAGTCCTTTCTTCAATAGCAGCAGCAGCAGCAATCACTGAGTGTACAAAAGAAGAGATGATGTTGGGGTCACAGCCAGAGAAAGGCACCAGTGCCTTAGATAGGTCTTCTGAGGGCTGGACAGCATTAACCTCTGGGAGATGGCTGAAGAAGGCAGGATCAAAGGCAGAAAGCAAAGACTGTAGGTCTATTGCCAGAACTGCAGTAGGAGCCTGACATTCTGGAGGCACAGCAACAGTATCAGAAGAGGCAGCAGACACAGAAATCTCAGCAGCAGCAGCAGCAGAAGCAGCAGCAACAACAGCATGAAGGCTTGCTTCATATGGCATCTCCCCCTGCCTAGATGCAGATACATCTGTATCAAGGCACACTGCTGGAGGTGCTGCCTGAGGAAGGAGGGAGGAAATCCTGGCAGAGAGAGCTGCCACTGACTGTTGTAGAGGAGCTAAGGAGGTCTCTAACAATAGAGATAGCCTGGGGGCAATGAGCTCATACAACCTGTCAGCTAGGGCTGAGAGGTCTACTTGCTCAATTACAGGAGCAGAGGTAGATGGAGTAGGGATAGCTGAGGATGCTGGAAGTGGAGGGCTGGAGAGTGGGATGGATGGCTCAGGAGTGGGGATGGTGGAGATGGAGGACAAGGGGATGGATATGGATGGAGTGAATGTTGGTTGGTCAATGATGTGGAGGAGGAGATCTTGAAAAGATGTTGGCCTTGAACACTTTGAAAGATGAAGAGATTTTGAAAGCTTGATCTGTTTGATGAGTGTTCTTCAGAATTCTTTTTGACAGAAGATTTTGAAAGAGTCTCTGTACTCTGTATTGTGTGTTCTCTTCATGTTAATCTCTGTTGATTCAAAAAACATTCTGTCTTTTATTCTCTGTTCCAGAATAGAATATCATTCTCTGTCAAAGATAGTCGTTGGTCTGCATTGATTGCATCCTTAATTGCATAATCTCTTCTAGAGGAAAGTCCACAGAATTATTCCTTGAAAGATCCCTTGAAACTTTGTCCAGAAATAAATGAAAACGGCTAGCAAATCTCTAAATTAATTGCAGAATAACTCCTGTCTGATTTGAATTTGAATTCTGGAAGATATCTGAAATCGTCGAACTGAGCTCTGCTATCGTCGAGCTGAGCTCGGCGAACTGGAAAACTCAAGCAGCAAAATAATCGTCGATCTGAGCTCAAAGATCGTCGAACTGAGCTCAGAGATAAAGATCCAAAGCAGAGTCAAAATCGTCGACCTGAGCTCACCGAATGTCGAATGGAGTTCGACGATATTGTGAAGTTGAGCTCAGCGATCGTCGAGTGGAGCTCGACGATCTGTCGAAGTTGAGCTCGACGATCGTCGATCTGAGTTCGACGAATCGTCGTGCTGAGCCCGACGATCAGACTTAGTCTCCAGTCTAAAAAACATGGACTTCAGGGCAGCTTCCAATCCTAGACTTCTAACCCTTAGACTCAATTCTAATTGACCTATTAAGCTATACAGAAGGTCAAGAAAAGATTCCTAGAGACATAGTGATCCTGACCCAAATTAGTAATAGGGTGTTCCAACAACATCAATCTCCACCGCTTGATCTTGCACATATCCCTACACCTCCCGTTTCCCCCACTGAAACTCATATTCCCTCACCTCCTCAATCCCCTCTTCCCCCACACATATCCACTATTCCATCCTACACCATACCCACTGAACCACAACATGTTCTCCCTCCATTATCCCCTCCACATATTCTTCCTTCCTCCTCATCTTCTATTCCCTCCACCATCCTTTCTCCACTTCTGGACTCTTCCACCATTCCCTCCATCATCTCTCTTCTGACTCCTCTCATTCAATCCCTCATCACAGAGGCCATTACACCTCTGGTGAATTCCATTAATTCTTTATCTACACAAATCACAGTCCTTTCTGCTGCCCCCTCTTCATTCAGGGGCCTGGCTCCAGGTTCTCCTGAACCCAGGCAGGGGGAGATGCTCCATGATGAAGCTGGTGCAGCAGCTGTAGAGATTGATACAATTGATACAGATACAGCTGATATAGTGCTTGATAATGCAGTTACAGTTACAGATATAGCTATAGATTTTGATTCTAAAATAACTGATTTTATTCAATTTATGGACACTGACATTAGCTTTGATGAGTCAGTAGATACAATAACAACTGCTGGTGATTTCATTATAAATCCCACAAATAATTTATCCGAGATACTTCATACCTTTGATTCTGTATATATGAAGGTTCCTTCAGTAGATGTTGCTAAGCCATATTTGGCTATTGTCCAGTATACCACTCCAGCTAGTCCAGAAGTTGCCAAGCAACTCTGTGACACCTTTGCTGCTCATACTGCTGTTCCAATTCTTGTGTCTATTCCAGAAATCTGCCCTGTCCCAGATTTTGTCATGGATGATTCTCCCATGCCTGATCTGGATGAGCTCATTCTGGCAGGCATTGAAGAAGAGAATAAGGTAGCAGCTGAAAGCTCTGTCTCTACTGCTGTTGAACCCTCACCCTCTGAACCTTCTATACCCCCTCAAGAAAAACCTCTTGTCATTCCTGATGAAACCCTGAGGAAGTTGAATGCACTGTATGACAATCCTCAGAGCTCAGGTTCTGATGATGATGATGATGAATCAGATGAGGAGGCTGCTAAAAAGAAAAAGAAGTTTCTCTCTAAGAAAATGAAGGCTCCTCCTCCTCCTGCTCCCAAGCCTAATCGCATTGCAGACACTCCATACTATAATCTGCACAATGTGGCTCCTTACAAAGGGATGCCTGCATGGATGTGGCTATCAAAGAACCAGCAAAGAGAGAAGAAGAGGAGTAGGAGATACTCTCCTCCCCCAGTTCATAGATACGGAAAGGATCCTCCTCCTCCTCCTCCTCCAACAGCAGGTGCCTCTGGCTCTGGCCCTCAGAGATCTGCCCATATTCAAATTTATCAGAGACAATCAGGGAGATCTTCTGGTGGTAGTCAGCTAAGGCCACCATCTTCAGGCAAACAACACCATCTACAACAGCAGCAGCAGCATCAGGAATGTAAGGAACATGAAGCTGAAAGGCCCTATTCTCCTCCTGAAGATCCAGAAACAGCCAACACAGCCAGAATGGCAAGGTTCCAAGAGATCATTGGCTTATCTCTAATCAACAAAGCTAAAGCTGAAGGCAAGGACACAACAGGCTTAACTACTATATCTCAGTACATGAGAGATGAGCTAAAGAGATTTGGGAAAGCAAACAAGCTACTCAATGTTGATGAGTACATGCATCTTCACCCAGAAGCAGTTGTCCCCAGAGCCACTTCACTGAACATTATAGGGGCAGCTGACATGACTATGACCAAGGCTCAAGCTTCAGATCACAATAGGGAAATCATTTTCAAAAAGCCAGGAGATAAAGCACCAGAAGACAAGCTAAAACAGAAGAAGACAGAGAAGTAATTTTGTGGTAATTTTCATTTCCGCTTCTATTTCAGACAATATCTTATACTAAAACAAAGCCTGTATGTATATATATATCTGATGCATGTGTTGTAAATTCTCTGCCAGATATATTTCTCAATTTTGCTTTGTTTTTTCTGTTTGTTCTTTTCTTGGAGTCTCTGTTAGTGACCTCACCCAAATAGGGGGAGATTGTTGGATCCCTAGTTGATTTGGGCTAGGTCCACTAAATTAGGATGTGACCCATCATGTATAGTCTGTGTCAAGTTTATGTTTTAGAGTCTAGGACAGTCCTCTATCTCAACTTCAGATGGACCAGCCTTCCTCAAGACCATCAGGAACTCCAGATCTATCAGTTTTTCAGACTAAGTGAAATGAGTTCGACGTTCGTCGAACTCAGTTCGACGAAGGGAGTTCTGCGCTTGACGATCGTGAGACAATTCGTAGTGCTGAGCTCGACGAAATATGTTCTTTGTTCGACGAACACCGGGATTCTACTTCAAGCTTTATCAGGACTACTTCAGAATTTCTCTAAGTCCAACTTCAAGCTTCGGTCGACGAATTACTTTCTGAGCTCGACGAACTTGGACCTCAAGTTGTCAATTTCTTAGGTCGACGAAGTCAGCTTCTCAGGTCGACGAATACTGTACTCTACTCGATGATTTCTGGACTCAGAGAATTTGTGTCAACACTTAGGGTTTGTGTCGACAGCAGACAATTTGTGTCGACACCATCTAATGTCGACACCAGAGGATTTGTGTCAATAACAGGATATCAGTCGACATCAGCTTATGTCGACACCAAGATCAATCTGTCGACACCAACTTTTGTCGACACAGTATTTCAGCAGATGTAGAGTATTTTGCCTAAGTCCAAAACTTTTCTCAGCTCGACGAATACTGTCTTACATTGAAGATTGTCTGTTCAACGAATGAAGACTGTCAGCTCGAAGAACTCAACTCAGCTCGACGAACTCAACTCAGCTCGATGAACTCAGCTCAGCTCGACGAACTCAGCTCAGCTCGACGAACTCAGCTCAGCTCGACGAACTCAGCTTAGCTCGACGAACTCAGGCTCAGCTCGACGAACTCAAAACTCAGTTCGACGAATTATGTTCTTCGGTCGACGATTCCAGACTAGGTCTTCTTCTGTTCCCGTCTCATTCCATGGCGCTGATTCCTGAACATTTAATGGCAGTTCTTCCCAGAATACCACCGTTAGAATGCGAAGTTAATCCTGGATTATTACATACCATTTTCCCATGGAAATAGTTGGGGAAATAATTTATTGCTGCTTCCTTTCCAGGTCGTCTGCCATTACTGCTCTATTATTCAAAATTCGAAGGATTCTTATGACATTGAGATAGACAGAAAGAGCCAGCAATACAGTAATACAGTGATTCAGACAATACAAAAAAAAGGAATTCATTCTTGGCCTAGAGAGAAACTGATCAAGAAGAAGAAGAAGAAGAACACTACATCAATATCAACGGTCTTCTTCATCTGCTTTTACTCAGGATAACTTCAAAGACAATACGTCCATATCAGTCACAAGAAGTTCCTGGAGACTTTCTCTGGACCAGGAAATCTAGGTCTTTGAAGACCTATCACCCTGAAGGAGTGCTCCAGCATTCTTCCTGATTCATTCTACATCTCAGGGGGAGCAAAGATGCTAAACAACAATCCACAAGTCTTCTCATTTGACTTGAGAAAGAGAAGACCTCATCACCCTCTCACTCCACCTCTGTACAGGGTTTTAATTCCCTTCAAAATTATTCTGGTTGCAAGTCTCCCTCCAAAAGACTTGAGGGTTTGGTTTTTGGGAACCTGATCAAAACCCCATTAGTGCCAGGACACCTGATCAACCCCTTCCTGTAGTGGATTCCTACTAGGGTGGTAGAAGAGTGGACTACCCAGATTTGGGGAACCATTATAAAATTCTTGTGTCGTCTGATTGCTTTCTTTTCTTTTTGTTTTCTGGCCTTGCTCTATAAATGTGCTGTGATTAGTTAATTGCTGCATCTTGGTTTATTGTATATGCTTCCCTGCATACACACCTAAAATACAATAACAATTGTAAAAGTTTTAAATCACCGACATACTCTATTCACCCCCCTCTAGAGTATATCTGATCTAACTAACACCTTCAGGTGGTATCAAGAAAACCTCCTGAACTTTCACATTCAAGATCCAATACGTGCTTGGTAAAGGCAATACGGTTGTGGACACGTTGAGTCATCGGGCCCCAGCTCAAGCCAATTGGCTGTCGGTCCATGACGAGCGGTTGGTTCAGGAGTTAGAGGCATTGGAGATCTTTTGCATTGATAAGCAATCAAGTGCTGAAGCAGTATTGAATTGGACTGAAGTCCAATATGACCTGGCTAATCGGATTCGGTAGGCCTTCGATATGGATGTCCACATGAAGAAACTCATGATAGAGGCTCTGGATGGGTCAAATTCCCAATTCGTTGTGGAGGACGGATTACTTTGGAAAGACAGTCGTCTGTGCGTCCCAAGTATGGGCAACTTGCGGGTGGAATTGTTGTACGAGGCGCATCATACCAAGTAATCAATTCACTCGGGGAGCGCGAAGATGTACCGCGATGTTAAGAAATTGTTCTGGTGTCCAGGAATGAAAAAGGATGTGGCGCTTTACGTGCTGAAGTGTCAAACTTGCGCCTTGGTGAAGGCGGAATGCCAAAAGCATGGAGGATTCTTGAAATCCTTGTCTATTCTGGAGTGGAAGTTCGACGACATTACTATGGACTTTGTGCACGGGTTGCCAAGTTCGCAAAAGGGGAACAACGCCATTTGGGTGGTCGTAGATCGTCTAACGAAGGTGTCACATTTCATTCTGCATAGGAAGGATAATCTGGTTGAGAAATTGGCAAAGCTATATGTGGATAATATTGTATGGCTTCATAGTGTGACCCGCAGCATCGTGAGTGACCGAGATGGGCGGTTCACGTCCAATGATTGGAGGCTGGTGCAGCAGATGTTTTGAACAAAGCTGAGTTTTAGGACAGCCTTTCATCTGCAAACGGATGGGCAGACCGAGAGGGTCAATAGGACAATGGAAGACATGCTTTGCACGTGTGTCCTGGACTTTGGAAAGCAATGGGAAGATCACCTATATTTGATGGAATTCGCTAACAACAATATCTACCAGGCGAGCATTCAAATGGCACCCTTCGAGGCCCTTTATGGTAGAAAATGTTGCACGTCGTTGTCCTGGTTGTAAACGGGTGAATCAAAGTTGTATAAGCGACTAGAGGTGGAGGATGCTACTTCTTTTGTGAGAACCATTCGGGAGAGGTTGCTAATCGCTTAGGACCGCCAGGCGAAGAACTATAATGCCAAGCACAGGAACGTGGAGTTCGCTGTTGGCGATTGGGTGTACTTGAAGATCAAGCCGTTCAAGGGCATCTCGCGGGTGCGGCGCTTGAAGAAGCTAAGCCCGAGGTACCTTGGACCGTTTGAGGTTCTGGAGCAGATTGGTGAAGCAGCGTACCGGTTGAAGTTGTCTGTGGAGCTTTGTGGTCTATAGGATGTATTCCATATATCGGTGCTACAGAAGGCGGTGCAAGAGCCTATGCAAGTGATCGCGGTCAATCAAGTGCCGATTGATAGTGGGTTGACGACGAAGGTCAAGCCCGTACGTATTGATGACTCGAAATTCAAGCGGCTACGCAATAAAGAGATCAGGATGGTCAGGCTACATTGGGACAATTGCGGTCGAGAGGAACTCTCTTGAGAGCGAGAGCAGACTATGCTTGATGAGTACCCGGAGTTGTTTCACTCAGGTACCATTTAAGTTATATGTTTCTTTCCTTTATGTAATTTCGAGGGCGAAATTCTTTTAAGAGGGGGAGAGTTGTAACGCCCCGAAACTCAAAAGAGCTACGGGAGGAGTTTTGGGCCAAATATGGAATTTGGCAGGGGCACACGGCCTGGGACACAGGCGTATCCCAAGGCGTGTCAGGCTCGAGTCGATGATTTGGTCGTGAGGTCGACGAATTCTGGAGTCGACGATCGTCGAGCAGCGAACATGTACCGAGACAAGGGCGTGTATCAATGCTTGTCGAGCTCGTGATGACGATCTGCCAGGGAAGTCAACGATTTTCGCTCGACGATATGTCGAGACAGGGAACACGGCCTACGGCACGAGTGTGTCCAAGGCCATGTCGGGTGGTTGACGAACTGCGCGCGATGAAGTGTCGAGATAGTGAACACAGCCTGGAGCCCAGGCATGTTCGGGTTTGACACGGCGTGTCAAATAGGACACGGGCGTGTCCAAGACCCATGTGAGTCTCGGGATATTTTCGGGGCTATGTCGATGGGGGCACACGGCCAACCACACGACCGTGTGAGTTTGAACACGGGCGTGTCAGGTTAAACACGGGCGTGTCGGGACCCGTGTAATTTTTGTAACGCGTTGATTTTTGACGGCGAATGATGGACATGGCCCTGGACACGGGCGTGTCAAAGGCCGTGTTCGGCCCATGTTTTACTTTTCAGCTACGAATCGTTGCCATTCGTTTCCTTATTTTGGGATCTGACGGTTGGGGGTTGTTCCTACTGGGATATACCCGAGATTGGGCCTTTGAAACGCTCATTTCACTTGAGTGGTTCTCTCTCTACGTCTAGAGAGAGGGGAGAGCAAAGGAGGAAGAAGAAGCCTAGATCCGATCACCGGCGGAGCTTCGGAGCGCCAAATTACGAACCGACTTTGGCTCTACGGAGATAAGGAGAGTGCGGTGCTTTTAATCTGCTTACTTTGGGTCGGCGGACTTTAACCGTTATCACCGAGAATGTGCCTTGAGATCACGGGGGGGGGGGGGGGGGGGGGGGGGGGGGGGGGGTCGTGCGTGCCAATGCCTGTGATGCAATGTATTTATATATTGCTTGGTTATGCTAATAAAGTGCAGGGAAGGAGCATCGCCGCCCCGAATTGGGCGTGGGATCGTTATAATTTGGTCAGCATGGCTGATCGTTGCTTTGCTTTGCCACCGTTGCGGTGGATTGTGCTTGCAGGTGCTGCGTAGCCAAGCGTTAAATAGCATGCTAAAGCCCAAGTTGCTGAGCCGGCCCTCGAAGGACTAAGTTTTGAGCATTTTCTTTGATTCATGTATGGTCGGCCTGCGTGTCGAGGTCTGAAGACATGTAATTTCAGAAAAACAATTGTATGGCCATCAGACCAGTACTGGTGTATTTGTACTTTATTCCTTTTGGCATTTTAGTGGACATTCATGCTAGTGTTGGGTTCTTTATTAATGCAACAATTTTAATTGCTTCCGCTAGAATGCTCTGTGTAGGACGTTGGATTGGTTGGATGGTTTCCATTGAGTAACCACCCGGTCTGTCTGTGGTATATGCCATCGGGCCCCGGCCGGACCTACTGTTATATGCTATGCGACGGATACGGGGTGTTACAAAGGGTGCTAGTATGGCCTGGTGCAAGGCAAGAGTGTGTTGAAGATGTAGTGGAGGAGCAAGCAGCTGATTAGCAACTGATGCGGTTTATGAAGTTTCATCCACCTACATTTGGCGGGTCGGGTTTCCCAACGCAGGCGGAAGATTGGCTTGCACGAGTAAGGAGGATTCTGACAGCAATCAGGACTGCAGAGGCGCAGAAAGTGACGTTAGACACTTTTCTGTTGGAAGGAGATGCGTGGCTTTGGTGGGATGAAGTGGAAGTGCACTACTTGGCAGGTCGAGGATTGGAAGAGATGTCGATCGAAGAATTCTCACGATTGTTTATGGCCAAGTATTTGCCAATGTTGCAGTGGATTGCAATGGATAATGAGTTTCAATGTCTGTTGCAGTGTGAGAGTGATATTGATACGTACCTGCATGAGTTTACTCGATTGGGGCTCTATGCGGGGACTAGCTTCGCTGAGGAAGATCGAAAGACAAATCGATTTTATGAGGGACTGCATGATGAGCTGAGGTTGGCACTCCCGAGTTCGGGGAACCAAGTCTTCCAAGCATTGGTAGATACAGCCCGTGCGCTGGAGAAGGATTTAAAATGGGTGCAGGATAAGAAGAGCCTGGCGGTGGAAAAGTCTGAATGTAACACTGCGAGCACCGTCTCAGTCACCACATGTATGGTCTCCGTCGAGGGAGGTGTAGGTGCTTCAACTGGTTCTGCAATCTCATCAAACTGCTGGGGCTCAGACTGCCCAGCACCACTCCTCGTCACCTATCAATATACAAAGCACCAGTTACGTCCAGTCCATAATAACAAACATACATTGACTACACGTTCACTCTTCTCACGTGCATGTATTACATTCCTAGTGTAACATCCCACTTTCAATTAGACCCCTCTACTTAGGTTGGGTTAGGGCATGTGGTGGGGGCATGGGTTAGGCTAGGTTTGAACCATGGGGTTAGGGTTTAGTCACATGGGGCCCACAACAGGGCCCAAGATAATCTAAGTCAAACTAGCCCCAAATTGGGGTCCTAGCCCACATTGATTCCACCACTGCATCCCTAACCCTAACACCAACCTAAGGGAACCATAAGTCATATCACAAGGTCACCAATTGACTAGAGTTGACCCAAGTCAACCCTAATCTTAATATGGTCAAACCCATACCTAAAGGCCCAAATACTCCAAGTGGGACACCACCATGGCCCAACCAAAGTTGGGTGTTGTTATAGGGTTCATGACCTTCAGGTGGGGTCAGCCCACTCATCAAGTTGACCAAGTCAACCCTAAAAGTCAACATAGTCAACATGAAGCCTAAAGGAAGAAAAGGAAGGTCAAGCCCATTCCCAATGGGCAAAGCCCACTAACCATGGCCCATGACCAGTCCAAGTGGTCAAAGACAGGTCCTACCCAACTTAATTAGGAGAGAATGCATGCATGGGGGTAAAATGGGAATTTTAGGAGAGAGAAGGTGCAGAAAAGAAAATGACGGCCATGTGGTCCTCCTTCCTTCTATCCAAGACACTTAGCAAGCTTCCCCAGCTCATTCCAGAGTGAATATGTTGTTGGATTGCCACTTGGTACCATGAGTGAAACATCCTAAGCTTGGTTGAGCATTACCTTGAAGCTAACTCCATATACATCCACTCCCAGCCAAAACTACCCCCACCATTAGCTTCACAAGGAGGAAACGAGTGGACTTCGATTGCTGGAGCAAGGAAATTGTTGGAGAAACCAGGAAACGAGAAGGATTCTCCGGAGCAAGCTCGGCCATGGCTCACCGCCTCCAAACTCGCCTCCAAGCCTTAATTTTGGTTCGTTTCACTTCACCTCTCACCGTACTAGAATACTAGATCGACTAGGAGAGACATCGGGCACAATTGAGCCTGATACCATGGGAGCCGATAGCAAAATTCTGAGCTTTTCCTCCTTGCTCGGGATATCCGGAGGAGCTGCCTCCGGCAGCCTCACAGCCGGGAAACGCCATCCACTACCTCAACGAAGGTGGTGGAAATAATCGTCGGCGGTGGCGCCGGCCCAAGTTACTAGAAATGGGAAATCTAGTTGATCCAGGTCGGGCTCATCCCAGCCGTTGGCTGGAGGTAGGGATAAACGGATGTCGTCCGTTTGATTTCATATGATTAAGGAATTAATTTGATATAAACAGTAAATTTAATGTCACACTTTTACATAGTTCTTTTATGATAAAAATAGGCCTTTTAAAGGCACTTTCAGAATGAGACATCAACATAACAATTGTAGGCCTAGGTCTTACCTTCATTTTGCCCTCATAAACTTCAGATTTGGAGAAGTAGGGCTCCCTGTAGGGTCATTCTACCCAGACTGGTCCTAGGCTAGGGCAGATTTTCAAATGTGTACCCAGATCAAATGATAAGTCCTCATGACCTGAGATTTTGGTCATGTATGTGAATATGTCATACTTAGTTACTGACCAAAAATTGGAATTTTTGGAAAAATATTTCCTATAGTTTTTAGTAAAATTCACTTATTTAAATTAATTGAATATATGGAGAAATACAACTTCAAATGGCCCCAAATTTTGGTGTCATGTCCATTGGGTCAAAATCAGACAATGAAAAAAGTTCATCCTCCTTGGGCCTCTACATGTTGGGTAAACCCACTTGCATGAGTATGATGAATATAGGCTTGGGGTCCCTTTAGGAAAAAATCTATATAATGGGGACTTAGACCATTTGGAACATTAAAAGTCTGTGAAATCTTGGTCAGAGGATTATTAGGGTGAAATATACCTTCAACAGGACTAATGGGATTTTTGGGATTAAAAATCCCATTATTTGGAATTTTTGAGTATTAGGCCATGTAAAGATAGAAATTTGAAAATAGGGTTATTGATAAGTTAAAATTCTCAAATTTTGTTAAGAACTCAAGGGATTCATATATAACACCTGGAAAATTTTATGGGTCTGTTAGATAATTAAATTTTGGAATAATGTAGAATTTATAATTTTGCCCCTTTATGGAAATTATTTAAAAATGATGGAAATTTCAGTAGGAATATTATGGAAACATTCCTAGTGATTTAATTATATGCTTGTGACCTTGTGTAAATTTCTTAATATTTTTGGATTCTTCTATAGGTTTAAAATTCAATAAATGACATTTTTGTTATATTCATCGTATGAGTGTTGGTGAACCAAATTACTGTCTGCGGCTATGAAATTTTGTATTTGGTATTATTTCAGCAATTTACATCTGCAGTAATTTTTCTAGAATCTTTAGAAACATATTTAATGTACTTCATTTGTAAAGTGGCCAATTCATGGATTTAACTTTAAACAGAATTTAAATGGAAATATAAATGGGAAAATTACAATTTTTCGAAACCAGTCATAATTAGCCTAGATGATCATTAGGAAAATTAATTAGACCAGGGGGATCATTTGATATAGTACTTCTTGTATAAAGTGATATAGGCCACTAAATTAAAGGATTTAATTTAGGGTCTTTATGACTTAGAAAAATAACAAAAACTCCACATAATCAATATCATATATCATACCATCCCATGATAAATGGTTACGGTCACTTTGGCCAAGAAATTGGATGTCATACTTTATGGGTGATATTAGGTCATGGGTTGCGTCTAGCTCAGATTGTATATACTACTAGGACCGCAGGGGGATAAGTATAGACATTGAGATTGTAATTATTTTGGGAGAATAAACTCTGGTTGGTCTACTATAGGTCATTTCTTGGTTACGAGCGATAGAGCGCAAGTCCTAGGATATTAAGTATAACAAAGGCCGGCGGAAGACCGCCGCCCTTCTATTAACATCTTAAGTCATTAGGTTCACTCAAGAGTAATAATGAGAGCAGAATATGGATCATGGGTAGATATCAATAAAAGTAAATATCCTTAAGAAATGGAGCTTTGATATTCAGCTCATCGTAGTTCCTAGTGCCCCTGAGAGACCTTCATTGGGCATGCCTCGGGCAGTCCTTGGATTAACCCTAAATTGCTAGGTGTGACCAACACTAGACAAGACTAGTCTAATAGGTTAAGACATTGTGGTCCATTCTCACCAGTGATGGGTTTGAAGGATTTTGATAAAGGCACTATGTGCAATCCTACCTGTGATGTGTTTGAGTGATTTTGAATAAAAGCACTATGTGCAATCTCACCCGCGATGGGTTGGAGGGATTCGAGACCGGTTGGTCCTGCGAGCTGGAGGCTCGAGTTGGAATATCTTGCATGTGCATAAACTTGTGGCCGGTCATGCGGTACTGGGCCAATCGTCACATCGATGGCAGTATGGTGGTTCTGGTGAGGTGTGATGGTTTGAGGGGCCAGTGGGTTGTTTTACGCTACGGTCTGGAGGACAATCCCCAAAAAAGCACACTCGACCAAAAGGACTGGTGGGTAGCCAGTAAATAGTACGCAGAGACTCTAAAGTGCACCTAGGATGTGTATAGAGGCGTATGAGATGTCTAGGACTGGTAGTGTGATACTCGTCTAGGAGTGGAGACGCCCGCTCCACTGCTTCCATAGCCACAATGATGGTACCGGAGAGTGATGCTTGCTCAAAAAAAGGAACTAAAGTATGTGATCACAGAGTCGTGTGTGTGAGTTGCACCTACATGAACCATAAAACGCATGCATATGACATATTCATACGCACCATAGATCCTTATCATATAAAATCCAGTACTTAGAGAGCCTCTGCAGAAATCAAAGGTTTATCTGCCTGAGAGGGAGATGGAAGAGGAGTTGCAACTGGAGCAGAAGAAGAAAAGGTTTCTGGAGGGGATGAGATACTGACTAAATCAGCCTTAGGTGAAGATGGAATGGCTGTTGTCATTGGAGCAGCAAAAATTTCTTTGAGTTGCTTGGCGACTTTAGGACTTATTTGAGAGGAATAAGGAACAATGGCCAAAGATGGCTTAGTATAGTCAGTTGGAGGAAAGCTTAAATGAGCTGTATCAAAAATTCTCAAAAGATTTACCAAATCTACTATGTGATTAATAATGAAATCACCAGCAGTATTTATTTCTTCTGTTACTGACTCATCTATGTCCATATCAGTTTCAATAAAATGAATTAAATCAAACAAATCTTCATCATCTGTTGTTGTTGCTACTGTTTCTGCTGGAACTACTGCTACTGCTGGAACTGCTACAGCTTCATCATCAAGTATCTCCCCCTGTCTTGTTTTAGTGTATACTGGAGCCAGGCCCCGAACTGAAGAGGTGGCAGCAGCGAGGGCAGATATTTGGGCATCAAGAGATGATATAGAAGTTGCAAGATGTGAAATAGCCTCTGCTATGATGGTTTTTAGGAGGGGAGTAATAAGGTTAATGAGAGAGGAGATTGTGGAGGGGTCCAATGGTGGAGTTGCAGATGGTGTGTCATAAGGTGTTTGAGTGGAAATAGATGGAGGGATGGTAGTAGTTGGTGGGGTTGGAGGAGGAGCATCTTGCATTTGGTCATCTTGTGGGGAAGAAGAAATGAGGGGGATAGCAAGTTTAAGGATGGTATGGAGGATAAATGTGGTGGAAGAGGAGATGAAGGAGGTGTTGGAAGTTTGAATTATTGTGTGGGCTGTGGAGGGAAGTTGTGTTTGAATTGCTGGAAGGGATGGGGGTGAAGGAGTTATCTCTTCAGAAGGGTGGGGAGTGGTTGTATCAGCCCTTGTACTTGCAGAATCTCTTGTGGAAGAGGGAGCCTTGGAGGTCTTTGTGATCGTCCTCTTCCACTTGCCAAAAAGAGCACAAGTTATCTTCTTACTGACATTTATGAATATGGTCTGGGAGACCAGTGATTCAGTAGCCTTCTCTTGCAAGAAGATCCCCAGGAACCTTTCAAAACCAACTTCCTTTTTACTATTCTTTTTCTTAATAAGATCAAAAATGATATGTGTCGAGTTCACCATTCATCACTGCACACATAACCAGAAATTGATGCCTGGTTATATGCTGTATGTAGTGTGCTTACCCAGCAACACTTTCCCAACTATGTTTGCTAGAAACTTAAATTCCGCAGAGAGATGTTTCTTCAGTAATTTGTTAGGGTTTTCTCTAGAGTAACCCATTTGACTAAGAATCTCATCATACTCATCATTATCAATCTCTTATGCATCTTCTCCATTACTTAATCTAAAGATTTCAGTTAAAATGACGGGATATGGGGAAACGATAATACACAATATAGTGTCGGTCATGGTATTGTCATCTGTTGTAGAGGAAGTATATACCCATTCCGTGATTTCTGATCCAGATATTTTGATCCTTGTGGATAGCAGAGTTTTCAATTTTTGGTCGTCAAGAAGTTGCAGGATTTCCAGAAACACAAGGTCGAAATGTTGGAATGAATCGAAATCCACATCGAATTCGATATCAAACTTCATTGCTGCAAGAGTTCCCGCTGGAATCGCCACTTGAGTACCTGCAAGAGAAAAAAAAACGAAGATCAAGTGCAAAGGAATCTGAAGGCGCGGGACGGAGGTCGAAGAGAACCTAGATATAGGGTTTTCCAGAATATGAATCGACATACTCTGTTCCACGAAAATTAAAAAATTCTTCGATCTGAGGTCGACGAAATAATTTAGAGTTAAACAATTCGTCGAGCTTAGTCTGAAGATTTGAAGGCATTTCATCGAGCTCCATTCAACGAAAGTTTTCTGAATCAGATTCGTCGATCTCCGGTCGACGAAAATTGGTTCACTCATAGAGAGTTTGTTGATCTTCGTTAGACAAATATCTCAAGAACTTTTTCCCAGATTGTCAAACTCCATTCGACGCACTGTGAAAAATTCGTCGAGTGCAGACAAAAACTAAACTAAGTCTTCTCCATTGATCATTCCAAGATGATTTATAAAGAACAAGTGATTTCTCCCATCAAGAAGTTTGGTGAATATATCAGCTCTTTGTAATTCAGTGTAGATATAAACAAGATTAACTTTGTTTTTGTGTACACACTCTCTAATGAAATGATGCCTAATATCTATATGCTTGGTCCTACTGTGATGAACTAGATTTTGTGCTTTGGCTATAGCACTTATGTTATTACAAAATAGAGTTGAATTATTTAAGTTGAGACCATAGTCCAGTAATTGATTCTGAATCCACAACATCTGTGAGCAGCAACTACAAGCTGCAATTTATTCTGGTTCAGCAGTTGAAGTGGACACAGATGATTGTTTCTTACATAACCAAGACACTAATCTCATACCTAGGAACTGGCAAGTTCCTGAAGTACTTTTTCTGTCTACCCTACATCCTCCAAAGTCAGCATCTGAATATCCAGTTAAATCAAATTCTGACTTAGTAGGATACCATAGGCCTAGACTAGGACAACTCTTTATATATCTCAAAATTCTTTTTAAGAAAATTAGGTGAGATTCTTTAGGGTTCACCTGAAACCTAGCACAAAGGCATGTGGCAAACATATTATCAAGTCTGCTTGCTGTAAGATATAGTAGGGACCCAATAATGCCCCTATATAGTTTCTAATCCACAGGTTTCCCATGTGCATCATAGTGTATTACAGCATTTGTAGCAATGGGTGTTTTCTTTCCTGTGGCATCAGTCATCCCAAACTTCTTGATAAGCTCTTTTGCATATTTAGCTTGGGAGATAAAGATGCCATCATGTAGCTGCTTCACTTGGAGACCAAAGTAGTAGGAGAGCTCACCCATGCTACTCATTTCAAATTTTGAATGCATGAGGTCAGAGAACCTCTTGCATAATTTGGAATTAGTAGACCCAAATATGATGTCATCCACATATATTTGTACTAACAATATTTTATTCCTATGATGTCTAGTGAAAAGTGTTTTATCTACAATGTCTCTAATGAATTTATGCTCTATCAAAAAGCTAGCTAGGGTTTCATACCAAGCTCTTGGAGCTTGCTTTTGACCATAAATAGCTTTAGCAATTTAAAAACATGATAAGGATGAGTTGGAGTGACAAAACCTGGAGGTTGCTCAACATAAATTTCTTCTTTCAGTACTCCATTCAAAAATGCACTCTTCACATCCATCTGATACACCGTGAATTTCTTGAAGGCAGCATAGGCTAGAAAGATTCTGATGGCCTCTAACGTTGCAACTGGTGTAAAGGTTTGATCATAATCTATCCCTTCTTCTTGTCTGTATCCTTGAGCAACAAGCCTAGCCTTGTTCCTCACAATTGTACCTTGGGCATCTTGTTTATTTCTATATACCCATTTGGTTCCAATGACTGGGTAGTCTTGGGGTCTTGGAACCAAATTCCAAACTCTACATCTCTCAAATTGATTTAGTTCCTCTTGCATAGCACTGATCCAGTGGGGATCCTGCTCAGCATCATGTATTGATTGAGCTTCAACCTGAGAGAGAAAACATGCATGCATCAAGTCTTGGTTGAGTTGATGCCTTGTCTGTACACCAGCTGATATGTCTCCAATCACTTGAGATCTAGGGTGATCCCTTAGTGTGACAAGTTCATTTGGTGGAGTTGGTTCAGCAACAACATTTTGAATTAATTCCTCTTGTGGAATTATATTTGCTATTGGATGAGGTTCATCTTACTCAGTGCTTTCTTCTTCACTTTCTTCATTGACTTGTGGAGAAGGATGTATTGAAACCTCTTAGGTGAGGCTTAGTCCATCCAAATTCTCACACAAGTGAGGTACCTGCAAAGTATTTTTGTAGAAATCACTTTCTCCTTGCAAGACATGTTAGCCTCATCAAAAGTAACATGAATAGATTCTTCAATTTTCAAGGAGGATTTGTTAAATACCTTATAAGCTTTGCTTACTTGGGAATATCTTAGAAAAATTCCCTCTACAGCGTTAGCTTCAAACTTTCTAATGTATTTCTTGTTGTTGTTATGTATATAACATATACATTCAAATACTTTTAAATTGTTGATTTTAGGTTTCTTCCCTTTAAGTAATTCATAGGGAGTCCTATTCTTTAGTTTATGTATCAAGCTCCTGTTCAGGACATAGTTTGTTGTGCTTACAGCCTCTGCCCAAAAGGTTAGTGGCATGTAAGTATCTGCAAGTAATGTAGCTGCAGCTACAATTAGGGTCCTATTTTTCCATTCAGCTACCCCATTTTGTTGGAGATTTCTAGGAGCTGAGAAACAGTGTCTGATACCTTCCTTCTGACAGAACTCATGCATAAGAAGAGACTCAAATCTGTACCATGATCACTTCTGATCAATGCAACATGAGTAGAGTACTCAATCTGTATGGTCCTGAGAAAATCTGTAAGAACTTTAAATCTACAATAACTAAGGTGTAGGATTTCAGAAAGGACACACAAGTGAACCTTCAGAATTCATCTACAATAACAAAGGTGTAGGATTTCCCTCCTAGGCTTTGCATAGCAATGGGTCCAAAGAGATCCATGTGTAGCAAATACAAAATCCTAGGTGATTCACTTTTATTAACTAATTTAAAGCTAGTTTTAGTTTGCTTGCCTAGTTGACAAGTCCTGCAAAGACCTTCCTTCTTGTAGGGTCCAGAAGGTAAGCCTCTTACAAGACTATCTTTAGATAACCTAACAATGTTTTTCATGTTAACATGACCTAGCCTTTTATGCCAAAGTTCATTTTTATTGCACACAATATTAAGCAAACAAATGTTCTAATTGGTAGAATAGAAATCAACTAAATATATATTTCCTTGTCTATTTCCAATTAAAACATTTTGGTTTTCTTTATTAGAAATAGTACAAGAAGTTGAGTTGAAATGTACCTGATAACCTTCATCACATAACTGGCTTATATAGATCAGGTTATGCTTGATTCCTTTGACATAAGACACTTTCTTGAAGGTGACTGCTCCAATTTTCACTTCTCCATAACCTTCTGACTGGACACACTTTGAATCACCAAAGATTACCTTTGGCCCTAGCTTGGACTTGTAGTTGTTTAAATTATCCTTGCTGCCAGTCATTTGTTTGGAGCATCCACTGTCCAGGTACCAAGTTTGATTAATTATTGGACAACCCTTTTCCTGCAGTAAAAACAGTTAGTTGTTCTTGACCCAGGTTACCTTGGGTCCTTTATATTGCTGGTAAGAAAAATTAGATATAATAGAAAACTCTGGTTGAGATTTTATCCTAGTGGGTGATATCTTCTAGGTGGAATTGTCCAATCAGCTAATAGATTAAATGGTTTCTTAGATTGATTAGAGTTGTTGTTGTAGTTATAATTTTTGTTAAGTCTTTCTGGGTTCGACGAAATATTGTGAGTTCGTCGATCAGAGTTCGACGAATTGGGACGAGATCGTCGATCTCTGCTCAGAGAATGAACATGTTCATTTTCTGTGCCCCACGTTCGTCGATCTTTGCTCGACGAACCGTACAAAGTTTGTCGATCACAGTTACACGAATAATTAGGGTTAAAGTTTGCGTTTAGAGTTCGTCGATTAGAGTTCGACTAACTGTTCATGTTTCGTCGATCTGAGTTCGACGAAAACTGCTGAACTTTGTTTTTACCTAAGGTTTTCTGATTTTTGTTATTTTGACCGTTTAACTTGGGAATATCTTCTATGACTTGTTTATAGTTTATTATTTCTTTCCCCTTAGCTAAAACAAATTTGATGGGGGTTGATAAAATATTCTTGTTAAGAATGGGGGGTATACTTAATGAAGCACCGAAGCCGAGCTTGCCATTTAGTCTGGCATTTACAGTGCTTGTAATGTCCATCAGCTTGAGGCTTCTCCCATTGAGAGTTTCCTCAAGTTGTTTAGCCTCACATAATTTAGTTTTTAAAGAGTTAATCTGTTCATTTGCAAGATTTAATTCATCCTTTAACCTATTGTTTTCAGATGTCAGGGTTTCTTGATTAGCTAGTTTTTGTCTAAGTGTCTAGATTTCTTTTTCTGAATTTATTAGATCTATGCACATGGTTTTAAATTCAGTTCTAAAAGAATCAGAACTATAATGAAAGGAAGAAAGTACCTTGTCAGCCTCAGATTATGAAGCTTCTTCACTCTCTGACTCTTCTTCATCTGAATGAGTTCTGGAAGCATCAATTTCCATGAGGCAGGTTTCTTTGGCCCTTGCCTCTTCTTATTCTTCACTGGAGCTGGAAGTGGTTGATTCATCTTCTGTTTCACTCCAGGATTCAGCTAGAAATCCTTTATCCTTCTTCTTGTATCTGCTGGAGGAGAGTCTTGAGCTTTGTTGTCTTCTAGTATCCTTCTCTATTCTCTTATCCTTCTATTGATTTTCTAGACACTCTGAGATGAAGTGTCCAGGTTTCCTGCAACCAAAGCAGACCACTTCTTTAGTGGGAGTTTTATCATACCATTGTTTGTCATCCTGTCTGGCTGACTTTCTTCTGAAGTCTTTCCTTGCCAGCTTGTAGAATCTTTTGGCAAGTAGACCCATCAGCTCTTCATTTATTGTTGGTGGTTCTGTCTCCTCAGCAGCCTTGAATGCAATGTTGTGCTCCTTCATTGCTGGTGGAGGTGTTATTTGCTCAGCTGCCTTTCTGGATTTGATGAGCTGTTGATAGGACTTCAGCATTCCTAAAAGAGATTCAGTGAATATCTCATACAGGCTCCTGGCCTCCTTGATGGGCCAGATCCTTGAATCCCATATGCTTAGGAAGTACATAAGGATTTTATCATTCACCTCAGTGAGGGTGATGTCTTTGTCCAAGGTTTTCAGCTCATTGATGATTGAGCTCAACCTATTGTACATCTCTGCAACTGATTCAGCTTCTTCTTTCTTGAAGTTATCATATTGTGATATGAGATTGGATCTTCTATATTTTCTTTCATCAGCAGACTCAGCCACAATTTGATTGAGGGAATCCCAGATTGCTTTGGCTGATGTGCATTCAACCAATTTTTGGAAAATGTAATCTAACATTGTTTGGGCCAGAATATTCATGGCCTTGGCATCATCAATTTTTGCCTTCTTCTGGGCGTCAGTCCACTCAGGTGGTGGAACTGCATTGTTGATGGATGTTGTTATAGAGGTGGAGGCAGATGGTTGAGGAGGACATGTCACAATGGAATTAAAAAGATCCTCATCAATAGAATTCATATATAACTTGATTCTTGCCTTCCAGATGGCAAACCTATTTAGGTTGCAAACTGGAGGTCTGGTGCTTGCATAGTCTTTGTTTTGTGTCATGCCATGTGTGAATATCTAATAGAAATGAAAAGACAGATCTAACTCAGGATCTTTGGTTCAAGGGTTAGCTTGTACAACCATGGGAATCCTACTCTGATACGAATTGAAAGTGAGGGGTTAGATCTGGAATACTCTAGAGGGGGGGTGAATAGAGTATTTTATAAAATTTTCTAACTACTTTAATATAGTCCTAGTGCAGCAGGAATTAAATTAAAGCACAAACACAGTTATCCTAACTAGCACAGCCACATCAAGAAATAGAAGAAAAGAGCAACCAGACAACACAAGAAATTTATAGTGGTTTCTCAACCTGGGTACATCCACTCTTCTACCACCCAGGTAGGAATCCATTCAGATTTTTGATCAAGTGCCTGACACCAATGAGCTTTTGATCAGGTGCTCAAAAACCAAACCTCAAGTCTTTTGGTCAGGTGACTTGCAACCAGAAATAACTTTTGAAGGGAGTTAAGAACCCTTTTTACAGTGGGGGTGAGAGATTGATTTTGTCTTCTCTTTCTCAATATACAACTGAGAAAACTTATGTGGATTTGATATTTGCAAAGGCTCCCCCTGAGATGTAGAATGGTTCAGGGAGATGGAGCTTTGCTTCAGGGTGATAGGCCTTCAGTCCTTCAGCTTTGACCAGATAGTACGGGAACTTCTTGACAGATAGAGGATTTGTTGTCCTTTGAAGTGTCCTGGAGTGTAGAAGAAGGAAGACTCTTGATTTTGATTTAATGTTCTTTTTGTTCAGATTGTTGATATTCTTCTGGTCTAGATATTGTATTTCTGTATCAGCTTTCTATCTCTTTTTGTCTCAGAGTGTTGTCAAGAGAGAGAGCAACAGAAGATTCTTGATTCTTGATTCACAAGCTGACTATATGTCTGCCTTTGGGTCTTTCTCAGTCACTGTCTAGAGGAGGAAGAAAAAGCCCTTTTATATTTTCTAGATTATCTTCCTTTTAAAATTTGAAATTTCTTCTGCATTCATTGCTGATGGTTTGGAGAATATTTTGCATTGATTGATTTCCCCAACTGTCCCATGGAAAAATGGAAAGCAATAATCCTGATGAAGACCGTAATTAATTCTCCGTCTAACGGTAATATTCAGAGAATATTTTAGCATTAATTACTCAGGAATTATTACAGTAGGAAAGGGACAGAGGGATGGAAATAACCAAGTCTAGATTCGTCGAACAGAAATCGTCGAGCTGAGTCCACAGTTTGTCGAGCTGAGGAGTTGTGTTTGTTGACCAGATGGCATTGACTGTAATTATATCTTAATTAATTCTGCCAACTGTAACTGATTACACAGAATTTGTCGAGCTCAGTTTCTTATTTCGTCGAGCTGTCTTGAGTTCAGCGATCGTCGACCTGTGCTTGGAGTTCGTCGAGCTGAGACAACAGTTCTTCATAAACTTCTGGTGTCGACACAGCTTCTGTGGAATGTGTCGACACAAGTCCTGTGTGTCGACATAATAGCTTCTGCTATTGATACAGTTGGTGTCGACAGAAGTTCTGGGTGTCGACACAAGTCTTATGTATGTCCACACAATCTTACTTCTGGTGTCGACACAGTTGATGTCGACAGATGTTCTGTGTGTCGACACAAGTCTTCTGTGTGTCGACACAATCTTGCTTCTGGTATCGATACAATTGATGTCGATAGATGTTCTGTGTGTCGACATAAGTCCTGAGTGTCGACACAATCTCTCTTTTGGTGTCGACACAGCCTTTCCTAAGTGTCGACATAATTGCTTGAGTGTCTGGCAGTCTGTTGGAGGATGGTCCATGTTGTAAACACCTCCCCTGTAATGACTTTATAATATGGGTTTGGTCGGGGCCCCAAAATATACAGACGCCACAGCTTCAGTATTATAAGATGATATAACTACCCGATCTCAAAACTCATAACCATAGCATAGCTGAAAAATCAAACAGACTAGAAGTTATCCACAACATATAGAAGTATCGAAGCGGCCTTAAGGCCTTACAACAAAAGTGAGTCCAAAACTCAAACAATAACACCAGTCATAAATATGCATAGGCACTCCTATACTACCTCGGCATGCAAGCCGGAAAACATGAGCATCAAACATACAATGTCATAAAAGTAGAGCTACAACAAAACGGTAACACTTCATGAGGCTTAGGCCGTTTTGGCCGGCGAGCTAGCTCCTACTTGCGATCCCTGCCCTGTAAAAATTTGATTGTAACGTGGGCAGCAATGGCTAACCTCAAACTGTGTAACAAACACATCTCCTCCCGTCCGCCCCTAACGGACCCTGGGGAAACCCCTCCAACCTGCAAGTCAGCACTTCGTATGCAATATATATTTAAACAAGTAATGCACTAAGAACAGACTTGGATGTCTCAAACAACATACACATTCTCTATTGTTGAGCATATAATGAAATGGCCTACTTATGCAGCATGTATGCAAAAACCTGGGCTTCACCCAAGGCACCCTATCGCGTTTGCATCTAGCACATCATCACATCATAAGGGTACTTATCATTTCCCCATTGGCATAAAGTCGCAAACAAAGGGTGGTTTACCAACATTCCCCCAACGGCATATAAGCCGCCACACGGAACTCTTGCCAAGGCCCCACCTGCTCAAGGTCTTAGACCCGAGCTTGCCTGCAAGCTCTGACTTCTCATGTAAGGATTCCAACAAAACACACAGACCGATTCTAAGAAGCCTTGCTGGACCCGACCCGCTCATGGCCTCATTGCCCGGGCTTTCCCCATGTTTGTCATTCTCGTCAGTCTCACAGAAGTGGACTAGTCTCACCGAGACACTCTCCACACATGACGTACACGTCATGGGATTGCCAACCAACCACAGAGACACAACTATGGCTTGGCACATCACAATCCAAGACAATTCCACCCTAGTCCCTCATTCGTATTGCAGCATTCCCGCGCGCCAAGGAAACCATCTACCACCAATACGGAGCTAACCTTATTCACCAAGGAAACCATCTACCGCCATTGAGGAGATAACCTTGTCCGGTTCCGACTACACGTACTCACTCGAGAAAATGGGGAAAACTCACAAACATCACAAACGGCATCTTACCGCAACGGATCTCTACGAATCCTTAAAGCTCGTATGCAACATCACCGAGTCGGACTAACGATCGCTACTACGGCTTCACCCACCATGCCTAATCCACTAACGGAGCGGATCTCTAATACAAAAATATACCGGGGATGGACTAAATCGACCCGAAGGTTCCTCTTGAACCTTGGTGACCCAAACCCCTCTCATTTGAGAGTTTGGTGCCCAAAACTAGAAAATAAAAGATGCTAAAACATGCATCCTAAAACCAAGAGGAGAAGTGTCGTTACCTTCCGACCCCTCTTCCTAGCCATGGAAACTTAGCCAGATGAAAACCTTCGCAACAATCTTTCCTCCACGGATCTGGACTCGGCTCGTGATTTGGAGCACTGAAGCCTCTCCAACAGCCGGATCTCTCCTTCACCTTCTTCCTTTCTCTCCCCTCTCCCTAGATCTTAGAAAGAGATTGCTTGGAGAAGAATGAGGATTTCCAACTCTATTCTCGTTCTTAACTCAGCAAGGGCAACCCTGGACCATCAGATCCCAAAAGAAGGGAAAGAACGGCCACGATCCAAACAAAAAATCAAAACACCTCGGCCGAACACGGCTTGTGACATGCCCGTGTCCAAGGCCGTGTTCCCCAAACGATGCCAAAACCGTATCACCCAAAATAGGACACGAATCCTTGACATGCTCGTGTCACATTGGACACGACCATGTCCAACCTGAACACGCCTGGGCTCCAGGCCGTGTCCAACCCCTCAAAGGTCCTGTCTCACAACCCGAGAAGGACACGGCCTGGGACACGCCCGTGTCTCAGGCCGTATTCGAAGTCTCGATGATCGTTGACTGCCTCTTCGTCGAACTCTCAGATATTCGTCGAACACGCTCGACACGGCCCTAGACACGCCCGTGTCCCGAACCATGTTCAATGCCTCGACACTTCGTCGGGCAAAAAACGTCGACACCATAGGCGCTTGAAGAACCCGGTAAGACACGGCCATGGACATGCCCGTGTCCTAGGCCGTGTTCCCTGCCTGTGTCGACACCTCCTCTATGTCAACACAACAGTGTCGATACTCGAGGGAACACACCTGCGACATGGGCTCCAACACTAGTGTGTCGGAGGGCGTGTCCCCCACTAGTCGACGACCTGAGCGAAAAATCGTCGGCTTCCCGGGCTCTCGAAAAACACGGTTCTACACGGCCATGGACACGACCGTGTCCTAGGCCGTGTGACCCTCACCAAGACCCAAACTTGGCTCTCGACGCTGCTCGTCCTTCTCTTAAATTTTGGGGCGTTACAACTCTCTCCCCCTTAAAAGAATTTCATCCCAAAATTAACAAAAAGCAAGAAGAGGTACACAAAATTTAAATGATACCTGAACGGAAAAAATCTGGATATTACACCAGCATGGTTTGTTCTCGGTCCATAGAGAGCTCCTCACGGCCGCAGTTGCCCCATCGAACTTTTACGAGTTTGACCTCTTTGTTCCGCAACTACTGAATTTCTGAGTCCTCTATATCAATTGGACAAACTCGCATCCTCAAGCCTTCCTCTATCGGCACCGATGCCGATTCGATCACCACACTAGCCTCTACCAATGCTTTCCTCAAGACGGAGACATGGAAGATGTCATGCAATCCAATCAACTCTGCGGACAATGCCAACCGCTATGCTGCTTCTCCCACCCGTTCAACAACTTTAAAAGGTCCCAAAAACCTTTGACTCAATTTCTTGAGTCGGTGAATCCGTGAAATGCCTTTGAACGGCTTGATCTTCAAATAGACCCAATCGCGTATCGCAAACTCCAACTTCATGTGGTGCGCATTAAAATATTTTTCTTGCCGATCTTGAGCCACCATCATGCGCTCTTGAATTGTCCGTACCAACTCACAATCATCCGCTACCACTTCTTTTCCCAAATGTTTGGTGTCTCTCGCCTTTGTCCATGACATTGGTGTTCGACACCGCCTCCCTTACCGAGCTTCGTATGGCGCCATCTTTATACTTGCTTGTAACTGTTGTTATATGCGAACTACACCAAGAAGAGGTGATCCTCCCATTTCTTGCCGAAGTCAAGAACACACATCCTCAGCATATCCTCCATAGTACGGTTCGTCCTTTCAGTTTGCCCGTCAGTTTGAGGATGGAAAGTCATACTGAACTTTAGCTTCATGCCCAGACTCTTCTGAACCAACCTCCAGTCCTTGGACGTGAAACGTCTGTCACGATCGCTGACTATGCTTTTATGAATCCCATGCAGTCACACAATGTTGCTAACATACAACTCCACCAGCTTCTCCATGCTGTCCTCCTTCTGGTTTGTGATGAAGTGAGCCACTTTGGTTAAGAGATCCACAATCACAAAAATCGCATTGTTACCCAGCTCTGATCTAGGTAACCCATGCACAAAATCCATGGAGATGTCATCAAATTTCCACTCGGGGATTGGAAGAGGCTTCAGGAACCCGCCCGGCTTTTGACACTCGGCCTTCACTAAGGTACAAGTTTGACATCGATTCACGTACAAAGCTACATCCCGCTTTAGTCCAGGCCACCAAAAGGATCTCTTTATATCCAAGTACATCTTTGTACTGCCCGGATGAATGGAATACTTTGTAATGTGAGCCTCAAACATCAACTCCTCATGGAGCTTGCCGAACTGAGGTACACAAATCCTTCTGTCCTTCCTCAGAATCCCGTCAATCATCTCCCAGACGCTGCTCTCGCCATTTTGAGCTTCCACCACGAATGGCTGAAACTCCACATCCAAACGGGTCGCTTCCCATATACGATCGGATAAGTCGTTCTGCACTTCAATCCAGTTTAATCGAGCCACGCTTGCCTCGCCTCATGCTACGCACTCCAAGCTTAGGGACACTCATTCCCGCACGAACCGCTCATCTTGAGCGTCAATCCAATTCCCTTGCCCAGAGTATTTTCTACTCAATGCATCGACCACCACATTGGCCTTGCCTGGCGTATACTGAATCGCCACCTCATAGTGTCCAAGAAACTCGACCCACCTGCGCTGCCGCATATTCAGGTCCTTCTGATCTACGCGATACTTCTGGCTTTTGTGATCCGTGAAGATTTCTACCTTCGCACCATAAACATAGTGCCGCCATCATTTCAACACGAAAATTACCGCCGCCAACTCCAAGATATGAACGGGGTAATTCCTCTCGTGAGGCTTCAACTGCCTAGACCCAAAGGCTATTACACTACCATGTTGCACCATCACGCAACCCAAACCGCATCCCGATGCGTCACTGAAGATCTGAAATCCTTTAGTCCCTTTCGGTAGACTTAGGATTGGAGAAGTCATCAGTCTTTCCTTCAGCATCTCGAATGTCTGAATGCACTTTTGAGTCCACACAAACTTCTGGTCTTTACGAGTGAGTGAGGTAAGGGGTAGAGCTATCCGCGAAAAGTTTTCCATGAATCTCCTATAGTACCCGGCTAGTCCAAGAAAACTTCGGACTTCCGCCACGGTTCTCAAAATCAGCCAATCTCTGATGGCTTCCACCTTTGTTGGATCTACCGCCTCCCCATCCCCACTAATCACGTGGCCCAAAAATGCCACCTTCTCTAACCAGAACTCGCACATCGAGAACTTTGCACACAACTGGTTCTCCCTCAACACTTGCAAGACCATTCTCAAGTTAGTCTCGTGCTCCACTTCTGATTTGGAATGCTCCAAGATGTCGTCAATAAAGAAAACTACAAAAGAGTCCAAATATTTTCGAAATACTCGATTCATCTAATCCATGAATACATATGGTGCATCCGTCAGCCCGAACGACATCACTGAGTACTCGAAGTGTCCATACCTCGTGCCAAACGCTGTCTTGGGTATGTCCTCATCCCGAATCCGCACCTGATAGTATCCTGACTTCAAGTCCAACTTTGAATACACTACCGACCCCACCAACTGGTCGAACAGGTCATTTATCCGAGGAATCGAATATTTATTCTTGACGGTCAGTTTATTCAGCTCTCGGTAATCTATGCACAGCCGCATACTACCGTCTTTCTTCTTTACAAACAACACCGGCGCGCTCCACGATGAAGAACTGGGTCTGATATACCCTTGCTCCAATAGTTCTTGCAACTGTACCTTGAGTTCAGCCAACTCCTTTGGTGTCATCCTAAACAGAGGATGCGACTCCGGCCTAGCCTCCGGTACTAACTCAATCAAGAAATCGATCTCCCTTCGAGGAGGCGCTCCAGGAAGTTCATCCGGGAATACATCCTCGAACTCTGCCACCATTGGCACTTCCCTAAGTGATAACCTGGAAAGGAGAACCTCCAATAATGCTACAAGCGCTAATCCACCTTGGCTAACTGCACGGGCCAACTGCAAGGCCGAAATTAGAGAACAAGCCACTCCATTAAGGCCCTCAAATTTGACCTCCGTCTGCCCTTCGCTTCTTAGGGTCACCACCTTGGATAGGCAATCAATACTGGCACGTTTCTCCACTAGCCAGTCCATTCCCAAAATCACATCAAACTCGACTAATGGTAAGACCGCTGCTATCAACACGAATTCAACTCCGCTTAGCTCCCAACAAATGCGCCCTTTCTTTCCGGTGATCATGGATGACCCATTGGGAATGCGCACCTTCAGCTTCACGTCAGCCAAAAATGACTCAACTCCAATCCACCGGATGAAGCTTTCCGCAAGAAAGGAGTGCGATGCTCCCGTATCAAACAATACTCTAGCGGGGTATCCGGAAACCAAGACAAAGCCTACAACATAGACATCAACAATAACAGTCTAAACGTTTGAATGCAAGATTAAACTTAAACTTCCTCATACCTCTAACCACGTCAGGTTGGCGGATCGCTTTCTACTGTCCAAGGTTGTAAGCCCTTGGTTGCACCGGTTGGAACCGAGAAGCGCTCAACTCTGCCATCTTCCCTTTCTCTGCGGCACTGGGCCGGAGCGCACAGTCTCCTCCTGCCTTTTCTCCTGCTCCGCACCCCCTTGGTTACAAAAACGAGCTATATGTCCCACCTTGACACAATTGAAGCACGTCGGTGGCCCCTTAGAGTGAGACCCTCCGGACGTTGTAACGCCCCCGGTTTTTCTGTGTTTTGTTTGATCTTTGATTGGCGTTACGATGATGCATTTCCGGCTTTTTGTCGTTGTAGAGAGTGGTCTTAGCTCTTAGGGTTCCTTATGTAGCCTGGGTTTAGCCTATTAGCAAGATTCCCCAGCTAGCCGGAGTCTGTTTGGTGACTCGGTTGGGCCTCTTAGGGAATGCTTGTGTTTTGGCTTCGGGAGGTGTTAGCCCGAGTGTGCGATCGTCAGATGTTGTTTTCGACCTCACCGTTGTTTTCGTAGCTTAGGTGTTTAGCTACAATGCGAGTTTTGGTCGAAGTCCGGTATCGTTTGCTTTCGCGTCGTTTCGACGTTTGTTATGTTAGCTGTAGTGTTATTGTGCTGTGCATGGCCTGGTGTGGCCGAGCTTGTTAGGTTGGTGTCTGCTCTTCTTTTTTTAGCTAAGGAGTTAGCTGTTTTTGTGTATGTTTGGGTGTCACAGCCTAGGTCACGGGCGTGACCTAGGGCGTGTCGAGCTCGGGTAGAGCTCTCGGTTGTGTTGTCGACGAAATTCGGTCGACGAGTGTTTTTTGTAGGAACACGGCCTGTGACACGCCCGTGTCACAGGGCGTGTCCCCTTTGGTTCGTCGAGCTGCACTCGACGATAATCGAGCGGCGTTTGGGTGAGTTCACGCACCCCCTGACACAGGCGTGCCGGATCTGGCACGGGCATGGCCTAGGGCGTGACTCCTGGTCGGCGATCTGCGCTCGACGATTGTCGAGAGCTAGTTAGGTTGGTACACGGCCTGTGACACGGGCGTGTCATAGGGCGTGACCCTTGTTTCATCGAGCTGATATCAACGGTCGTCGAGCGGGTAGGTGAGTGACATGCCCCGTGACACGGGCGTGTCGGACGGGACACGGGCGTGTCACGGGCGTGTGTGGGGCGTGTTCCGTACCTTTTCTCCAGAGAGCATCTTTTGTTGTCCGTGAACCGTTTTTCCTTCTCATTTCGTCATTCCCGAGCCTGGAGAGCTTCCAACAGAAGGGTTTTGAGAGGAGGCAGTGGTTTTTGGCCGGTGTTTGCGTTAAGGAGCTCGTTTTTCTCCTGCCATAGCGGATTTGGCTTGCTCTCGTCTAGATCTTCCCTTTCATGTAAGTTATTCTTGATTATAGCGCTGATTCTAGGAGTTAAACTTCCTTTAATTTCTTTTCTTCTTCTCTTAATCGTTACTTTTGACCCGTACGTGGGCGATCTTGCCGCCAAAGCCTGTTTCGTGTTGTAATCGCTGCATCTTGGTGGTAAAGCAAGTGGCTCCTTGCCCTAGCCATATTGACCCCTTTTTCCTTCTTACTTTGTTGTACCTTTGGTTCTTAAATTTCAGCCATGTTCAATTTAGGTTGTTTAGGAATATTTTGACTAATCTCATTCTTTTTATTTTTTTTTTGCGGTTTTGTGTCCAGCGGGTAGCTAGAGTTAGGGTGAGTCTGCGTTTAGTGGTAGTTTAAGTTTAGCTGCGGTAGCCCCGAGTAGATAGGATGGAAGGGAGGGTTGGAATTAAATTTCCAACTCTCTGTTTTCGCGCGGTGAGAGAGTTTAGGCTGCGGTTTTAACTAAAATTTACGTTTATCCTAAGTAGAAAGCATGGACAGCGTTAGGTGAGCCGAGTTCACTCAACGCCGTCATCCAGCGTAGGCTTTACGACTAAGTATTTTTTTTGGCGTCAAGTGAGTGGATCTTACTCAACGTCGCGTCGAGTGGGCTCGACGTTTTTGTCTTGGGTTCGTGTGTTTCCTTAGGATTGTTAGTGTGACTTTTCCCTTTTCCTTAGGGGGGGGTATTGGGTGTGCGGCTAATTTTTGCATGCCGACTCTTGGGTTGTGGCAGGTGGTGGAGTTTTGGTGGCCTCTGGAGGGGTGATTTTATGTGGAGAGCAGTGGCCACCGCCTTTTGCCCCGGTTTGGGTTGGCGTGTGTGGGACCCTAAAGCTGCCACGGTTTGACCCCGTAGCCCTTTTTGGATCTGGTTTTGGTTATGTATTCAGATCCATGTTTTGACCACTGCCATTAACCCACGTGTTAGGACTGTTAGTTCCTTTCCTATTCTATGGCTTTTTATTTTGGCATATATGTATATGTCTTGATGCTGTTGCAGGCACTTTTGTAGGGCATATTGTTTTTATTGCTCGCACTTGGTGTGCTTTGCTGTGCTTTAAACAGTGCTCTTTTCTTACTGTCATGCCCTTTCTTTTGCTTATAGCAGTTTGTCGCCGGGTTGGTAAACCCTTCTTATTTGCTCATAAATCTAATGCTCTATTTACCTTTTTGATTATTTTCTTGCTGAGGTATTCTTTTCTTGAATGCCTCAGGTCCAGGTTGTAGCCAGTTCTGCGGCTAGTTCTTTTGGAGGGGCTTGTTGGTGGCCTCTTGGGTAGCTGAGATAGCTGATCCCCGATTTTGTGAGGTAGTTCTTTACCTTTCTGTATAGACATACATACTCACCAGTGGGTTCGTGTCAGGTTGTTGACGCCCACTGGTGGCTTCTTGCAATGCTGGGTATGAACTTAAACTGCTATTTTTTTGCCTATTTGTGGTTGTTTACTTGCTTCTGGGAAGGATTTATGCTAGGTTTCATGTTATATATTTTAAACCCTAAAAGCATTACTATATGTATCTCATGCATAACATATTTATAAAACCAAGACACTATTTTTTCTTAGCGTAAAAGACTATCTTTCATATATACTATAGTCAATTTAGAGTCGTGCATACCATGAGTCGTCCCTCGGGGACACTTATGCTCATTTAGGGTGTCAACTTAATTGAACCAAAGTATTTTCTATTGCATATAAATATACTTTTAATTGTGGACTATCTGATCCACCGTGCCGAGGGATACGGCCATTCAACATAACTGGTTAACTTTCATATTAATCAACGATTTTTCCTTAAAATCTAAAGCCTGGAGTTTTGCCTGAGCGTGTGTAGTTATCCCCTGAACGACGTGGCATCACGACACGTATTTCCTGTTGCTGTGATGCGCTGTAATCGTAGAGAAAATGCGGGTTGTGACAGACATCCACTTGCTTTACTCACCGGACTTGTACGAGTGAGGCTTCTTCCTCCATCTATTCCCTTCTGACTTTCCTTGGGATTGAGAAGGCCTCCCTTCTCCTTGCTTGGGTGCAAAACCCTTGCGGCGTTGGCTTCTCTCTAGATCACTCTCCAATGTCCTGGCAGCCTCAACTAGCTCGTTTAAACCAGCTCTCTTCATGGCAATGAGGGGTTGCCTTAGATTCTCCCTCAGCCCCTCGTAAAAGAGGTTATCCCTCTCTACATCATCTGCCATCGTCGTTCCCGCGTAACGACCCAAACGGGTGAACTCATGCACATACTCGTCCACCGTCTTGTCTCACTGCATCAAGTGGAGAAATTTCCTCTGAAGGGCCAACCTCGTAGAAACAGGAATGTACCTCTTTAGAAAAGCATCCCCAAATTCTTCCATCGACGGGGTGCATCCAGGAAATTGGCGGCCGCTATGGCTCACCCTCCACAACTTTGCGTCTCCCTCCAACATGAAGGCCGCAAATTCAGATTTCTTCTCTTCCACCGACTCTACCGCCCTCAAAAGCTCTTGAATCTGTCCCCACCAGTCCTCTGCATTAGTCGGAGTACCGACACCCTTGAATGTCGGGGGATGGAAGCTCAAAAAGTACTTCATCTGCCAGTCTCCATGCTCGACCACAACTCTTTCTGCCAAAGGCTCTGCTCTCCTGGCTTCTCTGCTCGGCAAAGCCGTCGCCGTATCCTGTGTAGCAGGGGTTGCTACCTGAGCTGTTGCTGCAGCCTAGGCTGCTACCACTGCTTCTGCAAGCATGTGGCAGAAGTTGGCCGAGTTTACACCCATGCCCAACGGACCCTGAGCTGTGGCGCTGCTCGCCGAAAGCTCTTCTCTTGGTCTCGATGTACCCGCCTCGTTGCTTGCACTCTTCAAGGAAGCAAGAAAACAAGGAATCAGTCTCTAATCGCAAGACTCAAACATAAAGACACTCATGGTCCCGCATTACTCCTATGTGGATAACTTCTATATGCACTGACTTTGAACCAAACCTCGCTCTGATACCAAATTGTAACACCTCCCCTGTAATGACTGTATAATATGTTTCCGGCCGTGGCCCCACAACATACAGACGCCACAACTTCAGTATTATAAGATGATATAACTACCTGATCTCAAAACTCATAACCACAACACAGCGGAAAAAGCAAACAGACTAGAAATTATCCACAACATATAGAAGTATCGAAGCGGCCTAAAGGCCTTACAACAAAGGTGAGTCCAAAATTCAAATAATAACACCAGTCATAAATGTGCATAAGCACTCCTAGACTACCTCTGCATGAAAGCCGGAAAACATGAGCATCAAACATACAATGTCATAAAAGTAGAGCTACAGCAAAACTGTAACACTTCATGAGGCTTATGCCCTTTTGGACGGCGACCTAGCTGCTACTTGCGATCCTTGCCCTGTAAAAATTTGATTGTAACGTGGGTCAGCAAAGGCTGACCTCAAACTTTGTAACAAATACATCTCCTCCCGGCCGCCCTTAATGAACCCCGGGGAAACCCCTACAACCTGCAAGTCAGCACTTCATATGCAATATATATTGAAATAAGTAATGCACTAAGAACAGGCTTCGATGTCTCAAACAATATACAGGTTCTCTATTATTGAGCATATAATGAAAGGGCCTACTTATGCAGCATGTATTCAAAAACCCGGGCTTCACCCAAGGCAACCTTTCGAGTATGCATTTAGCACATCATCACATCATAAGGCTACTCATCATTTCCCCATTGGCATAAAGCCACAAACAAAGGGGGGTTTACCAACATTCCCCCAACGACATACAAGCCGCCACACAGAACTCTTTTCAAGGCCCCACCTGCTCAACGTCTTAGACCCGTGCTTGCATGCAAGCTCTGACTTCTCATGTCAGGATTCAAACAAAACACATAGACCGATTCTAAGAAGCCTTGCTGGACCCTACCCACTCATGGCCTCATTTCCCGGGCTTGCCCCATGCTTGGCATTCTCGTCAGTCTCATAGAAGGGGACGAGTCTCGCCGGGACACTCTCCACACATGACTTGCACGTTACGGGATAGCCAGCCGACCATGGAGACACAGCCACGCCTTGGCACATCACAATCCAAGACAATACCACCGTAGTCCCTCATTCGTACTATAGCATTCTCGTGCACCAAGGAAACCATCTTCCACCAATGCGGAGCTAACCTTGTTCATCAAGGAAACCATGTACCACCATTGAGGAGCTAACCTTGTCCGGTTCTGACTACACGTACTCACTTTAGAAAAGGGGGAAACATTACAAACATCACAAACGACATCTTGCCGCAACGGATCTCTATGAATCCTTAAAGCTCGTATGCAACATCACCGAGTCGAACTAACGGTCTCGACTACGACTTCAACCACCATGCCTAATCCATTAACGAAGCGGATCTCTAATGCAAAAACATGTCGGGGACGGACTCAATCGACCCGGAGGTTCCTCTTGAACCTTGGCGACCCAAACCCCTCTCATTTGAGAGTTTGGTGTCCAAAAACTAGAAAATAAAAGATGCTAAAACATGCATCCTAAAATCAAGAGGAGAAGTGTCGTTACCTTCTGACCACTCTTCCTAGCCATGGAAACTTAGCCGGATGAAAACCTTCTCAACGATCTTGCCTCCACGGATCTGGACTCGGCTCGCGATTTGGAACAATGAAGCCTCTTCAGTAGCCGGATCTGTCCTTCACCTTCTTCCTTGCTCTCCCCTCTCTCTAGATCTTAGAAAGATATTGCTTGGAGAAGAATGAGGGTTTCTAACCCTATTCTCAGACTTAACTCAGCAAGGGAAACCCTGGACCATCAGATCCTAAAAGAAGGAAAAGAACGGCCACGATCCAAACAGAAAATCAAAATACCTGGGCCGAACACGGCTTGTGATACGCCCGTGTCCAAGTCCGTGTTCCCCAAATGATGCTGAAACTATCGCACCCAAAACAGGACACGGGTCCTTGACACGCCCGTGTCACATTTGACATGGCCGTGTCCAACCTGAACACACCTGGGCTCCAGGCTGTGTCCAACCCCTCACAAGTCCCGGCTCATAACCTGAGGAGGACACGGCCTGGGATACGCCCGTGTCTCAGGACGTGTTCGAAGTCTCAACGATCGTCGACTGCCTCTTCGTCGAACTCGCAGAAATTCATCGAACACGCTCGATACGACCCTGGACACGCCCGTGTCCCGAACCATGTTCACTACCTCGACACTTCGTCGGGCGAAAAAAGTCGATACCACAGGCGCTGGATGAACTCGGTAAGACACGGCCTTGGACACGCCCGTGTCTTAGGCCGTGTTCCCTGCCTGTGTCGACACCTCCTCTGTGTCGACACAACTGTGTCGACACTCGAGGGAACATGCCTGCAACATGGTCTCCAACACGGGCGTGTCGGAGGGCATGTCCCCTACTAGTCGATGACCTGAGCGAAAAATCTTCGACTTCCCGGTCTCTCGATGAACCCGGTATGACACGGCCATGGACACGCCCGTGTCCTAAGCCGTGTGACCCTCACCAATACCCAAACTTGGCTCTCGACGCTGCTCGTCCTTCTCTCAAATTTTGGGGCGTTACACATGTGATGTTGATTCTAAGGACTTGGCCTAGACTCTAGGACACAACCATGACCCTGGCTATACATGATGGGTCATATCATCCTAACTTAGAGAACCTTGCCCAAATCAAACTAGGGATCCAACAAGTAGATCTCTTTTGGTACAACATCGCATGTTCGGACCGGGTGGGTCATTTTAAAAAGAAATAATATTGGCCTATAGCCTTTATTCGATGCTAACCGGTTTGGCTACCCGTACGTTAGCATATACTTGATAAAATTAATTAACGTGATGCTGCGTAGAACGATTGTGCGAGTATAGGATTGGATCAAAGAGAGGCAAACGTGTTCGTTCGTAGATTTATTCGTTGTCCAACGTGTAAACATGCATCAATTTGGTATCAGAGTTAGGTTGTGCTAATTTCTTAATTAGTATCATCCTAGAAAACAAAATTACGTAGAACGCCGACACGCACTTGCACGTTCATTGCACAACATAAAAAAAAAATCAATTTTTAAATTTTGGTCTGCAAATAGCGGCCTAAAATTTTCAACTTTTCTCAAATTTCAAACAAATAAAATTCTCGAAATTCTCTATCATTTTATTTGTAAGAAATCAAAAAAAAAATTTATTTTTATTAAGTCATTATTTTTATTAAATCTTTATAAATTTTTTATTTTGGAATGCAAATAACGGCCTATCTTTTTATTTTTTCAGCAAAATCAAAAAAACAATTATTTAATAATCTTCATATTATTTCCAGCAAAAAAATAAAAAAATACATTTGTTATTTTAAGTAATTAGCGGGAACAATTACATCTTTGAAATTTAAATAGGGCCAGGTTATTTTTTCATTGCATGTGCAACAGTTCCGGGAGAGATATTCTCTCCGGTTCTCACTGAAATGGCTTTCGACGTTAATGTTTCCAATCATCCCCAGACTTTCATACACACTAAGATTTTCACTTATGATGGTTTTGGGGATCCAAAGTATTTTAGAGACTGGCTTAAGTGGGTAGAAATATATTTTGATTATAACAAATTGGGCGACTACCAAATGGTTAATGTAGTCCGAGAGCGGTTAAGAGGTCGAGCACGCGTGTTTTGGATGAACGAAGAGCGTGGAGCTGGTAGCTATCCATATGCCTGGCCCCACATGCGAAGAATACTCTCGGAGAAATTTGATTCCCCCTACCGCCTTACTACTAGCCCAACATCAGCTAGCCAGTATAGTTATGGTACCTTATCCAAACCTGACCATAGGGGTGACCTATTACCCCAGGAAAGATCCTTTACCCAGGCTGGTAGAACTACCCATAGCACACCTGCACCCACCTATAGAGGAAAGGAAATAGTGAGGTCCCCTATCTCGAGTTCGGTACATGTGACTGCTAGGACTGCCACGAGCCCGCAGGGTGGGAGTAGTCCTATCTGTAGGGGCAGACAAACGACTATGACTTGTGAGTCTAGCGGCGTATCTGACCATGGATCTATTGAGCATCCTACCCCGATTACGCCCATAGACCCTTTTGAGTCTCCCTTCAAGTTGCCTGATCTATTCATTGACTCCCCTGATGAGTCTGAGCTAGTGCCTTAGATTGAGCCCGTCAATGAGGACAAGGATGATATCGCTGACGCTTTTAGTGACGTTGAGGAGATTGGTTGTCCTAGTGATCTGGATGAGGATTTCTCCCCTAAGGAATCATCTACACTCCCTGTCGACGATATTTCTGAGGCATCTACCGTGATTATCAAGGAGTCTTTTGTGGACCTAGTGTTGGTAGATGTTTCACGGTGTTGGAATAGTCACCTTGGGATGGATGTTTAGCTTGGGATGATCTTAGTGATGCATATCCGAGAGATAGTTCATTGATATTATGGTCGTTGCTTGAGATTCAAGCTAATTTAGATTCTCCCCGGGATTCGACTTGCCCTGTCCTCTATCCTGATTTTGACGATGTACCTACATCATGGGAAGATTTGGCTGGCGAGGGAAGTGTTGTATTGGAAGATTTGCCATGTGTGGGAAGGTTAATTTTGGATGATGTTAGCGCTGAGGACCTGGAAGATATTTCTTTGATGTTATCTCATTTCCCTGAAGCCTGTTGAAGTTAATGACCGGGCAGTCTGGCGGTCTGGCTTGGCGGGTTGATGACCGCACGGTTTGGCGATTACCCTTTAGCGGTTTGGTTGCTGTGTGTTGCTGTATGAGGTCCAAGCGGTCTAGCGGGTTGTCTCTGGCGACTTGGAGACCGGGCGGTCTAGCGGTCTCCCATGGCGTTCTCTCTCTCTGGTAGTAGCCGGGCGGTTAGCCCATCTGCCTAACCGCGCGGCTTGTGCGGTTTGTGTCTATATAGTCCGCTTGTGTCATGTAAATTTTTAGTCCCACATCTCTTATTTGTATTCTCTCTTCTCTCCTCCATTCTATATAAGGGAGGCCATACCTTTGTAATAGGTACCTTTTTCGGATAATAAAGTTTCAGTTAAAACCCTTTCGAATTGTTTTTGTTCTGTTCTTAAATTGTATCAGAGGACTCGATCTACTCCTCCTGATTCTTTGCCTTGCTTGTCCGTGCGGCTTGTCTCTCCGATTTGCACCCTGTTCGCACGGCCTCTTCCTCTCCTTGTCGTTGCCCTCTGTGTGCGCGACTTTTCTAAGTCGCCGCCTCTTGTTCCCGCGACCTGTTGTGTCGCTGCTCCTGTTTGCGCGGCATGTACTCTAGGCATTCGACTTCTTCCCCTCTGCTTGGGTTTGCGGCTTGGTCGTGGCTTTTCTGGCCGCTGGTTTCTACCCTCGTGATCACTGCAGCTTTTCTTCTTCCTATTCGTGCAGGTTGTTTCCTAACCGCCCGGCTTCCCTTTTCCTGCTCCTATGGCTCTTTCTGATGCTTCTACTGCCACCACCCCTATCACCAATCCGGCTCCGCATCTTCCACCTACTCCTTCCAGGCACCTCGGCACCATTTCCAAGCTTGTCGGCTCCAACTACCCGGATTGGAGCGTCTCTTTCACCTTTCTACTCCGATCAAAATGCAAACGCCACCAGCTCGTTGATGACCCACCTCCTATAACTTCACCTCTCTTTGATGACTGGGATGCGAGTGACGCGCTTGTGCATACTTGGCTCGCTAACAGTCTTTCCGATGAGTGCCTTCCCGTCATCCGTCATGATGAGACGGTCAAGGCCGCTTGGCTTCATCTTGCCGCTCTGTACTCCAAGGCGGCTCAGATGTCCCGCATCTATACGTTGTATGCGGACCACTTTGCCCGTCCTACCTTGTCTCCTGCTGCTGCCTACCAACAGGTTCTGGCTCTTGGGACTGAGATTCTTCACAATTGCCCCTTCTCTGCGGATTTGGCTCAACAACACTAGCACTTCCAGGAGCTTCTGGTTGCGTGTTATCTGCTCCGGCTTCCTGATACTTATGACATGATCCGCCAGCAAATTCTGGGTGAAGCAGAATCTCCTACCTTAGATGCCACCGCTGCCCGCATCGTTGTTGTCACCTCTCTCCTTCAGCGCCCACTTCTGCCCGCTCCTCCTCCACCGGACAACTATTCTCATCACACTCAGTGGAGTGTCTCTAGTAGCCGCAGTCACCAGTCCGGCGGCAGTGCTTCTTCCCACTACCTTTGCTCTCAATGTGGACGCACCGGACATACTTCCGAACGCTGCTGCACAAAGCATCCCCATCTTCGGCCCTCCGGTGACTCTTTCAAGCCGTCTGCCTCTGTTGTCACATCCTCAGGTAGTGCCCACATGGTTACTCAAGGTAAATGGCGCATCGACTCTGGTGCAACTAATCACATGACGGGCAATCCTCAGTGCTTCTCTTTACTCGAACAACATAATCGGTTGCCCCCGGTCCTCGTTGCGGACGGTTCTCCCTCCCCGGTTCATGGGACGGGAGTGGTTCATGTTACTCCGTCAGTACGAATAGCGGACACTCTCTATGTGCCCAAGTTTCCATGCAATCTATTGTCTGTTACCTCTTTATGCAAGCATCTTCAGTGTTCTGTGACATTTACTCCGACTTCTTGTTCTTTTCAGGATCCGAGCTCCCACCGGACGATTGCTACTGGGACTGAGAGCGACGGCCTCTACTTCCTCGACAACGTTTTCGCCTTGTCCGCCTTCTCCTCTTTTTGTACGGATCTTCTCCATTGGCATCTCCGCCTCGGTCATCCTCCACCACGACTTCTACATCAGCTTCTGCCCCACCTCCCTCCCTCCAGTACTCCTCTCCAATGCGACGCATGTCAACTAGGCAAGCATCACCGTTCCTCCTTCCCCCCGAAGCAAGGTTGGGGCTCTACTCGTCCTTTTGATCTTGTCCACTCCGATGTCTGGGGACCTGCTCCTACCCTCACCATTGGCCGGGGTAGTTCTTATTTTGTAACTTTTATAGATGATTTTTCTAGATGTACTTGGGTGTATCTCCTACGAGATCGCTCTGAACTTTTAGATGTATGGATCTCTTTTTATCAGTTAATTAAAACTCAGTTTAATGTTTGTATTAAAACTTTTCGCTTCGACAATGCTAAAGAGTATCTGAGTCATGCTTTTACATCTTTTTGTGTGCAACATGGCATTATTCATCAGACTAGCTGTGTTTAAACCTCCCAACAAAATGGGGTGGCGGAATGCAAAAACCGTCACCTCCTCGATGTAGCTCGCACATTGATGACCCAGATGCATGTACCTCGCTCTTATTGGGGCTGTGCTATTCTCCTTGCCTACTACATCATCAATCGCATTTCATCCACCGTTCTCCACGCGAAAACACCATTCTCCATTCTGTATCCGGACAAAGAGTCTTTTCCGCTCCCTCTCTGAATCTTTGGATACACTGCATTTGTGCATGCCCCATCTGCCACCCGTGATAAGCTATCCCCTCGCTCCACCAAATGTGTCTTTTTGGGGTACTCCACCACTCAGAAAGGCTACTGTTGCTTTAACCCTGTTCTTCGTCAGCATTTTGTCTCTGCTGACGTTACCTTCTTCGAGAATGCCTCCTACTTCTCGGCTGAATCCTCCTCTCTTTCCCCCGCTTACTCTCCTCTTGCCCCAGCTTCTGATTCTCCTGCTATTCCCTTCGTTCCCTCGTCTCCTACCGAGATATCCACCCCTCCTCCATCTCCGTCCCCTCCTCTCGCTCCACCTCTCTCTCCCACTTCTACATCACCGTCTCCATCCTCTCCGCCGCCGTCGCTCTCTTCTCCCAGGCCAGCTCTCTCTCTTCCACGGACGCTCTTGATACCGAGGGGGCCGCTGACCTGGATCTCCCTGTGGCTCTTCGCAAAGGGGTGCAGACATGTACCCTACACCCCCTTGATTCTGTTTTTTAATATGATCGTCTTACCCCTTCTCGCAGGACCTTTGCGCTGGCTATCTCTGCCACTGCCACGCCTCGTTCCTATCAGGATGCCCTTGATATTCCCCACTAGAAGCTGGCCATGGATGAGGAAATGTCGACCCTCATGGAGTGGGGTACCTGGACTCTTGTTCCTCCTCCCTTCGGTACTGATGTTGTTGGCTGTCGTTGGGTCTTTGTGGTCAAATTTGGCCCCGATGGCACGGTGGACCGTTATAAAGCTCGCCTTGTTGCTAAGGGCTTTACTCAGACATATGGTGTTGATTACTTTGACACTTTCTCTCCAGTGGCTCGTCTTAGCAGCATCCGAGTCCTTCTCTCTGTGGCGGTCAATTGATAGTGGCCGATTTCACAGCTGGATGTCAAGAATGCCTTCCTTTATGGTGATCTTCAGAGGACGTCTATATGGAGCAACCTCCTGGGTATGTTGCTCAGGGGAAGACCCGAGTATGCCGGTTGAAGAAGCCAATCTATGGCCTTAAACAGAGCCCTCGAGCATGGTTTGATAAGTTCAGCGGCATCGTGGCGGCCGTTGGTTTTGTGCGTAGCTCTGCCGATCACTCGCTATTTATTCGCAAAACCTCCTCAGGCCTGGTGGTTCTTGCTATGTACGTCGATGATATTCTTCTCACTGGCGATGATCAGGAAGGGGTAGCCTTGACAAAGCGGCATCTTCGTCAACATCTGGTCACGAAAGATATGGGCTCTCTGAAGTACTTTTTGGGGATTGAAATCTCTCGGAAGCCCAACTCCTTAGTCCTCTCCCAGCGTAAGTATGCTCTAGATCTTTTAAAAGAAGCAGGATTGATTGGAGCCAAACCTTCTCGATGCCCCATGGCTATTGGAGAAGACAAAACCTGGACGGATGATTCGCCCCTTCTTTCAGATACTACGCGGTACAGGCGTCTAGTTGGTAAGCTCATATATCTCACAGTGACCAGGCCCGACATTTCATATGCTATGCGGAAGGTGAGTCAATTCATGCAAGCTCCTAAGGAGTGCCATCTATAGTCCGCCTTGAGGATCTTGGAGTATGTCAAAGCAGCGCCTGGGAAAGGATTACTCTTTCAAATGAATGGTCACCTGAGGGTGGAAGCATACTCAGATGCGAGTTACGTTGATGACAAAGGGGATCGCAAATCTACCTCCGGTTTTTGCACCTTTGTTGCGGGAAATCTGGTAAGCTGGAAAAGCAAGAAGCAGTCTGTTGTTTCCAGGTCCAGTGCTGAAGCAGAGTATCGGAGTATGGCATCGACCACTTGTGAGTTAAAATGGCTACGTTCTCTCATGCTGGATTTAGAAGAGGTCTACCACCATCCTCTACCTATGTTTTGTGACAACAAGGCTGCCATATACATCTCCAAAAATCCAGTCTTTCATGAAAGAACCAAGCACATTGAGGTTGACTGTCATTTCATTCGTGAAGAGATTTTGAAACAACAAATTTGCACTCCCTTCGTCACTTCTGATAAAGAGCTGGCTGACATCTTCACCAAGCCAGTATCTACCTATTTTCTTCATATTTGTGACAAGCTGGGCATGATCGATATATATGCTCCAGCTTGAGGGGGAGTGTTGAAGTTAGTGACCGGGAGGTCTGGCAGACTGGCTTGGCGGGTTGATGACCGCACGGTTTGGCGGTTACCTTTCAGCGGTTTGGTTGCTGTGTGTTGTTGTCTGAGGTCCAAGCGGTCTAGCGGGTTGTCTCTGGGACTTGGAGACTGGGCGGTCTAGCAGTCTCCCATGGCGATCTCTCTCTCTCTGGTAGTAGCCGAGCGGTTATCCCTTCAGCCTAACCGCGCGGCTTGTGCAGTTTGTGTCTGTATAGTCCGCTTGTGTCATGTAAATTTTTAGTGCCACTTCCCTTATTTGTATTCTCTCTTCTCTCCTCCATTCTATATAAGGGAGGTCATACCTTTGTAATAGATACCTTTTTAGGATAATAAAGTTTCAGTTAAAACCATTTCGGTTTGTTTTTGTTCGATTCTTACAAAGACCAATATGGATTAGAAATTTTGTCGGGTTCAATTTTGCCCATTTCTGAGGCCTATACTGATTTCGAATTTGATGAAGTGTCTAGTGTGTTGGAAGAATGTCCAAGTGAGAGAGTTGTATTTTTGGACGATGTTATTGAAGTAGACCCAGATGAGCATCCCCTGATGTTATCTCTATTGCATGAAATTAAATTTGATCTTAACTCTCTCCCGGTTTTAGATTTACGGACTCTCCCTCCTAATCTGAGTGATTTTATTTGGCCAACATTGCGGGCCACTCCTTTGGACATGACATATTTGACTACTCGGTTCTCTTCGTGTCTAGCTATGGTTCCATCCTCGTATGCTTTTGAGTCCTTGGCTATTGTGCCTCTGGTTGTGGTGTCTCTGTTAAACACCTATATACCACGCCCATTCACACGGATTTACCCATCGCCATTTGATGGCCCTTTTTCCCACCCGTTAGTGACCACTGTCAGGCCGCATGAGTTGTATTGCTCGCACCTGTTATCAAACCCTGGAGAATTCAATTCTATTAGTATTAATGATGAGCGGCTTCCCTTGGTGTATCTTCATGCCAAGCGTGATTATATTAATTATAAAATTAGAACTGCGACTTTGACGCCTAGGAAAATCATATTTGATTTTAAGGCTCCCATACCCCCGGATTTAACCCCATTATCCTCCGTTTTCGGGTTAAGTCACATAGCGCATTGGTTCGCACCACACAGTAGCGAGATATTTAGGCGCACTTGTAATAAATTAATCTATATAGTTGCGTCTTATGATTATTTTTATTCTTGTCACTCGCCGAATGTGATTGTGCACAGATTTAAAGCACAAGTGCCTTTTGACTTGATTTTGTTTCCACTGTCTGATAATCCAAGTCAACTCGCACTAGTTTATGCCTCTCATGTTCAAAAATTATATAAGAACAGTAGTGAAGCACTAGCCATACGAATTATATTTTATCAATTTCATGCTAGTTTACATAGAAGAGCGTCTCACTATTTGATTTGCGATTTAGTTTTGGTGCGTCTTGTCCCTGAACGGTTGCCTTCGTGCACTATAGAAAGTTGGCAAGTTTGACCTTTTTGGGATACTAATGAATTTAGGAGAATACACATATCATTTGAAGCTTTCCACTGATTGGGGTATTACCCCTATTTTTAATGTTTCTAATTTAACGCTATATGTTTCTCCACTACTAGAAATATTTGTCTGTCCGTTTAGGTCCACTTTATTTTCTTATGGTTGGGTAGTGTGCTGGTGCCTGGATCGCTCTCTTCATCGGTCTTAACTGGTGGTATGTTGGTTGTTGATGTAGAAATTTGTTTTCCTTTATCGCCTAAAGCTTTTCTAAGGTTCCCAGAACCATCTTTTTGCATGACAGGATACTCTAGGGTGTAGTGCTCTCCCCGACATGTGGTGATGTTTGCCTCTACTTGATTCGATGGCTTGATTGACCGGCCTCTGATGACTCTTGGATTCTTGGATCGGAGGTGGCTCTGTTGGATGTTGCTCTCCTGCGCAGGTGCATTCCGACCAACGCATCGGTGATGAGTACGTTTGAGCGTGGGAGGATTGATGGAGACGACGGCCCGCAACATTTTAAAGACGGCGACGGCGTGCTTACGGATGACCATGTGGAGCGTCGCCATAATATTCGTCCTGAACGCAAACCAATATATTAATAATTAATAATAATTTATTAATAACTATTATTAATTATTAAGTCATTTTCATGTTTTATTTAATTTTAAGCATTTTTATTTTTATTTTTCTTGCATTTAAATAATTCATGTTATGATGGGTGCATACAACCATCATAACTTTCATTTTGAATTTTGAATTTTGAATTTTGAATGGAGGGAGATTGAGTGGTGTACGCTATATATAACCATGTTATGAAGGAATAATTAGTGAATGATTGAAAAGAAGACCCGAACTTGTCTTAAGAATCTCCTTCTCCTCTCCTCCTTGGCCTCCCCCTCTCTTCCCCCTCTTCCTTGGCAATTTCGGCCAACCTCCTCCCCCTTTCCCCTGCTCTTTTCTCCCCTTAACAACCCTCTCCTACTCCTTTTCCATAGACAAAGCCGCCTCCCATCCTCCTCTCCCAAACCGACCACCAACAAGAAAATTTGCCACCCTCATCCTTGAAGAAATTCAGCCAAGGAAAGAAGATCTCCCCTTGTGGATCAACTCCGTCGTGAATCAACGAAGGCGGACGAGTTTCTCTCCAACCGGCGTGACTTCGGCGGAGCCGTTGAAGAACGATCCAAGTAGAGAAATCAGAATCATCCATTCTGATAGGGTAACGAATCCTTTCTACCTATTGTGTGTTTCTCTTCCTAGATTAATTCTTGTGGTGGTAGATTTTTGGCGTTGAATTTTGAATCGTTAATTAATCGTGGTTTCTTCATTTGGTTTGTGTTTGTCTTGATTGAATTATTTTTCGAAAAAAGGTTTGGCGAACCTTCGTTTTCTTTTGTTGGGAGAGATCTACCTTTTCCAAATCGTATTTATTTGGTAGATCTCTTTTGGTACAACACCGCCCGTTTGGACTGGGTTGGTCCTTTTAGCTGGAAAGAACATTGGCCTATAGCCTTTGTTCGATACTAAGAGGTTTGGATACCTGTACGTTAGCATATAATTGATAAAATTAATTAACGTGGTTCTGCGTAGAATGATTGTGCGAGTATAGGATTGGATCAAGGAGAGGCAAACGTGTTCGTCCATAGATTTATTCATTGTCAAACGTGCAAGCCTGCATCAAAGAATTCTTCGCACGGCCTTTAAGGTCCTTTACGCAGTAAGTCTTCATTCCGCTCAATTCAATTTATGCCATCAGCACCTGCAGTTTAACATCCGCCCCAAGAGCGGTAAACAAAACAATGGTCAGCATTAGCTGACCAATTATAATTACCCTACCCCTTACCCGGGGCAGTGGTTCCTTCCCTGTATGCATTGCCAAAAATCTAGCTATCATCACAAGTATCACAACAGTATCACAAATGTCGGTCTCCTCCAGACGCTCTGTGCACTCAGGGCACCTTACGGTGTACCGGACTCCATGGCAACACCACCGATTAGAGGTTATTAACTTGTTGGCTGGCCGATCCTAGTCCACCAATCATGCATGCTGGCGACATTCCCCCCAAACCACTCGGAGGTGAGAACCTCACGACAAACTTGAGCATTAACAATTCAAATCGACCCACCACAATGGTGCAGCAATCCGGGTCTGTCTCGCATCCCCCCGGCATTGCCACCCATCGATCTCCCAAAACAAGTAGGGGCGGGTCAGCCTTTCCCGGGATTAATCCGTTAGTAGCGCACCACTAGACGCGGGCCAGCTTTCCCTTCCGATTAGCCATAGCTTTTTCGCTCTCTCAGAGCAAAACATTCTCACCGCACTCACACCACAAGGAGCTTAGCCGAAGCATCCAAGATCAACATACAGTTCATGCAGAGCTTTCAACAAAAGAACTACAGGAACCACAATTCATAGGCAGCACATACTACATAGAGTCTTCTCTGGTTCACAATATAACCATCACCAATCCAGACTAACCATATGAATGGGCTTCACACAGCATGTCTACTTTCCGGCTCTATATGCAGACTCAGCGGGGAATCACTTATGTTTTCCACCTCTTGGTGGAGGATTCCATGCAGATGCATAAAGAAAGGACTTCGATTGTCCAAGAAGGAGATCGTTACCCTTGACGATCGCTTTGGAGCTATGAACTAGCCGGACGGAAATCACCGCCACGGCTTTGCCTTCACTAATCTGAACTTGGCTCTCGATTCCCCACGCTGAAGCTACTCCGGCGGCCGGCTTCCTTCTCCTTCCTCCTTCCTTGCTCTCCTCTCTCTCTAGCCCTTTAGAAAGAGAAAGGCTAAGATGGAATGAGACTAATCCATCCATCCTCAGCCTTATAATAGCAGGGAAGGGCCGGATCCCTTGGATCCCGGATGAAGGAAAAGAATGGCATTCATTTGCCCAGCAATAGGATGAACACGGCCTGATATGCCGTGTGACACGCCCGTGTCATAGGCCGTGTCCCTTAAGCGGCACACAACCGACTGAAACTCAAATAGTACACGGCCATGTGACACGCCCATGTCACAGAGTACACGCCCGTGTCACGTCCGACACGCTCGTGTCGCAGAGCCATGTACCTCAAACAACACACCACCATGAGCGGGACACGGCCTGTGATATGCCCGTGTCTCGGGCCGTATATCTCAGGACACACCTGTATCCATCAGCACACACATTCTTGGCTGAACCCGAGAAGTACACGGCCCTGTGATATGCCTGTATCACAGGTCGTGTACTCCACTTAACTTTCCGCTCGACGATCGTCGAGCGCAGTTCGTCGACCAGAGGGGGACACGCCCTCTCACATGCCTGTATCGCAGGGTGTGTGCCCTCTCGAGAACTTCTTGAGTGCATTTCTTCGAGCACTCAAGCGGCTGCACAACTCGTGCATAACACACCCTGGGACACACCTGAACCTTTTCTTTTCTCGTTTCCTAAACTCCGATTGTTCTGACTGTGGAACTTTGAATTCCTGCTTTTCCACCGCCAGGCTCTTCCTATCCTGCACCCATTTTATATCCTTCTCCAGCACACGAGCTATTTCTACCAATGCTTGGAAACCTTGGTTCACCGAAATCGGGAGTGACAACCTCAGCTCATCATGTAATCTTGCATAAAATCGATTTGTCTTTCGCACTTCCTCAGCGAAGGTAGACCCGACATAGCACCCCAGTCGAGTAAACTCATGTAGGTATGTGTTGGGTACATTGGAAAATGTGTACCAGATTTGGAGAAGCCTCGCCTAACTCAATGATATGCATCAAGTTGTATTTAATGTTGTGTTGAGTTATCATGTGCAGGTTAAGTAAATGGAAAGGAAAATTCTCTAAGTACAAGTGTCGACACTTGGGAATGGCTGTGTCGACACCAAGGGCCAGATTGTGTCGACACCCAAAATTTGTGTCGACACACAAAAAATCTGTCGACAATGCTGTGTCGACACCAAGGGCCAGATTGTGTCGACATTATCAGGAGTTGTGTCGACATACAGAGAAGCTGTCGATACATTCCAGAATTCTGTCAACGACTGTGTCGACACACAGAACTTGTTTCGACACACACCAAAATTCTGTCGACACCAACTTTGTCAGGACAAGGAGTGTTTATGTCGGGACATTCCACAAAAGTTGTGTCGACATCATCAAGAGTTGTGTCGATACATGGACTATATGTGTCGATAAATGTGAAGTATTCACTCGACATTCTCTGCTGCTGAGTCAAAGTCCAATGAAGTTTGAAGTAATACAACTAGAGACTTGACAGCTGTCATTACTCACATTGCTGTCACATCTGTCAGAGTTGTTAGAAGATCGTTTGGAACCGGAACAGCCGGTAACCATGGATGAGGCCTATATATAGATGTGCTCTCTCAACAATAAGAAATTAATGAAGTACAGATAACTAATCTATTATAATCTCTGAAGGATTGAGGATCCAAAAGAAGAGAAATAAGAAACATTCAACGGATTGTAGAGAGAGAAAAACAAGAAGGAGAGAAGTTCTCATCCAGTAAAGGCAGATCCTGAACAGTCTAGCTGAATAATTCAGATCAAGTCTGAAGAAGAATTCAGATTAATTTCTAAAAGAAGTTGATTGAAGATCAACTCCAACATCAAGAAGATCAACCCTACTTTGTTCAGATTCAAGAAGCTTTGAAGAAAGGTAAGACAGGTTGATCATTAAGTAATCAGTTCTATCAAGAACTGATCAAGAAGCCTTCAACCAATTCTCTCTCCATCTGGTTAAAGATATCATTATCTTTTCATCAATAATTTTTGTAGTATCTGTAATAGATCTGAGTGTAGGAGATTTACTTCTCTGAGTTGTAAGCCTAAATTATAAAGGCTGAGGTAGGGCTGAGTGCCTGAGGTAGTTGAATTTGTTCCCTGAGTTGTAGGCCTGTGAAAGAGGCTGAGATAGGGCTTTTGCTTGAGTTGTAGGAGTGGGGTGTCACTCTAAGTTGTAGGCCTGTGGAAGAGGCTGAGGTAGGGCTTGTGCCTGAGTTGTAGGAGTGTGTATCCACTCTGAGTTGTAGGAAGCAGTCTTGGTTCTGAGTTGTAAGATCTGCGGATCTGAGTAGAAGGAAGGAAGTTATGCCGAATCTAGTACAATGCTAGATAGGCGAAGGGGAAAAGTGGATGTACCCATCATTTGGGGAACCACTATAAATCCGGTGTGCAATCTGTGAATGCTATGTTTATGTGAATGATGTGTTGTGTTTTATGCTAAGTAAATTGCTAAATTAGATAGAATAATCTGCCTAAGTCAGAAAAAAATTGAACATATTCACCCCCCTCCTCTAGCTGTTTAGAACATCTTGAAACCGATTCTTTCAAGTGGTATCAGAGGCAAGTTACTCAAAGAATGGACTTAACAGTCTGAGTAGATCTCCAAGGCAGAAATCTATTAGGCAAAATGGGTTCCATTGAGAATCATAAGGAGTTTGGTTCCATGAAGTTACCTATATGCAGGAAAGAGATTTTTGGCATATGGAAAGAAAGAGTTAGATTGTTTATGGAAGATTCAGATCCAAGAATATACATGACAGTCAAAGAAGGGTCATTCATCCCAATGAAAGTCTCATTTCTTGATGCAAATCTCAGGACACCAAAAGAGTATTCTGAAATGACAAAGGATGAGATCATCTTGTCTACTATGGATAAAAGAGCATAGAATATAATAGTCAGTGCTATAGATGATTCAACATTCCAAAATTTTACTCACTGCAAGACATCTAAAGAAATGTGGGACAACCTGATTGTCTACATGGAGGGTTCAGAAGAGGTGAGAGAAGACAGAAAGTCTATGCTGAATCAGGAGTATGAAAGTTTTAGACAGTATAAAACAAACAGCATAACTGAATGTTACAAGAAATTCTTCAGAATAGTTAATGAACTGATGTCATATGGAAGAGTATTCAGCACATATGAGTTAAATGATAAGTTTCTGAGATCATTAACTAAGGATTGAGACACCAAGATATGTGGCATTAGGGAAGTGGCCAGACTAGCAAAAATCTCACCTCCAACACTATTTGGCAAACTGCTTTCATATGAGATGCAGCTGATGGTCAGGAAGGAGGAGGAGAAAAGTAATAAAGTTGATTACAGAGATAAATCAGTGGCTTTCAAGACTGAAGCCATAAGAAAGGATAGGAGGATGTCTCCATCTCCTTCTAGGAATGCTACAGAAGTAGTTTCAGAAAGTTCTGACAGTCACACATCAGACAGTCCAAATTCTAATGAAGACTTGGCTGCTTTCTCAAAATAATTTCAAAGGTTCTTGAAGAAGAAACAGTGGAGATCCAAGAGATCCTCCTCACAATCCAAGGATGATTACTATCAGAAAAAGAAATCCTCTAGGAAGGACAGGTATGGCTCTAAACCTAGTACATTATCTTCAACTAATATTGTTTGTTATTGTTGCAACAGTCCTGGACATGTGGTAGTTGATTGTCTTGACAAATGGAAAGAATCTAATGATAAGAAGAAACTAAAAAACAAGGGCAAGAAGGAGAAATCTTTTGTTGCAAAGAAACAAAAAAGCTGGTCAGATTCTTCATCATCAGATTCTGAGGCTGAAGCTGAGCTGAAGCATACATAGGACTGTTGTCAACTGAAGAGGATGTAGAAGAGGCTGAGTTCTTGAAATTGCTGGACTCAGTAAATGGAATTGAAGAATATTATTGTAATGGACTGATGGCCTTGACAGAAGAAGATCAGTATTAGGATTAGCCTAGACCTAGTAAGGCAAATAATTCTTGAACAGTTTCTGATTACTATACTGGTTCAGAATCAAAAGCATCTGCATCAAGAGATGTGGATGAATCTGAATCTGAAGGAGATGTTCATCAACTTATTGATGAATATGGTGACCTGCTGCAAGCACTTAAGAAAAGCAGAATCCTTAATAAAGCACAGGCCAAGGAAATTGTTGTTCTTAAGCTAGCTGCATTTGATTCAGAGAAAATGTTGGATCTAAAGATGAATGAAGTAGCCAAACTGAAAAACATAACTGTTATTAAGATGGGTACTATTACATTTAAGAATGATCAAATCAAAAGTTTGGAAGTCAAACTTCAGAAGGAAAATGTTCTGGTGGCTAAATTCTCTAAGCTAAAATCAGTTTTACCTTTAATTGATGTTTTTATTCCCAAAAAGGGTAAGACAGGATTGGGCTTTAAGGGAAATGCAAGGGCTGTCAATTCCAAAAGAAAAGGCAAAGCCCCAGTACGGCCTCTAGCCTTCAAACCCCCCATTTCCTTCAGAAAAGTGTGGCAGCCAACTAATAGATATGATCATGATATCATACATGGTTATGGTAAGCCTCATATTCTGAATGACAAGGGTGTAGCTCTAGCACTCAAGCAAAGAACCACTGTACCAACAGTGTTAAGAACAGCTGACAGCAATGCTGTTAAAACTGTATCTAAAAAAAGGTACAATAGATATGAGTGCTAGTGTTGTGGTAAGATAGGGCATTATGTCATGGATTGCTGGCAGAACACCGGTGTTAGGAAGAATTCCAGCTTACCTGTGAAGAAGGATGCTGGTAATAATATCAAGTTTCAATCTAACTTGAACCTAGAACCCAATAAATATTGGGGTTCTAAGGTAAATTAATTTTATTTGCTGCAGGTGTGGCCAAGTTGCAATACCCCTATATGGTACTTGGACAGTGGATGTTCCAGGCACATGACTGGAACAAGAAGAATGTTAAAAGACTATACTCCCATAGAGAATGGACCCAAAGTGATCTTTGGTGGATCAGAAAAAAGGGCCATAAAAGGGTTTGGTAACATTTCTACTAGTTCTATAACAATCACTCAAGTGGCGTATGTAAAAGGTTTGAAACATAACTTGATAAGCATAAGTCAGCTGAGTGATCTTGGGTATGACACTTCATTTATTAAGAATGGGCGTCAGATCAAAAGGACAAGTGATCAGAAGGTGATCTTGTCTGGTTATAGAAAAGGGAATGTTTATTGTTTAAATTTTTATTACGAAAACATGAACTCTCATGTATGTTTAGTTGTAGATGAGAAAGCATCTCAGTGTGTCCAATGGCACAAGAGGCTAGCTCATCTGAACTATAAGACTATAGGTCAGCTTTATAGTTTAGAGTTAGTAAGGAATGGTCCTCAATTTAAGTGCATAAAAGAGGGTATATGTTCAGCTTGTCAAAAAGGCAAGCAGATCAAATCCTCTTTTCATAGTCTTAATACCAAAGACTCTGTGAGAGGTTTGTACCTCTTGCATATGGATCTATTTGTTCCTATGCCAGTTTATAGTCTAGGTAGGAAAGTCTATACTTTTGTGATAGTATATGACTTTTCTAGATTTACATTCGTTTTCTTTTTGAGGTAGAAATCTGAAACCCCAACTGTCTTTCATAACTTTGTTAAACATATTCATAATGAACTTATCAATTCAGTGGTCAAAATCAGAAGTGACCATGGAACTGAATTTCAGTCTGATTGTATGACAAGGTTTTGTGAAGAACTAGGGATTCATCAGGATTTCTCCTCACCTAGAACACCTCAGCAAAATGGAATTGCTGAAAGAAAGAAAAGAACTCTTATTGATGCTAGTAGAACTCTACTAAGTGACACTTCACTCCAAAAATATTTCTGTGCTGAGGTAGTAAATACTACTTGTCATGTTCTCAATAGAGCATCTATAACTAAGAACCACAAAAAGTCTCCCTATGAGATTATGAAGGGCAGAAAACCAAACATATCCTACTTTAGGATCTTTGGTAGCAAGTGTTATATGCTTAACATTGGCAAGTCTCACCTAACTAAGTTTGCTTCCAAATCACAAGATGGGATATTTGTTGGGTACAATAATAACAGTAAGGCGTATAAGATCTACAACTTGACTACACAAGTTGTAGAAGAATCTGAGCTAATTAACTTTGAGTTGTCTAGCAATTCTTGTAGCTCAGCAGGTTTAAAAGAAAAGTTGGACATGCTGACCATTAATGAAGACCAAACTGCAAGGCAGGATGTGGAAAATGATGGTTGCTGTCCAGGGGGAGTACAAGGTCCACAAGCTGACATTGAAGACTAAGAAGTTCAGCATGGTGGAGAAATTGAAGAAGTTCAAATTATTGATAGAATGCCTCCAGCAATAAGGAATCTAAAGGATCATCCAGCGCACCAAATCATTGGTGATCCCAGACATGGTGTGCAAACTAGAAGCAAACACATGAACATAGTGCTTTGCTCAAGTTTCTTGTCACAAATGGAACTAAAGAGATTTGAAGAAGTCATATAAGACTCCAACTAGATTGATGCAATGTAGGAGGAGTTGAATCAATTCAGAAGGTGTAAAGTATGAGAGATGGTTCCAAAACCAAAGGATCATAATATTATTGAGACAAAGTGGATCTACAGGAATAAACTAGATAAAAATGGCATCATAGTGAAGAATAAAGCAAGACTGGTTGCCAAAGGTTATAGATAGGAGGAGGGCATTGACTTTGATCAGACATTTGCCCCAGTATCAAGGTTGGAAGCAATAAGGCTATTCCTTGCCTTTGCTGCTTTCCAAGGTTTCAAAGTATACCAAATGGATGTCAAGTCAGCATTCTTAAATGATAATTTCAAAGAAGAAGTCTATCTTGGACAACCCTCAGGTTTTTTTGATCCACTTTATCCTGATTATGTTTATAGACTTAAGAAAACCTTATATAGCTTAAAACAAGCCCCTAGGGCTTGGTTTGAAACATTGTCTAATTTCCTCATTGAAAATAAATTTTCAACGGGGAAAATAGACAAGACCCTATTTCTTAGGGATTCAAAGGGCAAGATGATCCTAGTATAGATTTATGTTGATGACATAATCTTTGGATCTACAGAAAACAACCTTTGTAGGAAGTTTGCAAAACTTATGCAAATGAAGTTTGAGATGAGCAGTATGGGTGAGCTCAAATTCTTCTTGGGACTCCAAGTAAGACAGACTGATGATGTCTTGTCCCTATCATAGTCTATGTTCACCAAGGAGTTAATTAAGAAATATGGTATGGAGTCATCCACCACCATGAGAACTCCAATGGGGACAAGTATGCCTTTAGGCAAAGATGATGCAGGAAAACCTGTAGATGAGTCTTTGTATAGAGGGATAATTGGCTCCCTTCTATACTTAACTGCCAGTAGACCAGACATTATGTATGCTACATGTGTCTGTGCTAGGTACCAAGCAAGCCCTAAAGAATCTCATTATATTGTAGTTAAAAGAATATTAAGATATCTTAAGGGCACACCTAATCTTGGTCTTTGGTACCCTAAGAATAGAGACTTTCTACTAACTGGTTTTTCAGATGCAGACTTTGCAGGTTGCAAAGAAGATAGAAAGAGCACCACTGGCACATGTCAGTTTCTAGGTAGTAGATTGGTGTCATGGAGCAGTAAGAAGCAGACAAGTGTGGTAATTTCCACTACAGAGTCTGAGTATATTGCTGCAGGCAGCTGCTGTGCTCAGCTTTTATGGATTCAAAATCAACTTGAAGACTATGGTCTCAAGGTAAGTAGAACTCCTCTATTTTGTGATTCTACAAGTACTATTTCTATTGCTAAAAACATTGTATCACATAACAGAACAAAGCATATAAAAATTAGATTTCACTTCATTAGAGAGCATGTTGAAAAAGAAGATATTTGTTTGGAATTTGTCACCACAAATAATCAAATTGCTGACATGTTTACTAAACCACTAGATGAAACTAAATTTAATTATTTCAAAATTGAATTAGGCATGTTAAACCTAGAGTAACTTGGTAAATCTGCCTAAGTAATTCAATGTTAACATATAGTAGTTTATGTCGACACAAAAGGAAATCAGTGTCGACATATAGTAGTTTGTGTCGACACTTAAGGTAAGTTGTGTCGACACAACAAAATAGTGGTGAGATAGTGGTGTCGACACTCAGAGTTTTGTGTCGACACATAGAAGTTCTATCATTTAGATAGTTGTGTCGACACATACAGAAGTCTGTGTCGACACACATATATTAGAGTCGACTATTAAGTAGTCTGTGTCGACACATCGTAAACTGTGTCGACAAATAGTGTTGTCCGACTCTGTCGAGACATTACAAGTCTGTGTCAACATAATCTCGACAGTGTCGACACATTAAGTAACTATTACCCCGCCTTTTAACCTTCTGGGTTGACAAACATATAAATAGGTCACAGAACAACTTTGTCGACTACGCTCTCAACATTTTCGAGACCAAATCTTTGAGTCGACAAACCTTCATCTCTCTTCTCCTCAAATTTCTCATCACCAATGGCACCAAAGTTGGAGAACAACATCAATGAAGGCTATGAGTTAGTTCGCAATGCTTTTGAGAGTGCAGCGACTGAGATTAGAGATGTGATAACCCTAATCCAAGAAAATGGTTTAGAATGTCTATTTTCAGAACCTACCAAGATCTGGAAGACGGAGATTCTTGAATTCTATACAAAATCAACCCTGGATTCAACTGGATTGAAGATTATGTCATCAATTCAAGGAAGAAAGGTGAAACTTAACCAAAAGCATCTCAGGAAGACACTCCAATTGCCCGGGACTTAGGAAGATGATGAAGTCACATATTCAATGAAAAAAGAAGCTCTTCAATGGTTTGGCCTGGATCCCACCACTAAGATTGAATCATCAATGCAGAGGAAAGGGATGAACTCATACGGAAAGTTTCTTTCAGATATTATGGGAAAAGTAATTCTCTGCAAACCAGGAGGAAATGATAGGATCTCAGCTTATATGTTCATCTTGATGACCAAAGTTATTTTCAGAATAAACACTAACTCGTCTGTAGTGATTTTTGACAAAATCAAGGAAAGCCTGAAGAAACCTAATGTAGGAAGAATACTGAGTCTATATCTGGCAATAAATATTCCTGAAGTAATGAACCACACAACAAGATTTAGAATAAACCACATGAGAAGGATGGATATGAAAATACTGTCCAGGTGGGAAAGAGTTTTGACAAAAGATGGTTCTACACCACAGAAACAATCACAACTCAAAAAGAAAAAGACAACACCCAGGAAACCTGAATCTTCTACTGATTCAGAAGAACAAGTAATCTTCAGTTCAGATGAAGACCAACAAGAATCTACAAGGAAATCATATGATCCTAAGAATGTATATGATAGTCAGATGCAGGGGGAGCATATTCCAGAAAGCACCATCCAACTGGATCAAGTTCAGGATGTGCTTCCTCTAGGGGGAGCCAATGAGCTTTCACCAGCTCATCAAGAATCCTTACCTCCAGAAGTTGCTCAAGAGATAGAGCAAGCTGCATTAGAGAGTGAAACAGCCACTCAAACTATTCTTGAGGTAATAGGTGATATTAATCAATCTATACTAGATACTGAGTTAGATACATTAACTGTGCTTCTAACTGATGTTGAACAGACACACCATGACAACATCCCTACATAGGATGTATCAATGGATGATACATTTGTATTAAATGATGTTCCATTAAATGTAAAATATACAGATGTTCCTCCAGTTCAACTGCAACAAGAATTTACTCTTGAGGAATTGTTTCCTGACTTAGAAGAAGTAAGAACTGAGGAAGTAGTGCCAAGAACTAAGGTGGAGGAGCCAGGGACTCGGGGGGAGTTTCCAAGAACTGACAAGTAGCTGCCCTCAATCCAAAGGATATAGTGAACCTTGAAAGTTCTTTTGAATCTGATGATGGAGAAGCATTAAGAGCAAAGAAGAGAAAACTGATGGTTTACAGGAAGAAAAGCTCAAATTATAAGAAAGCTTTACAGACTGCCTCACAAACCTCAACTCCAACAGTTGATTTCAGTTCACTGTTGGTTCCTCTGCAAATTAAAATGGATGAGCAAAGAGCAGCCATGGAGAAATATATGGCTGAAAGCCATAAGGAAATTCAATTCACTCTGGCTCAAGATATAAAATTAATCAGATTTGAAGTAAACCAGAATAAGAAGGATATGATAGATTGCTTCCATAAAGGAGGTAATGCTGTAGTTTATCTGGCCAAACAGAATCAAGAGGCAAGGACACAGATTGATGATATAGTGGTCAAGCAAGGATATGTCCTAGAAAATCAAAGTAGGATGAATGATAATCTTACTGAATCACATAATGTGATTGTTACTGAGTTAAAGAATAATGCAAGTGCATTACCCGAGGAAAGCGCTAATGAGAAGTCAGAGTTTGATAAGAAACTTCAAGAAGATTTAGCCACTTTTCAATCTGCCATTCAAGCCTCTCAGAAGATCATATCTGCTCAGCAACAGAAGTTTAAAGCTTATTATACAGAAGGAACCAATTATCTTGTTAATCAGATCAGGTTCCAAAAAGATGACTTAAGGGATCATATTGAGAGAGAAGTCATAAAGGGGGAGAGGTTGATAGTAAATGCTAGTTCAGAGCATTCGAAATTGATAACAAATGCTGTTATAGCAACTTTGGGATATCCACACATATGTGATGATGATAATACAGCTGAGTCAGGTACAAAAGCTGCAGGAATTGAAGGGGGTCAGCAGGAGGTAGCTCAAATCATATACCCCCTTCTAATTTTGAAGGAATTCAACAACTTATTCAACAGATGTATAGCCCTCCAGAGGCTACTAAGACTGTTATAATTGAGAAAGTGGAAATGTTAGAGGCAGCACTGAATAAAGAGCAAGAAGCTCAACACTTAAAGAAAAGGTTTAGAGAGCAGGCTGAACTGAAGCCTGATTTTGAAAGAGGGAGTCCAACCTCCAGAAATATAATACTCACTGCCTGGCAAGCTGTCAAAGACAAAATGCATGATAGAGGCAAGTGGTATTCTGAAGTTGAGTGGAACAAATATCTACAGAGACAAGATGTGATACATCAGTTCAGAAGGGATCACAAGGCTGGGAAAATACCTGCTACAACTGTGGAGCCCAGTAAATACTTTCCTAAGGCTTATCACTATTTTGAAAGGCAAAAAGTTAAGGCTGAAGAACTTAAGAAGAAGGATCTCAAAGGCAAGAAGCCAACTTAAGATACTGAAGCACCAGTACAACAAAAGAGTCTAGTCTGGCAAAGGCATAGTGATCAAGGAGCCTGATCAACCTTAAGATAGATTGACTAGATTTTATAACATTGTAATCTTCAGTTTTAAACTCCATGTAATTTGTTGTCAACACTCTTTTGTGAATTTTAAACAAAACAATGATTCATGATTGTTATGTTTGTATTATATTCTGTGATGATATTATTTACTTGTTTTGTTTATATGTTTCCCTGTCATTGAATGTTTTTATACATCATATTATTAATTTTATTATAAGTGATGTATATCATTGACTAAGGGTTATGACTTCTCCAAATAGGGGGAGATTGTTGGGTACATTGAAAAATTTGTATCAGATTTGGAGAAGCCTCGCCTAACTCAATGATATGCATCAAGTTGTATTTGATGTTGTGTTGATGAAAGATATGGTACCTACACACCTAGAGGGGGGGGGTGAATAGGTGACCTAATCCTTTTCTAACTTTACTGGCAGCAAACAGTTTATTATCACAGATTTATAACTTTTGCACAACAATCACAAAGCATTCACAGCATACACAGCACAATCACAGCACAACACAGTAGTTTATAGTGGTTCCCCAAGATATGGGTACATCCACTTTCCCCCTTCGCCTATCTAGCAGTGTACTAGATTCGGCCAAACTCCTCCACTGTCTCAGAACCCAAATTGGTTACTACACCTCAGGCCCAAGGCCTTACAACTCAGCTTTATCCCAAAGCCTACACTCAGCCAATCAAGGCCTTCACTCAGCCAACCAAGTCCTACACTCAGCCAACAAGGCCTACACTCAGAGATCTAAATCTCCTACACTCAGGCGCACAAGCCCTACCCTCAGCCTTTATAGTTATAGGCTTACAATTCACTCAGATCCAAGGGATCCTACAAGTTAAAAATGTATTACAGATATTAACTCTACAACTCAGAAATAAAAGAGGGGAGTTGAGAGTTTCTTGATGAGTTCTTGGAAGAACTCAGCTGCATTCACTCTGACTAAGCTTTCTTCAAAGCTTCTTGAGTAGAACTGAATAAGACTGAATCCTCCTGCAGTTGTTCCTTGACCTCTGCCACTTGAGATCCAGAATTGAATCTGAATCCTTCTTCTCAGCCTAGTTCTAGAGGCTGATTTCTTGGATGGAGCCCTCTCTCTCCAACTTCTTAGATCTGTACTTGGACTGCAAGATCTTCTTATGTTGATACTTTGTGTACCACTTATTCTTCAACAATGTGATCCACTTGAACAACTATCTGAACAACTCTTGAACTACTATCTGAACCACACTTTCTGTAAACTGTAGGTGCCTATTTATAGGCATTCTTCATGGTAACCGGTTGGTCCGGTCCATAACTGACTTCTGATATCTCTGACAGGTGTTGTAGACCGGCTGGAACGGCAGTTGTCAAGACATCCAGTCACTTCTTGAAAATCTCTAACTGTCTGTAAGTGTCGAGACTTTCTGTCTTTAAGTGTCGACACTTATAGTCCAAGTGTCGACACATGTTATGTAAGTGTCGACACAAGTCTACAAGGTGTCGACACAACTCCTTGTATGTCTCGACACAGATTCTTCTGCATGTGTCGACACTGAAATTGAGTGTCGACACAAGTACTTGTTCTTCTAGCTTTTGCTGAATTCTTCTAAGTGTCGACACATCTCTTTTGTGTTGATACAACTTTTTGTGTTGAATCTATCAAGTGTCGACACTGCTTCTTGGTGTCGACACATAGTCTTCAATGTCGATACTTGCTGAGTGTCGACACAGCTCCTTATGTCGATACACCTTCTTCTTGTTGAGACTTCAGCTGAGTGTCGACACATTCCCTTAGTGTCGACACTTGTACTTAGAATATTTTTGTTGATCTTTCTGATCTTTGCTAAGTGTCGACACAGCTCCTTGTGTCGACACTTTCTTCAAGTGTAGAGTCTTTAGCTGAGTGTCGACACATTGTGCTGGTGTCGACACTTACTTCATGTGTTGACTCTTCTGGTTGTGTGTCGACACATTGTGCTGGGTGTCGACACATACTTCAAATGCTGGCTCTTCTATTGAGTGTCGACACATTGTTTTGAGTGTCGACACTTTAACTTAGTCTCTGCAGACTTTTGCTGAGTGTCGACACAGCTCCAAGTGTCGACACTTTCTGGTGTAGACACAGCTTCACTGGTGTCGACACAGCTCCTTGTGTTGACACTTCTTGTTTGCACTTTTCTTCACTGAGTGTCGACACAGCTCCAAGTGTCGACACTTTCTGTCTGGTGTCGACTCTGCATCCCAGGTGTCGACACAATGACTCCAAGTGTCGACACTGCTTGTCTGGGTGTCGACACAAGTCTTCTTAAGTGTCGACACTTTGCCTCTGGGTGTCGACACATGGACTTGGAAACTTTTTGCTTCAGTCCAGTGATTTCTTAACCTGCACAAGTAAACTCAACATACATCAAATACATTATGATGTATATCATTGAGTTGGGTGAGGCTTCTTCAAATCAGGTACATTTGACCAATGTACCCAACAATCTCCCCCTATTTGGAGAAGTCATAACCCTTAGTCAATGATATACACCATTCATAATTAAAAATTACAAAATGATGTAAAGCAGATTATTTACAGCAGGGTAAACATAAACATGTATTAATTCACACATGTATACACATTCATCATTTCAGAACAAACAAGAAATAGACACATTCACAGAACAATCATGAAATATATTTATCATAAATTGTTCTAACATTTTTCTTATACATCTTCAGTGGTTTACAAAAATGTTTTACATTCAAAAGATTACAACAATCTTCAAGTCAATTCTTAATCTATTTCTGGTCTGGTTCCTTGATAACTATGCCTTTGCCAGGTTGGACTTGAGCTTTGACAGGGGCTTCAACAGTTTCAGCATCAGCAGGCTTCTTGCCTTTCAGATATTTCTTTTTAAGTTCTTCTGCCTTGATCTTCTGCCTCTCAAAATAATGATATGGCTTAGGGAAGTACTTGCTAGGCCCCACTGCAGTAGGAGGTAGCTTTCCCATCTTTGCCTTTCTTCTATACTGAACTATTGTTTCCTGCCTGATCTCATGTTTTCTCCATTCTGCTTCAGAGAACCACTTGTTCCTGTCATGAGTATTGTCCTTGGTAGCTTTCCAGGCAGTTAAAATTATATTCCTAGAGTTAGGGCTCCACTGTTCAAAATCTGGCCTTTGTTCTACTTGTTCATTAAACCTCTTTTTGGACAACCTTGTCTCTTCTTCCTTCTGTAATGCCTCTTGCATGGCTTCAGTAATAGGTTGAACAACCTTTTCAATATGGATATTGTCCTTGCCCTCAGGTGGGCTATACATGGTGCTCACATCTGCTTGAATCATTTCAAAGTCTGGAGGTGGATAAATGACTTGAGCTACTTCTGGTGGCTCACCTCCAAAATAAGCAGGGTTAATGCCTGATTCAGCAACATCTTGGTCATCACACAGAGGAGGGTATCCAAGTGTAGCCCTGATTGAATTTGACTAACACTCTCTCCCCCATTATGACTTCTCTAGCCATGTGATCTCTGACATCATCCTTTTGAAATCTGATCTGACTATCCAAGTATCTGATTCCATCTTTAAAGTAAGGTTTTAGCTTTTGAAGTTGTTCAGATATGACCTTCTGGGAGGCTTGGATAGCAGTCTTTACAGCAGAAATTTCTTCCTGGAATACTTTATCAAAATCAGCTTTAGCAGCAGCAGTGGATGTAGAAGGTTCAGCAGCCTTGTTCTTCAACTCAGTGACTATAGCATTATGGGAGGCAGTCAAATTGTCATTCATTCGTAATTGATTCTCAAGAACATATCCTTGTTTCAATGCTATATCATCCACCTGTGCCTTGATCTTCTCTTGCTGTATTGCCAAATACACCACTGCATTTCCACCTTTGTGGAAGCAATCAGTCATTTCCTTTTTGTTAAGGTTCATTTCAAACCTTATAGACTTTATATCTTGGGCAAGATCAAACTGTAAAGCTCTGTGCCCTTCATCTACATAAGCTTCAATAGCTTTTCTTTGTTCATCCATTTTAACCTGTAGTGCAATCAGTAAAGCACTATAATCAACTGTTGGAGCTTGTTGAACTATAGGCTGTGGGGCTATAGATTGCAGAGCTTTCTTATAACTCTGACTTCTCCTTTTAAATACATACTGTTTCTTCTTCTTAGCCCTAGCACTCTCCTCATCTTCAGAGGCAGAAGTGCTGGCTATGTCAACCCTATCCTTAGGGCTTTGAGGCTTCTCAGTTTGCACATCAGGTGCTTTCTCAGTTTCCAGCCTAATAGGCTCTTCCAGATCTTGTACTTGCTTCCCCTCAGCAGCAGCATTATCTATTTCAGCAGCTTCCTTGTCCAGGTCAAAATCTGCTTGATCTAGATTTAGAAATAAATCTTCCATGGTGAACTCTTGAGGTGATTGAGCTGGAGACATTCTTTGCTCTTCAACTTCTGGATCAGGAATTTCTGGAACAGCAGATGTGTCTTTGATAACAACATCTGGTTCTTGACTATGCAGCTGAGTTTGCTGAGGAACATCAGACAAATCAGCATCTTCTATAAGATATTCTAAAGTATTGAGGTCAGTGAGTACCTCTTGGATGATAGTGGTGGCTTGCTCACTGTCCAGTGTAGATGGTTCTTCTACAACTGGAGGCTCCCCCTGGCTTTGATCCCTGTGGATGGGGCTAGCTTGTGGTAGCTCCCCCTGGATCTCAACAATTTCTTGAGCAACAGGGGTCTTCTCTACAGCCTCTTCCTCATGATCATCAGGAGTGAAGACAACATGTTCTTCACTCCCAGAACTACTGGAGGACTCTTGTTCCACTGGAGCAGTTTTTCTCTTTTTCTTTGGAGGAATCTCCTTCTCAATTACTGTCGTCACTGGGGTTGGTATTTCCTTGGACAATACCTTGTCCCATCTTGAAAAGATCCTTAGATCCCATTTCCTCATGTGGTTGATCTTGTTTCCTACAGCAGTATTCATTACCTCTGGTATGGTACCAGCTAGGTAGAGTCTAATGATCCTGCCCAGATTGGGCTTTTTCAAGCTCTCCTTAATCTTCTCATAAACCACTATAGACCAGTCAGTTCTTAGAGCAAAGATAATTCTAGTCATATTTCCAAACATATAGGCAGACACTCTGTCATGCCCTCCAGGCTTGCTGAGTAAGACTTTTCCCACTATCTTAGACATGAACTTCCCTTGATTATTCATGCCTTTTCTGTTGAAAACAGATCCTATCTTCATCTTAGGATCAAGTCCACACCAGGTTAAAGCTTCCCTGGTCTTTGAAGCAGCAACCTCTTCTTCATCTTGAGTTTTTGGTAGCTGGAGTACCTTCCTCAGACTCTTTGGTGAAACCTTGACCTTAGTTCCATGAACTCTGGATTTGATTCTGAATCCAGATTCATCTACTGCAGCTCCATTAAGGAATTCAAGTACTTCCTTCTTCTAAATCTTTGTAGGTTCAGAAAAGAGATATTCTAGTCCAGAATCGCCGACGAGAGTTACAACCGCCTTGATTTCTGCATCTGCATCGTCGAACGCGCCGCGCACAAGCTCATAACCCTCGTTAACGTTCTCCTCAAGCTTAGGAGCCATTAGGTTTGTAGAAGTTGTCTTTAGAAAAGAGAGGTGTCGACACAGTAGTTTTAGTCTCGAAACTTTGAAAGCGTGTCGACAAACAAAGATAGAACCCTATTTATACCTTTCAGAATTTGAAGATGAACAGGCGGGACAGCTAACTTAAAATATGTCGACACTGGCAATAAGTGTCGACACTGACTTATAATGTCTCGACACACATGTGTCGACACAAGTTTAGTCAACAGATTTTATGTGTCGACACTTGTTTATGTGTCGACACAACATAACTCGACACAATGTCGAGACTTTACTTAGTAAATACTGAGTGAAACTTAAGTGTCGACACCACATTTGATGTGTCGACACCTACTTGACATGTGTCGACACAAACATTCTGAAATGTCGACACCAACAACCTGGATGTGTCGACACCTTTTTCCAGAAGTGTCGACACCACTATTCTGTGTCGACATAGACTTGTCTATGTGTCGACACCTTTTTACTTAGCCAATTTTAATTCTGTAAACTTATCTAAGTTTATCATTCCTAGTTCAATTTTGAATCTATTGAACTTAGCTTCTTCTAGGGCTTAGTAAACATATCAGCTATCTGATTATCAGTTTTAACATATTCAAGTAAAATATCTTCTCTTTCTACATGCTCCCTAAGAAAATGATATTTAATTTCAATATGTTTAGTTCTACTATGAGATACAGGGTTATTAGCTATTGAAATAGCACTTGTAGAATCACAGAAAAGTGGAGTTCTACTTACCTGAAATCCATAGTCCTCTAGCTGATGTTGTATCCACAGAAGTTGAGCACAGCAACTTCCTGCAGCCACATATTCTGACTCAGCTGTGGAGATAGCCACACTGGTTTGCTTCTTGCTACTCCATGAAATTAGTCCCCCACCTAGGAATTGACAGGTTCCAGTAGTGCTCTTTCTATCCTCTTTGCATCCTGCAAAGTCTGCATCTGAATAACCTGTTAGATCAAAATCTCCATTCCTAGGGTACCAGAGGCCTAGATAGGGAGTGCCCTTTAGATATCTCAATATTCTTTTGACTGCAGTCAAATGAGACTCTTTAGGGCAGGCTTGATACCTGGCACAAACACATGTAGCATACATAATGTCAGGTCTACTAGCAGTCAAGTATAATAGGGAGCCAACTATCCCTCTATACAAGGTTTCATCTACAGGTTTCCCTGCATCATCCTTGCTAAGAGACATACTTGACCCCATAGGAGTCTTCATGGTGCTGGATGAATCCATACCATACTTCCTTATGAGTTCTAGGGTGAACTTGGACTGACATATGGATAAACCACTTTCAGTCTGTTTAACTTGGAGACCCAAGAAAAACTTCAGCTCTCCCATACTACTCATCTTAAACTGACCTTGCATAAGTTTTGCAAACTTTTTGCAAAGGCTGCTTTCAGTAGACCCAAATATAATGTCATCTACATATATTTGGACTAGTATTACTTTGTCTCTAGATTCCCTAAGGAATAGAGTCTTATCTATTTTCCCCCTTGAGAATTTGTTCTCAATGAGGAAACTAGATAGGGTTTCATACCAAGCCCTAGGGGCTTGCTTTAACCCATATAAAGCTTTCCTAAGTCTATAGACATGATGAGGTAGAGTTGGATCAACAAAACCTGAAGGCTGCTCCACATAGACTTCTTCCTTAAGATTACCATTTAGGAATGTTGACTTGACATCCATTTGGTATATCTTGAATCCTTGATAGGTTGCATAGGCCAAGAACATTCTTATGGCTTCCAGTCTGGCTACTGGAGCAAAGGTTTGATCAAAATCAATACCTTCTTCTTGCCTATATCCTTTAGTAACCAGTCTAGCCTTATTCTTAATGATGACCCCTTGTTCATCCATCTTATTCCTGTAGATCCACTTAGTTCCTATCACATTGTGGTCTTTAGGTTTAGGAACTAATTCCCAGACCTTGCACTCTTGAACTGATTAAGCTCTTCTTGCATTGCTTCAGTCCATTGTGGATCTTGTATTGCTTCTTCAAACTTCTTAGGTTCAACTTGTGACAGAAAGCTGGAGTAGATTGCAGCATTCTGATTTCTGCTCCAAGTTTGAACTCCTTGTCTTGGATCTCCAATAATCAGCTCTACTGGATGATCTCTAAGATGCCTGTGGGCTAGAGGCATCCTAACTTCTGGTTGAACCACTTCAGCATCTGCATCATGCTGTACTCCTTGTATTTCTTCAGCAATTGGCACATGTAGTTCTCCCCCTGAACAACAGCTACTATCTTCTACTTGCTGTCTTGCAGCAGACACTTCTTCTATAGTAAGCTTGTCCAGTTTCTTTGTCAAACCTGAGGGGCTGCACACACTGCTAGACAACTCATTATTAATAAGTTTAGTCTCATCAAAAACTACATGCACTGATTCTTCTACAACTTGTGTAGTCAAGTTGTAGACTCTATAAGCCTTACTATTATTGTTGTACCCAACAAAAATTCCCTCTTGGGACTTGACAGCAAACTTAGTTAAGTAAGACTTCCCATTGTTAAGTATGAAGCATTTACAACCAAAGATCCTAAAATAGGATAGGATTGGTTTCCTGTCTTTCACAACTTCATAGGGGTTCTTGTTAAGCCTCTTAGTGATGGTAGCCCTATTTATAACATGGTATGCAGTGTTAACTGCTTCAGCCCAGAAATATTCTGGCAGTGATGTATCACTTAATAGGGTCCTACCAGCCTCTATCAAGGTCCTATTCTTCCTCTCAGCAATGTCATTTTGCTGAGGTGTTCTAGGTGAAGAGAATTCTTGAAATATCCCAAAGTCTTCCCACAGTTTTGTCATGCTATCAGACTGAAATTCAGTACCATGGTCACTTCTAATTTTGACCACTGTACTATTTAGTTCATTCTGAATTTGCTTGACAAAGCTATAGAAGACACTAGGTGTTTCAGATTTCTGTCTTAAGAAGAACACCCAGGAAAACCTTGAGTAGTCATCTACAACTACAAAGGTATAGACCTTCCTACCTAAGCTGTGAACTGGCATTGGACCAAAAGATCCATATGCAAGAGGTATAAACACCTCACAGCATCTTTGTTTTCTATGCTTCTAAAGGTGGATTTAGTCTGCTTGCCCTTTTGACAAGCTGAGCAAATGCCATCTTTAACACACTTAACTTGAGGACCATTCCTCACTAACTCTTTGCTAAAGAGTTTGCTAATAGTCTTGTAGTTAAGATGGGCAAGCCTCTTGTGTCATTTGACACAATGAGAGACTGTCTCATCAGCTACAAGACAAACTGGAGAACCATTGTTCTCAACCATAATGTCTAGGCAGTAGACATTCCTCTTCCTATAACCTGTCAAAATGATCTCTTGATCACTTGACCTCTTGATATGACAACCATTTTTAACAAATGAGATGTCATACCCTACATCACTTAATTGACTTATACTTATTAGGTTGTGTTTCAACCCTTTAACATAAGCCACTTGAGTAATGGTAACTAAGTTTGTAGAAATGTTACCAAATCCTTTGAAGATTCCTTTTTCAGAACCACCAAAGGTTACTTTTGGACCATCTTTTACTGGAATGTAGTCCTTTAGTAATCCTCTTGTTCCAGTCATATGTCTGGAACATCCACTATCCAAGTACCATGTAGGTGTATGGCCACTTGGACTCACCTGCAAAACAGATTAATGGACCTTAGAACCCAAAGAATTCTTGGGTCCTTGGTATTTGTTAGTCTGCAATCTGACAAACTACCTACTGGCTTTCCACCAGGTAGCTTGCTACTCACTTTGGCACTTAACATTGTGCCAACAGTCCACTGCAAAGTGGCCAACCTTGCCACAGCACCAGCATTCAAACTTATTGTACCTTTGCTTAGGTACAGCCTTTGCTGTCTTATCTACAGCAGTCTTGTTGAATGTTGGGGCTTTGCCCTTGGACTTGGACTTGGACTGCTCAGTCCTAGCAGGTCCAATAAAGCCCAGTCCAGCCTTGCCTTTATGATGAACAAAATCATCAATTAAAGGTAACACTGACTTAGGTTTAGAAAACCTAGCAACTAAGTCCTTCTCCTTCTGAAGATTGATCTCCAGACTCTTAATTTGATCATTCTTAAAGTGATAGTACCCATCTGAATCACTGTTATGTGTTTCAGCCTAGCTATCTCATTCAATTTTTGATCAAATTGCTTCTCAAAATCTGTTGCAGCAGCTTTAAGATCAGCAATTTCCTTTGCCTGACTTTTGGCTAGGACTTGCTTTTCTTGTAAGCTTGCAACAGCACCTTATATTCATCTATAAGCTGATGAATATCATCCTCAGATCAGATGCACTTTCATCACTTGATGAAGATGAATCTGATTCTGAACTAGAACAAGAAACTGAACTTGAACTGAACCTTGTACCTGACTGGGTCCTGGCTGCTCCAGGATTTTGGCACTCTCTGTCAAAGCCATTAGCCCTTGGCATTGACTGTCTTCTTGTTCATAAATAGACTCCATTAACTGCATGAATTCTTACTCTTCTTCTTCTTCAGCAAACAGCCCTATGTAGGCTTCAGCCTCAGACTCAGTTTCTGAAGAAGAGATATCTGATAGAGTCTTCTCTTCTTGGCTACAAAAGACTTCTCTTTCTTGCCTTTGAAATGAGTCTTTTTCCTGTCACCAGATTCTTTCTCTTCTCAGGACAATCTGCAATAACATGGCCCTGTCTATTGCAGCAATAGCACACTATCTTTGAACTAGTTGCCTTGCTAGATTTTGTCCTTTTCTTGTCATTCTTTGAAGACCTCTTTTTCTGATAAGAGTCTTCCTTTCCATGTGATGTAGAAGGCCTTGACCTCCACTGTTTCTTTTTCAAAAACTTCTGAAAGTGTCTAGTGAAAGCAGCAAAGTCTTCATCACTTTCACTGCTTTCTAACTTGTGCTGACTGACTCATCTGACTCTGATTCAACAATCCTTTGGAGGTGGAGTTGATGATTTATTCCTGCACTTTCCTGGGGACATCAGTCTTGAAAGCAACTGATCTTTCTTTGTGCTCAGTCCTTGTTGATTTCTCCTCCTCTTTTCTTACTGTCAACTGCATCTCATATGACAACAACTTGCCAAACAGTGTAGGAGGAGGAATTTCCCCCAACTTAGCCATTTCTCTTATGGCACAGATCTTTGTGTCCCAATCTTTGGTTAGGGACCTTAAGAACTTATCATTTAGTTCATAGTTACTGAACTCTCTTCCATAAGACATGAGTTCATTAACTATTCTGTAGAACTTCTTGTAGCACTCAGTTATGCTATCACCTTTACCTTGTCTAAAACTCTCATACTCCTGATTTAGCAAGGATTTTCTATCTTGTCTAACTTCTTCAGATCCTTCCATATACACTATAAGAGTGTCCCACATCTCTTTAGCTGTCTTGTAGTGTATAAGATTCTGAAAAGTAGCATCATCAATGACACTCACTATTATGTTCTGTGCCCTCTTGTCCATTGTGGCTAGGACAATCTCATCCTTAGTCATCTCAGAGAAATCCTTTGGAGTTCTCTGATTTGCATCCAAAACTGAAATCTTCATGGCACATAAGGCCCTTCCTTTACTGTGATGTAGATTCTAGGGTAGAGGCCTCCATAAACAGCCTTACCCTTTCCTTCCAGATCCAAAGATCTCTTTCCTGCATATGGGTAATTTCATGGAACCCAATTCCTTGTGATTCTCAGAAGAACCCATGTTTCTTGATTTTCTTGAATTTCTTGAATCTGTGTTTTGCCTTACACTGAATCTGCCAAACAGGATCTCCTTAGACTGTTAGTCCTTTTTGAGGAACCTCCCTCTGATACCACTTGAAAGATATGGTACCTACACACCTAGAGGGGGGATGAATAGGTGACCTAATCCTTTTCTAACTTTACTGGCAGCAAACAGTTTATTATCACAGATTTATAACTTTTGCACAGCAATCATAAAGCATTCACAGCATACACAGCACAATCACAGCACAACACAGTGGTTTATAGTGGTTCTCCAAGATATGGGTACATCCACTTTCCCCCTTCGCCTATCTAGCAGTGTACTAGATTCGGCCAAACTCCTCCACTGTCTCAGAACCCAAATTGGTTCCTACACCTCAGGCCCAAGGCCTTACAACTCAGCTTTATCCCAAAGCCTACACTCAGCCAATCAAGGCCTACACTCAGCCAACCAAGGCCTACACTCAGCCAACAAGGCCTACACTCAGAGATCTCAATCTCCTACACTCAGGCACACAAGCCCTACCCTCAGCCTTTATAGTTATAGGCTTACAATTCACTCAGATCCAATGGATCCTACATGTTAAAAATGTATTACAGATATTAACTCTACAACTCAGAAATAAAAGAGGGGAGTTGAGAGTTTCTTGATGAGTTCTTGGAAGAACTCAGCTGGATTCACTCTGACTTAGCTTTCTTCAAAGCTTCTTGAGTAGAACTGAATAAGACTGAATCCTCCTGCAGTTGTTCCTTGACCTCTGCCACTTGAGATCCAGAATTAAATCTGAATCCTTCTTCTCAGCCTAGTTCCAGAGGCTGATTTCTTGGATGGAGCCCTCTCTCTCCAACTTCTTAGATCTACACTTGGACTGCAAGATCTTCTTATGTTGATACTCTGTGTACCACTTGTTCTTCAACAATGTGATCCACTTGAACAACTATCTGAACAACTCTTGAACTACTATCTGAACCACACTTTCTGTAAACTGTAGGTGCCTATTTATAGGCCTTCTTCATGGTAACCGGCTGGTCCGGTCCATAACTGACTTCTGATATCTCTGACAGGTGCTGTAGACCGGCTGTAACGGCAGCTGTCAAGTCATCCAGTCACTTCTTGAAAATCTCTAACTGTCTGTAAGTGTCGAGACTTTCTGTCTCTAAGTGTCGACACTTATAGTCCAAGTGTCGACACATGTTGTGTAAGTGTCGACACAAGTCTACAAGGTGTCGACACAACTCCTTGTATGTCTCGACACAGATTCTTCTGCATGTGTCGACACTGAAATTGAGTGTCGACACAAGTACTTGTTCTTCTAGCTTTTGCTGAATTCTTCTAAGTGTCGACATATCTCCTTTGTGTCGACACAACTTTTTGTGTTGAATCTGTCAAGTGTCGACACTGCTTCTTAGTGTCGACACATAGTCTTCAATGTCGATACTTGATGAGTGTCGACACAGCTCCTTGTGTCGACACACCTTCTTCTTGTTGAGACTTCAGTTGAGTGTCGACACATTCCCTTAGTGTCGACACTTGTACTTAGAATATTTTTGTTGATCTTTCTGATCTTTGCTAAGTGTCGACACAGCTCCTTGTGTCGACACTTTCTTCAAGTGTAGAGTCTTTAGTTGAGTGTCGACACATTGTGCTGGGTGTCGACACTTACTTCATGTGTTGACTCTTCTGGTTATGTGTCGACACATTGTGCTGTGTGTCGACACATACTTCAAATGCTGGCTCTTCTATTGAGTGTCGACACATTGTTCTGAGTGTCGACACTTTAACTTAGTCTCTGCAGACTTTTGCTGAGTGTCGACACAGCTCCAAGTGTCGACACTTTCTGGTGTAGATACAGCTTCACTGGGTGTCGACACAGCTCCTTGTGTCGACACTTCCTGTCTGCACTTTTCTTCACTGAGTGTCGACACAGCTCCAAGTGTCGACACTTTCTGTCTGGTGTCGACTCTACATCCCAGGTGTCGACACAATGACTCCAAGTGTCGACACTGCTTGTCTGGGTGTCGACACAAGTATTCTTAAGTGTCGACACTTTGTCTCTGGGTGTCGACACATGGACTTAGAAACTTTTTGCTTCAGTCCAGTGATTTCTTAACTTGCACAAGTAAACTCAACATACATCAAATACATTATGATGTATATCATTGAGTTGGGTGAGGCTTCTTCAAATCAGGTACATTTGACCAATGTACCCAACAGTTGAGTTATCATGTGCAGGTTAAGTAAATGGAAAGGAAAATTCTCTAAGTACAAGTGTCGACACTTGGGAATGGCTGTGTCGACACCAAAGGCCAGATTGTGTCGACACCCAGAATTTGTGTCGACACACAGAAAATCTATAGACAACGATGTGTCGACACCAAGGGCCAGATTGTGTCGACATTATCAGGAGTTGTGTCAACACACAGAGAAGCTGTCGACACATTCCAGAATTCTGTCAACAACGACTGTGTCGACACATAGAACTTGTATCGACACACACCAGAATTCTGTCGACACCAACTTTGTCAAGACAAGGAGTGTTTGTGTCGACATTCCACAGAAGCTGTGTCGACATCATCAAGACCTGTGTCGACAGATGGACTATGTGTGTCGACACATGTGAAGTATTCACTCAACATTCTATGCTGCTGAGTCAAAGTCCAATGAAGGTTGAAGTAATACAACTGGAGACTTGATAGCTGTCATTACTCACATTGCTGTCATATCTGTCAGAGTTGTCAGAAGACCGTTTGGAACCGGAACAGCCGGTAACCATGGATGAAGCCTATATATAGACGTGCTCTCTCAACAATAAGAAATTAATGAAGTACAGATAGCTAATCAATTATAATCTCTGAAGGATTGAGGATCCAGAAGAAGAGAAAGAAGAAACAGTCAGCAGATTATAGAGAGAGAAAAACAAGAAGGAGAGAAGTTCTCATCCAGTAAAGGCAGAATCTGAATAGTCTACCTAAAGAATTCATATCAAGTCTAAAGAAGAATTCAGATTAATTTCTGAAGGAAGCTGGTTGAAGATCAACTCCAACATCAAGAAGATCAACCCTACTTTGTTCAGATTCAAGAAGTTTTGAAGAAAGCTAAGACAGGTTGATCCTTAAGTAATCAGTTCTATCAAGAACTGATCAAGAAGCCTTCAACTAATTCTCTCTCCATCTGGTTTAAGATATCATTATATTTTCATTAATAATATTTGTAGGATCTGTAATAGATCTGTGTGTAGGAGATTTACTTCTCTGAGTTGTAAGCCTAAATTATAAAGGCTGAGATAGGGCTGAGTGCCTGAGATAGGGGAATCTGTTCCCTGAGTTGTAAGCCTGTGAAAGAGGCTGAGGTAGGGCTTTTGCCTGAGTTGTAAGTGAAAGATATGGTACCTAAACAGCTAGAGGGGGGGGGGTGAATAGGTGACCTAATCCTTTTCTAACTTTGTTGGCAGACAAACAGTTATATCACAGATTTCTAACTACTTTTGCACAGCAAACAGCAATAACAAAACATACACAGCTAATCCACAGCACAATCACAGCACATCACACAGTGTTTTATAGTAGTTCCCCAAGATATGGGTACATCCACTTTCCCCCTTCGCCTATCTAGTAGTGTACTAGATTCGGCCAAACTTCTCCACTGTCTCAGAACCCAAATTGGTTCCTACACCTCAGGCCCAAAGCCTTACAACTCAGCTTTATCCCAAAGCCTACACTCAGCCAATCAAGGCCTACACTCAGCCAACCAAGGCCTACACTCAGAGATCTCAATCTCCTACACTCAGGCTCACAAGCCCTACCCTCAGCCTTTATAATTATAGGCTTACAAATCACTCAGATCCAAAGGATCCTACAAGTTAAAAGTATTACAAATAATAACTCTACAACTCAGAAATAAAAGAGGGGAGTTGAGAGTTTCTTGATGAGCTCTTGGAAGAACTCAGCTGGATTCACCCTGACTTAGCTTTCTTCAAAGCTTCTTGAGTAGAACTGAATAATACTGAATCCTTCTGCAGTAGTTCCTTGACCTCTGCTACTTAAGATCCAGAATTGAATCTGAATCCTTCTTCTCAGCCTAGTTCCAGAGGCTGATTTCTTGGATGAAGCCCTCTCTCTCCAACTTCTTAGATCTGCACTTGAACTGCTAGATCTTCTTGTGTTGATACTCTTTGTACCACTTTAATAATTACTTCAACAAGGTGATCAACGTTAACAATAATCTGATCAACAACTTCAACAACAGTTTCTATAAACTGTGGGTGCCTATTTATAGCCCTTCTTCATGGTAACCGGCTGGTCCGGTTCATAACTGACTTCTGACATCTCTGACAGTTGCTGTAGACCGGCTGGAACGGCAGCTGTCAAGTCATCCAGTCACTTCTTGAAAATCTCTAACTGTCTGTAAGTGTCGAGACTTTCTGTCTTTAAGTGTCGACACTTATAGTCCAAGTGTCGACACAGTTGTGTAAGTGTCGACACAAGTCTACAAGGTGTCGACACAACTCCTTGTATGTCTCGACACAGATTCTTCTGCATGTGTCGACACTGAAATTGAGTGTCGACACAAGTACTTGTTCTTCTAGCTTTTGCTGAATTCTTCTATGTGTCGACACATCTCCTTTGTGTCGACACATCTTCTTGTGTTGAATCTGTCAAGTGTCGACACTGCTTCTTGGTGTCGACACATAGTCTTCTATGTTGAATCTTGCTGAGTGTCGACACAGCTCCTTGTGTCGACACACCTTCTTCTTGTTGAGACTTCAGCTGAGTGTCGACACATTCCCATAGTGTCGACACTTGTACTTAGAATAATTTGTTGTTCTTTGTGTTCTTTGCTAAGTGTCGACACAGCTCCATGTGTCGACACTTTCTTCCAGTGTTGAGTCTTCAGCTGTGTGTCGACACATTGTTCTGGGTGTCGACACATACTTCAAATGCTGACTCTTCTGTTGAGTGTCGACACATTGTGCTGGGTGTCGACACTTACTTCAAATGCTGACTCTTCTGTTGAGTGTCGACACATTGTGTTGAGTGTCGACACTTGTACTTAGTCTCTGCAGACTTTTGCTGAGTGTCGACACAGCTCCAAGTGTCGACACTTTCTGGTGTAGACACAGCTTCACTGGGTGTCGACACAGCTCCTTGTGTCGACACTTTCTGTCTGCACTTTTCTTCACTGAGTGTCGACACAGCTCCAAGTGTCGACACTTTCTGTCTGGTGTCGACTCTGCATCCCAGGTGTCGACACAATGACTCCAAGTGTCGACACTGCTTGTCTGGGTGTCGACACAAGCTTTCTCAAGTGTCGACACTTTCCCTCTGGGTGTCGACACATGGACTTAGAAACTTTTTGCTTCAGTCCAGTGATTTCTTAACCTGCACAAGTAAACTCAACATACATCAAATACATTATGATGTATATCATTGAGTTGGGTGAGGCTTCTTCAAATCAGGTACATTTGACCAATGTACCCAACAATCTCCCCCTATTTGGAGAAGTCATAACCCTTAGTCAATGATATACACCATTCATAATTAAAAATTACAGAATGATGTAAAGCAGATTATAAACAGCAGGGTAAACATAAACATGTAATATTTCACACATGTATACACATTCAACATTGCAGAACAAACAAGAAATAGACATATTCTCAGAACAATCATGAAATATATTTATCATATATTGTTCTAACATTTTTCTAATACATCTTCAATGGTTTACAAAAATGTTTTTCATTCAAAAGATTACAACAATCTTCAAGTCAATTCCTAATCTATTTCTGGTCTGGTTCTTTGATAACTATGCCTTTGCCAGGTTGGACTTGAGCTTTGACAGTGGCTTCAGCAGGTTCAGCAAAAGCAGGCTTCTTGCCTTTTAAGTCCTTCTTCTTCAGCTCTTCTGCTTTGATTTTCTGTCTCTCAAAATAGTGGTATGGCTTAGGAAGTACTTGCTAGGCTCCACTGCAGTAGGAGGTAGCTTTCCCATCTTTGCCTTCCTTCTATACTGAACTATGGCTTCTTGTCTAATCTCATGTTTCCTCCATTCTGCTTCAGAGAACCATTTGTTCCTGTCATTCATGTTGTCTTTGGCAGCTTTCCAGGCAGTTAAAATTATATTTCTAGAGGTAGGGCTCCACTGTTCAAAGTCTGGCCTTTGTTCTGCTTGTTCCCTAAACCTCTTCTTTGACAACCTTGCCTCTTCTTCTTTCTCTAATGCCTCTTGCATAGCTGCAGAAATAGGTTGAACAACCTTTTCCAGAACAACATTTGACTTCCCTGCAGTTGGGCTATACATCTGGTGAATATCAGCTTGCAACCATGTCAAAATCTGGTGGAGGATATATGACCTGAGCTACCTCTGGTTGCTCACCTCCAAGATATGCACTTTGAATCCCAGATTCAGCAACATTGTCATCATCACAGAGTGGAGGATAGCCCAGTGTAGCTCTGATGGAATTAGATATCCATTTTGCATGGTCAGAGCTAGCTTTGACTAAAACTCTCTCCCCCTTTATGACTTCTTGGGCAACTTGATCTCTTACATCATCCTTCTGGAATCTGATTTGACTATCCAAGTACCTGATTCCATCTTTAAAGTTAGGTTTGAGCTTAGTGAGCTGTTCAGAGATGGCCTTCTGGGAATCTTGAATTGCAGTCTTGACAGCAGTAATCTCAGCTTGAAATACTTTATCAAAGTCAGCCTTAACTGCAGCAGCAGATGTAGAAGGTTCAGCAGTCTTATTCTTCAATTCAGTGACTATAGCATTGTGAGATTGTGTCAGATTGTCATTCATTCTGAGTTGGTTTTCCAGCACATATCCTTGCTTCAATGCTATATCATCTACTTGTACTTTTATCTTCTCTTGGTGTGTTGCCAGATACACCACTGCATTGCCACCTTTGTGGAAGCAGTCTGTCATCTCTTTCTTGTTAAGGTTCATTTCAAACCTTATAGACTTTATATCTTGTGCAAGATCAAACTGTAGGGTCTTGTGCCCTTCATCCACATAAGTCTCAATTGCCTTTCTTTGCTCATCCAATTTTATCTGTAGTGCAACCATTAAAGCACTATAATCAGCAGTTGGAGCTTGCTGAACTATAGGCTGTGGGGCAATGGATTGCAAAGCCTTCTTATAACTCTGGCTTCTCCTCTTGAAGACATAGAGTTTCTTCTTCTTGGCCCTAGCACTCTCCTCATCTTCAGAGGCAGAAGTGCTGGCAATATCAACCCTGTCCTTAGGGCTTTGAGGCTTCTCAGTTTGCACATCAGGTGCTTGCTCAGTTTCCAGCCTAATAGGCTCTTCCAGATCTTGTACTTGCTCCCCCTCAGCAGCACCACTCTTATCTTCAGCAGCAGCATCCTTGTCCATATCAAAATCTTCTTGATCTAGATTTAGAAACAAATCTTCCATTGTATATTCAGGTGGAGACTGTGCAGGAGAAGTTCTTGGTTCTTCAATCACTTGAGAAGTATCATCTTAAACTACAGCAGATGTGTCTTCTCTAACAGCATCTGGTTATTGAGTATTCAGCTGAGTTTGCTGAAGATCATCAGACAAATCAGCATCTTCTATAATATAGTCTAAAGTTTTTAGGTCAGTGAGTACCTCTTGTATGATGGTGGTGGCTTGCTCACTGTCCAGTGTAGATGGTTCCTCTACAACTGGAGCTCCCCCTGGCTGTGATCCCTATGGATGGGGCTAGCTTGAGGCAGCTCCCCCTGGATCTCAGCTATATCTTGAGCAGCAGGGGTCTTCTCTGCAGCCACTTCCTCTTGATCATCAGGAGTGAAAACAACTTGTTCTTCACTCCCTGAACTGCTGGAGGACTCTTGTGTCACAGGAACTTGCTTCCTTTTCTTCTTAGGAGGACTGTCTTTCTTAGTAACTGGCTTCTCTGGGGTTGCCACTTCCTTGGACAACACCCTGTCCCATCTGGAAAAGATCCTTTGATCCATTTTCCTCATATGGTTTATCTTGCTGCCTGCAGCAGTATTCATTACCTCTGGTATGGTACCAGCTAGGTAGAGACTAATGATCCTGCCCAGATTGGGCTTCTTCAGACTTCCTTAATTTTCTCATGCACCACTTGAGACCAATCTGTTTTCAGAGTGAAGATTATTCTTGTCATGATTTCAAACATGTAGGCAGACACTCTGTCATGCCCTCCAGTCTTGCTGAGTAAGACTTTTCCTACAATCTCAGACATGAACTTTCCTTGGTTATTCATGCCTTTCCTGTTGAATACAGATCCTATCTTCATCTTAGGATCAAGACCACACCAGGTTAAAGCTTCCCTGGTCTTTGAAGCAGTAACTTCTTCTTCATCTTGAATTTTGGGTAGCTGGAGTACCTTCCTCAGACTCTTTAGGTGAAATCTTGACCTTAGTTCCATGAACTCTGGATTTGATTCTGATCCAGATTCATCGACTGCAGCTCCATTAAGGAATTCAAGAACTTCCTTCTTCCAAATCTTTGTTGGTTCACAACAAGAGAAATTCTAGACCAGAATCGGCGACTAGGGTTACTACCGCCTGAATTTCTGCATCTGCATCGTCGAACGCGCCGCGCACTAGCTCATAGCCCTCGTTAACGTTCTCCTCAAGCTTAGGAGCCATTAGGGTTTGGAGAATTTGTCTTTAGAAAAGAGAAGTGTCGACACAATAGTTTTGGTCTCGAAACTTTGAAAGCGTGTCGACAAACAAAGACAGAACCCTATTTATACCTTTCTGAATTTGAAGATGAACAGGCGGGACAGCTAACTTAAAATGTGTCGACACTGGCAATAAGTGTCGACACTGACTTATAATGTCTCGACACATATGTGTCGACACAAGTTTAGTCAACAGATTTTATGTGTCGACACTTGGTTATGTGTCGACACAACATAACTCGACACATTGTCGAGACTTTACTTAGAAAATTCTGAGTAAAACATAAGTGTCGACACCACATTGGATGTGTCGACACCTACTAGACATGTGTCGACACTAACATTCTGAAGTGTCGACACCAACATCCTAGATGTGTCGACACCTTTTTCCTGAAGTGTCGACACCACTATTCTGTGTCGACATAGACTTGTCTATGTGTCGACACCTTTTTACTTAGTCATTTTCAAATCTGTAAACTTACTCTAAGTTTATCATTCCTAGTTCAATTTTGAATCTATTGAACTTAGCTTCTTCTAGTGGCTTAGTAAACATATCAGCTACTTGTTCATCTGTTTTAACATATTCTAATAAAATATCTTCTCTTTCTACATGCTCCCTAAGAAAATGATATTTAATCTCAATATGTTTTGTCCTACTATGGGATACAGGGTTATTAGCTATTGAAATAGCACTTGTAGAATCACAGAAAAGTGGAGTTCTACTTACCTGAAATCCATAGTCCTCTAGCTGATGTTGAATCCACAGAAGTTGAGCACAGCAACTTCCTGCAGCCACATACTCTGACTCAGCTGTGGAGATAGCCACACTGGTTTGCTTCTTGCTACTCCATGAAATTAGTCTCCCACCTAGGAATTGACAGGTTCCAGTAGTGCTCTTTCTATCCTCTTTGCATCCTGCAAAGTCTGCATCTGAATAACCTGTTAGATCAAAATCTCCATTCCTAGGGTACCAGAGGCCTAGATAGGGAGTGCCCTTTAGATATCTCAATATTCTTTTGACTGCAGTCAAATGAGACTCTTTAGGGCAGGCTTGATACCTTGCACAAACACATGTAGCATACATGATGTCTGGTCTACTAGCAGTCAAGTATAATAGGGAGCCAACTATCCCTCTATACAAGGTTTCATCTACAGGTTTCCCTGCATCATCCTTGCTAAGAGACATACTTGACCCCATAGGAGTCTTCATGGTACTGGATGAATCCATACCATACTTCCTTATGAGTTCTAGGGTGAACTTTGACTGACAAATGGACAAACCACTCTCAGTCTGTTTAACTTGGAGACCCAAGAAAAACTTCAGCTCTCCCATACTACTCATCTCAAACTGACCTTGCATAAGTTTTGCAAACTTTTTGCAAAGGCTGCTTTCAGTAGACCCAAATATAATGTCATCTACATATATTTGGACTAGTATGACTTTGCCTCTAGATTCCCTAAGGAATAGAGTCTTATCTATTTTCCCCTTGAGAACTTGTTCTCAATGAGGAAACTAGATAGGGTTTCATACCAAGCCCTAGGGGCTTGCTTTAACCCATATAAAGCTTTCCTAAGTCTATAGACATAATGAGGTAGAGTTGGATCAACAAAACCTGAAGGCTGCTCCACATAGACTTCTTCTTTCAAATTACCATTTAGGAATGCTGACTTGACATCCATTTGGTATACCTTGAATCCTTGATAGGTTGCATAGGCCAAGAACATTCTTATGGCTTCCAGTCTGGCTACTGGAGCAAAGGTTTGATCAAAGTCAATACCTTCTTCTTGCCTATATCCTTTAGCAACCAGTCTAGCCTTATTCTTAATGATGACTCCTTGTTCATCCATCTTATTCCTGTAGATCCACTTAACTCCTATTACATTGTGGTCTTTAGGTTTAGGAACAAGTTCCCAAACCTTGCACCTCTTGAACTGATTAAGCTCTTCTTGCATTGCTTCAGTCCATTGTGGATCTTGTATTGCTTCTTCAAACTTCTTAGGTTCAACTTGTGACAGAAGGCTGGAATAGATTGCAGCATTCATGTTTTTACTCCTGGTTTGTACTCCTTGTCTTGGATCTCCAATAATCAGCTCTACTGGATGATCTCTAAGATGCCTGTGGCTGGAGGCATCCTAACCTCTAGTTGAACCACTTCAGCATCTGCATCATGCTGTACACCTTGTATTTCTTCAGCAACTGGCACATGTAGTTCTCCCCCTGGACAACAGCTACTCTCTTCTCCTTGCTGTCTTGCAGCAGACACTTCTTCTATAGTAAGCTTGTCCATTTTCTTTGATAAACCTGTGGGGCTGCATACACTGCTAGACAACTCATTATTAATAAGTTTAGTCTCATCAAAAACTACATGCACAGATTCTTCTACAACTTGTGTAGTCAAGTTGTAGACTCTATAAGCCTTACTATTGTTGCTGTACCCAACAAAAATTCCCTCTTGGGACTTGGCAGCAAACTTAGTTAAGTAAGACTTCCCATTGTTAAGTATGAAGCATTTGCAACCAAAGATCCTAAAATAGGATAGGTTTGGTTTCCTGCCTTTCACAACTTCATAGGGGGTCTTGTTAAGCCTTTTAGTGATGGTAGCCCTATTTATAACATGGCATGCAGTGTTAACTGCTTCAGCCCAGAAATACTCTGGCAGTGATGTATCACTAAGTAGGGTCCTACCAGCCTCTATCAAGGTTCTATTCTTCCTCTCAGCAATGCCATTTTGCTGAGGTGTTCTAGGTGAAGAGAATTCTTGAAATATCCCAAAGTCTTCACACAGTTTTGTCATGCTATCAGACTGAAATTCAGTACCATGGTCACTTCTAATTTTGACCACTGTACTATTTAGTTCATTCTGAATTTGCTTGACAAAGCTATAAAAGACACTAGGTGTTTCAGATTTCTGTCTTAAGAAGAACACCCAGGAAAACCTTGAGTAGTCATCTACAACTACAAAGGTATAGACCTTCCTACCTAAGCTGTGAACTGGCATTGGACCAAAGAGATCCATATGCAAGAGGTATAAACACCTCACAGCATCTTTGTTTTCTATGCTTCTAAAGGTGGATTTAGTCTGCTTGCCCTTTTGACAAGCTGAGCAAATACCATCTTTGACACACTTAACTTGAGGACCATTCCTCACTAACTCTTTGCTAAAGAGTTTGCTAATAGTCTTGTAGTTAAGATGGGCAAGCCTCTTGTGCCATTTGACACAATGAGAGACTGTCTCATCAGCTACAAGACAAACTGGAGAACCATTGTTCTCAACCATAATGTCTAGGCAGTAGACATTCCTCTTCCTATAACCTGTCAAAATGATCTCTTGATCACTTGACCTCTTGATATGACAACCATTTTTAACAAATGAGATGTCATACCCTACATCACTTAATTGACTTATACTTATTAGGTTGTGTTTCAACCCTTTAACATAAGCCACTTGAGTAATGGTAACTAAGTTTGAAGAAATGTTACCAAACCCTTTGATGATTCCTTTTTCAGAACCACCAAAGGTCACTTTAGGACCATTTTTGATTGGAATGTAGTCCTTCAGTAGTCCCCTTGTTCCAGTCATATGTCTGGAACATCCACTGTCCAAGTACCATGTTGGGGTATGGCCACTTGGACTCACCTGCAAAACAAATTAATGAACCTTAGAACCCAAAGTATTCTTGGGTCCTTGGTGATTGTTAGTTTGCAATTTGACAAACCTACCTACTGGCTTTCCAACAGGTAGTTTGGAACTCACTTTGGCACTCACATTGTGCCAACAGTCTACTGCAAAATGGCCAACTTTGCCACAGCACCAACATTCAAATTTATTGTACCTTTGCTTAGGTACTGCCTTGGCTGTCTTGACTACAGCAGGCTTGTTGAATGTTGGGGCTTTGCCCTTGGACTTATACTTGGACTGCTCAGTCCCTGCAGGTCTAATAAAGCCCAGTCCAGCTTTACCCTTGTGATGAACAAATTCATCAATTATGGGTAACACTGACTTAGGTTTAGAAAACCTAGCAACCAAGTCCTTCTCCTTCTGAAGATTGTTCTCCAGACACTTAATTTGATCATTCTTAAAAGTGATAGTTCCCATCTGAATCACTGTTATGTGTTTCAGCCTGGCTATCTCATTCAGTTTTTGATCAAATTGCTTCTCAAAATCTGTTGCAGCAGCTTTAAGATCAGCAATTTCCGTTGCCTGACTTTTGGCTAGGGACTTGCTTTTCTTGTAAGCTTGCAACAACACTCTATATTCATCTATAAGTTGATGAATATCATCCTCAGACTCAGATACATTCTCATCACTTGATGAAGAAGAATCTGAATCTGAACTAGAACAAGAAACTGAATTTAAACTTGAACTTTGTACCTGACTGGGTCCTGGCTGCTCCAGGATTTTGGCACTTTTTGTCAAAGCCATTAGCCCTTGGCAATGACTGTCTTCTTGTTCATAAATTGACTCCAAGATCTGCATGAATTCTTCCTCTTCTTCTTCAGCAAACAGCCCTATGTAGGCTTCAGCCTCAGACTCAGTTTCTGAAGAAGAGATATCTGATAGAGTCTTCTCCTTCTTAGCAACAAAAGACTTTTCTTTCTTCCCTTTGAAGTGAGTCTTTTTCCTGTCACCAGATTCCTTTCTCTTCTCTGGACAATCTGCAATAACATGGCCCTGTCTATTGCAGCAATAGCAAACAATCTTTGAACCAGTTGCCTTGCTTGATTTTGTCCTTTTCTTGTCATTCTTTGAAGACCTCTTTTTCTGATAAGAGTCTTCCCTTACCTTGTGATGTAGAAGGCCTTGACCTCCACTGTTTCTTTTTCAAAAACTTCTGAAAGTGTCTAGTGAAAGCAGCAAAGTCTTCATCACTTTCACTGCTCTTAGACTTTGTGCTGACAGACTCATCAGACTCTGATTCAACTACCTCTGGAGGTGGAGTTGAAGACTTGTTCCTGCACTTTCTGGGAACTTCTGTTTTGAAAGCAACAGTTCTTTCCTTATTCTCAGTCCTTGTTGATTTCTCCTCCTCTTTTCTTACTGTCAACTGCATCTCATATGACAATAACTTGCCAAATAGTGTAGGGGGAGGAATTTCCCCCAACTTAGCCATTTCTCTTATGACACAGATCTTGGTGTCCCAATCTTTTGTTAGGGACCTTAAGAACTTGTCATTTAGTTCATAGTTACTGAACTCTCTTCCATAAGACATGAGTTCATTAACTATTCTGTAAAATTTCTTATAGCACTCAGTGATGCTATCACCCTTTCCTTGCCTAAAGCTTTCATACTCCTGATTTAGCAAGGACTTTCTATCTTGCCTAACTTCTTCAGATCCTTCCATATACACTATAAGAGTGTCCCACATCTCTTTGGCTGTCTTGTAGTGTATAAGGTTCTGAAAAGTTGCATCATCAATGGCACTCACTATTATGTTTTGTGCCCTCTTGTCCATGGTGGCCAGGTCAATTTCATCCTTAGTCATCTCAGAGAAATCCTTTGGAGTTCTCTGATTTGCATCTAGAACTGAAATCTTCATAGGCACATAAGGCCCTTCCTTTACTGTGATGTAGATTCTAGGGTCTGAGGCCTCCATAAATAGCCTTACCCTTTCTTTCCAGATCCCAAAGATCTCCTTTCTGCATATGGGTAATTTCATGGAACCCAATTCCTTGTGATTCTCATAGGAACCCATGTTTCTTGATTTTCTTGAATTTCTTGAATCTGTGTTTTGCCAACACTGAATCTGCCAAACAGGATCTCCTCAGACTGTTAGTCCTTGTTTTGAGGAACCTCGCTCTGATACCACTTGAAAGATATGGTACCTAAACACCTAGAGGGGGGGGGGGGGTGAATAGGTGACCTAATCCTTTTCTAACTTTGTTGGCAGCAAACAGTTATATCACAGATTTCTAACTACTTTTGCACAGCAAACAGCAATAACAAAACATACACAGCTAATCCACAGCACAATCACAGCACAGCACACAGTGTTTTATAGTGGTTCCCCAAGATATGGGTACATCCACTTTACCCCTTCGCCTATCTAGTAGTGTACTAGATTCGGCCAAACTTCTCCACTGTCTCAGAACCCAAATTGGTTCCTACACCTCAGGCCCAAAGCCTTACAACTCAGCTTTATCCCAAAGCCTACACTCAGCCAATCAAGGCCTACACTCAGCCAACCAAGGCCTACACTCAGATATCTCAATCTCCTACACTCAGGCTCACAAGCCCTACCCTCAGCCTTTATAATTATAGGCTTACAAATCACTCAGATCCAAAGGATCCTACAAGTTAAAAGGTATTACAAATAATAACTCTACAACTCAGAAATAAAAGAGGGGAGTTGAGAGTTTCTTGATGAGTTCTTGGAAGAACTTAGCTGGATTCACCCTGACTTAGCTTTCTTCAAAGCTTCTTGAGTAGAACTGAATAAGACTGAATCCTTCTGCAGTAGTTCTTTGACCTCTGCTACTTAAGATCCAGAATTGAATCTGAATCCTTCTTCTCAGCCTAGTTCCAGAGGCTGATTTCTTGGATGGAGCCCTCTCTCTCCAACTTCTTAGATCTGCACTTGAACTGCTAGATCTTCTTGTGTTGATACTCTTTGTACCACTTTAATAATTACTTCAACAAGGTGATCAACCTTAACAATAATCTGATCAACAACTTCAACAACAGTTTCTATAAACTGTAGGTGCCTATTTATAGCCCTTCTTCATGGTAACTGGTTGGTCCGGTTCATAAATGACTTCTGACATCTCTGACAGTTGCTGTAGACCGGCTGGAACGGCAGCTGTCAAGTCATCCAGTCACTTCTTGAAAATCTCTAACTGTCTGTAAGTGTCGAGACTTTCTGTCTTTAAGTGTCGACACTTATAGTCCAAGTGTCGACACCAGTTGTGTAAGTGTCGACACAAGTCTACAAGGTGTCGACACAACTCCTTGTCTGTCTTGACACAGATTCTTCTGCATGTGTCGACACTGAAATTGAGTGTCGACACAAGTACTTGTTCTTCTAGCTTTTGCTGAATTCTTCTATGTGTCGACACATCTCCTTTGTGTCGACACATCTTCTTGTGTTGAATCTGTCAAGTGTCGACACTGCTTCTTGGTGTCGACACATAGTCTTCTATGTTGAATCTTGCTGAGTGTCGACACAGCTCCTTGTGTCGACACACCTTCTTCTTGTTGAGACTTCAGCTGAGTGTCGACACATTCCCATAGTGTCGACACTTGTACTTAGAATAATTTGTTGTTCTTTGTGTTCTTTGCAAAGTGTCGACACAGCTCCATGTGTCGACACTTTCTTCCAGTGTTGAGTCTTCAGCTGTGTGTCGACACATTGTTCTGGGTGTCGACACATACTTCAAATGCTGACTCTTCTGTTGAGTGTCGACACATTGTACTGGGTGTCGACACTTTCTTCAAATGCTGACTCTTCTGTTGAGTGTCGACACATTGTGTTGAGTGTCGACACATGTACTTAGTCTCTGCAGACTTTTGCTGAGTGTCGACACAGCTCCAAATGTCGACACTTTCTGGTGTAGACACAGCTTCACTGGGTGTCGACACAGCTCCTTGTGTCGACACTTTCTGTCTGCACTTTTCTTCACTGAGTGTCGACACAGCTCCAAGTGTCGACACTTTCTGTATGGTGTTGACTCTGCATCCCAGGTGTCGACACAATGACTCCAAGTGTCGACACTGCTTGTCTGGGTGTCGACACAAGCTTTCTCAAGTGTCGACACTTTCCCTCTGGGTTTCGACACATGGACTTAGAAACTTTTTGCTTCAGTCCAGTGATTTCTTAACCTGCACAAGTAAACTCAACATACATCAAATACATTATGATGTATATCATTGAGTTGGGTGAGGCTTCTTCAAATCAGGTACATTTGACCAATGTACCCAACAGTAAGAGTGGGGTGTCACTCTGAATTGTAGGCCTATGGAAGAGGCTGAGGTAGGCTTCTGCCTGAGTTGTAGGAGTGTGGATCCACTCTGAGTTGTAGGAACCAGTCTTGGTTCTGAGCTGTAAGATCTGCGGATCTGAGTAGAAGGAAGGAAGTTAGGCCGAATCTAGTACACTGCTAGATAGGCGAAGGGGGAAAGTGGACGTACCCATCATTTGGGGAACCGCTACAAATATTGGGTGCAATCTGTGAATGTTATGTGTATGTGAATGTTGTGCTGTGTTTTCTGCTAAGTAAATTGCTAAATTAGATAGATTTATCTGCCTAAGTCAGAAAAAGAATTGAAACTATTCACCCCCCCCCCCCTCTAGGTGTTTAGAACATCTTGAAACTAATTCTTTCAGTATGTATCAATATCACTCTCACCCTGCACCAGACGTTGAATCTCATTATCCATAGCAATCCACTGCGACATTGGGAAATACTTGGCCAGAAACAATCGTGACGAAGAGCACGGTGGGGGAGTGTCTACTGCCGTGTAAGGGCACACAGCCTGTGATACGGGCTTGTCACAGGCCGTGTCTGTTTCTAGAGTTGGCCAAGGTTGTGAGGCTTGGTGAGCATGGCCAGGACACAAGTGTGTCTCTAGGCACATGACCTGTGACACGGGCGTGTCATATCTCCGTGTCTTCCTCGGGTTGAGATGGTTGTGTACCACCCCAGGTACACGGGCTAGACACGGGCGTGTTTGAAGCTGTATCAGGTCATACGGCCTGTGACACAGGCCTGTCACATGACTGTGTACTGTTCTGGATGAGTCGGTTGTGTGCTGCTTAAGGTACAGTGCCTATGACACGGGCATGTCACAGGCCGTGTCAGCCAAAAATTAGACTTTTGTGGCAAAATCGTGGCCGTCCATTTTCTTCAGCCAGGATCTGATGGCTTAGACTCCTCCCTGCTACTTTATGGCCCAAGATGAGAAGAGAATTCTCATTCTTCACTTAGCCATTCTCTTTCTAAGGAAGTTAGAGAGAATAGAGAGCAAGAGGAGGAGGTGGAGAGAGGAGCCGGCCACCGGAGGAGCTGCTGAGGTCCGATTTGAGATTTGAGGCTAGCGTTGTGGAGGCAAAGCCGCTGCAGTGCTTTCCAGCAGGCTAGAAGTCCATGGCTCCGAAGCGATATTAAAGGGTAATGATCTTCCTTCTTAGCCATGTGAAGGCTTCGTTTTTGGCATATGCATGAGATTCCCTCACTAGAGGGTGGATTTCTAAATCCCCTTGTTTTGATTCTCGGAATCCCCATTGTTTTGGCATATAGATCCGAAAATGGAGTACGGAAGAGGCATACTGTGTGAAGCCCATCTAGACAGGTTGGTATGGATTGGTGATGTTGCATTTATGCACCGGAGATGTCTCTGTGGTAAAACGTGTAGTTTATGGAGTCAAGGGGTTGAAACTGTGAAGGGTAGTAGCAGGAAGTACTGGTACGGAAGTCTGGGAAAAGACCCTCTGATGCTTGTGATACTTACTGGGTTGTTCCTGTGAAGGGTAGTAGTAGGAAGTAATGGTACGGAAGTCCAGGAAAAGACACTCTAATGCTTGTGATACTTACTGGGTTGCGCCTGTGAAGGGTAGTAGCAGGAAGTACTGGTACGGAAGTCCAGGAAAAGACCCTTTGATTCTTATGATACTTACTGGGTTGTGCCTGTGAAGGGTAGTAGTAGGAAGTACTGGTACGGAAGTCCAGGAAAAGACCCTCTGATGCTTGTGATACTTATTGGGTTGTGCCTGTGAAGGGTAGTAGCAGGAAGTACTGGTGTGGAAGCCCAGGAAAACACCCAGGCTTTATGCCAAACAGGAAAGGTGAGACCGGCCCGCACCTTTTACTTAACAGTGAATACGTTGATATTCAGTGATGGCAAGATGACTTGAGCAACGGGGGGTGGTTGATCCAACCTGCGTTATGTCCGTCCGACTTGAAGACCAAAAAGTGCGGTCTGTTGGAGCGTATAGCGAGAGTCTTAGGCCAGCGCGCCACTAAGACTAAAATCTCTGGTTGCACGCCATGGAGCAAATGCTCAACTTTTACCGTTGTGTTTTGCCCCTGATACGGTGGTGGGACCCTAGTTCGCCGGTACACTAAGAATGTTCCCTGAGTGCCCGGATCCTTGGGTCGTGTGGCTGACGGTTATGATGGAATGTTTGTGCGTGAGAGCACAATGTGTGATATATATATCTGCATATGAATTGCTATGCCTGCAGGTAAGGAATACCATTGCCCCGGAAAAGGGGTAGGGTCGTTATAAATTGGTCAGCTGAATGCTTACCGTTGCCTTGTTTGCCACCTTTGGGTGGACTGTCCTTGTACAGGAGCTGGAGAACCGAGCAAGATATTTAAAGGCTGAAGTCCCTGTTGTTGCTGCTGCTGCTAGCCCTTGAAGGCTAAGATGAAAATGTTGTATTTTGTTCATGTGTGTTCGGCCTGCGCGGCAATGTTTGGAAGCCACTTTTATAAAGAGCAACTGTAAGGCCATAATGTCAAACGATATTGTATTTGATGTACATTCCTATATAAATATGGTTGTTTATATTAATGGACATTCAAGGTTGGAGTTCTGAATTTATGTTAACAGCTTCCGCTAGAATGCTATGAGTTAGGATGCGCAACTCTGATATCATCCCGTGACTTCACCGCCTGTTTTGTGGCATATAGTGTGGGGCTGTAACACTGCCTATCCATCACATAGCATATAGCAGAAGTTCTGGCCAGGGCCCGACACCATATACCACAAACAGACTGGGTGGTTACTCAATGGAAACCATCCAACCAATCCAACGTCCTACACAAAGTCATTCTAGCGGAAGCAATAATAATAGTTGTAATAATAAAGAACCCAACAGTAGCATGAATGTCCACTACAATGCAAAAAGGAATGAACGTACAAATACTCAAGTACTTGCCTTAAGGCCTTATAATAATTTGCTTGAATATAAATGTTTTCCAAACCTCGGCATGCAGGCCGGCCATACATGAATAACAGAAAACACTCAAAATTAGGCCTTTGAGGGCCGGCTCAGCAACTTGGGCTTTAGCCCGCTATTTAGCACTCGGCTCCGGAGCACCTGCAAGCAATAATCCACCGCACGGTGGCAAACAAAGGCAACGGTCAGCTATGCTGACCAAATTATAACGATCCCGACCCCAACCCGTGGCGTCGATGCTCCTTCCCTGCACTTCGTTAGCATAATCCAACAATATAGTGTAACAACAAAACAACACAGGCGTAGGCACTCATGGCCACACAACCCGTGCACTCAGGACACATTCTCGGTGAACCAATAAATGTCACGTCAATTTAAGCCATAAACATTTCGGTCTCCCCACCGCCACTTTGACGGCCAAACTATGAGCATTTTGTCTTTCCGGAATTGGTCACATCATTTTAAGCCATAGGCCGCCTTAGCACAACCCGGCATGGTCTTCGCCGTATCCGTTGTAGCAGGGTTTGCAACCTGAGCTGTCGCTGCAGCTTGGGCTACCACCATTGCTTCTACAAGCATGCGACAGAAGTCGGCCGGGTTTACACCCATGCCCAAAGGACCCTGAGCAGTAGCTCTGCTCGCTGAAAGCTCTTCTCTTGGTCTTGACATACCCGCCTCGTTTCTTGCGCTCTTTAAGAAAAGCAAGGAAACATGGAATCAGTCTCTAATCGTAAGACTCAAACATAAGGACACGCATGGTCACGCATTACTCCTATGTGGATAACTTCTATCCGCTCTGACCTTGATTCTAACCTGGCACTGATACCAAATTATAACACCTTCCTTGTAATGATTGTATAATATGGGTCCGGCCGGGTCCCCATAACATACATGATGGAGACTATTGGGTACATTGGAAAATGTGTACCATATTTGAAGAAGCCTCACCTTACTTTATGATATGAATCATGGTGTATTTGATGTTATTTTGAATTTATATGTGCAGGTTAAGAAAATGCAAGAATGCATGTAAAAGTTTCTAAGTCCATGAGTCGACACCAGAGAATCTGTGTCGACACTCATGAAGGCTTGTGTCGACACTGGAGAAAATCGGTGTCGACACCTGGAGTCAACTGTGTCGACACTTGGAAAGGCTGCGTCGACACTAGAAGAAACTATGTCGACACATAGAGGCAGTGTTGACACACAGAGAAGACTTTGTTGACATCAACTATGTCGACACACAGAAGACTTTGTCGACATCAACTGTGTCGACACATAGGACTTGTGTCGACACATGGCAGAGTTTCAAGAAAGTTAATTTTTGTGAAGAAAATAAGTGACTGTGTCGACACACAGAACTAGTGTCGACACATTCTACAGAAGCTGTGTCGAGAAGCTGTGTCAACACCAAGAGAGCTGTGTTGACACCACCAAGGCTAGTATCGACACTTAGTCTACTTGTGTTGACACATGATGACGTTTAGTCTCGACACTTTTGTTGGGTACATTGAAAATGTGTACCAGATTTGAAGAAGCCTCATCCTACTCAACGATATACATCAAGGTGTATTTGATGTGCTTTGAGTTTATATGTGCAGGTTAAGTAATTGCAGGAAATGCACAAAAGTTTCTAAGTCCATGTGTCGAAACCTAGAGATGCAGTGTCGACTGTACAACCCCGTGTCCGGCGAGCAAGGTCACCAGGGGCCAGGCAAATCGGGCTGAGGACAATAGGCGAGCTCGACAGTAAAGGGGGCGAGACCGAGCTCGGCATCCGTCGACCAGAGATCGACGATCGGCGACCCCGAGCTCGGCATTCGCCGAGCGACGCACAACTCGCGTCCTCGCAGTGGAGCTCGGCAACGGTAGGCGAGAAGTACATGCCGAGGTGGCCAGAACTCCCCAGCTCGCCCGGATATGTGATGTTCTTTTTACTGTTTTGCCCCTGCTGGTCTGCCCATAGCCCTTCAAAACAGCGGAGTTTGGCTGTTGGCAGACCCAACCAAGGGGTTTTCTGGTAATTTCATGTCAGTTCTTTTGGTTATTGGCAGTCCGGATTTCAAAAGCTATAAATAGGACCCAAGGGGTACCCCAGAGAGCATGCTTCCTGTGCCTCCCTGCTCTAGTTTTCAAGTGCTTTCTGAGGGTACCTTAGCTCGGCCTCTGGCTAAGGAGGGGAAGTGCTCTGAGATCTTCCGGGTTTGTGGTGGGACCTCCCTGTCGAGCCCTTGGGTCTGTTTCTCCTTATCCCCTTTGTTGTTTTTCTTGCAGGAGCAAAGTAGGTGCGAGACCACCCCTTCCCAAGGTTCGAACTCCACAGGAGGCCGGATTCCGGTTTCAACATCGACACTTATGAAGGCTTGTGTCGTCACCTAGAGAAGCTGTGTCGGCACTTGGAGTATTTGTGTCGACACCAGGAAAGGCAGAGTCGACACGAGAAGAAGAGTGTCGACACATACAGGCAGTGTCGACACACAGTGAAGAATACTTAACATATATCTTGTCGACACTTAGATGCAGTGTCGACACCCAGAGAAGCTTAGTCGACATCAAATGTGTCGACACCTGAAGGATGTGTCGACACTCAACAAGCTTCAACAAAGTTAAAGTAAAAGAAGTACTTGTCTCGACACAAAGGAGATGTGTCGACACTCAACAAGTTTCAACACAAGAAGACATGTGTCTACACAAAAGAGATGTGTCGACACTCAGCAAGTTTCAACACAAGAAGGCATGTGTCGACACAAAGGAGATGTGTCGACACACAGCAGAATTCAACTAAGTTTTAAAGAAGTACTTGTGTCAACACACAGAATCAGTGTCGACACATTCAACAAAATGCTTGTGTCGACACAAAGAATCTGTGTCGACACATTCTGAAGAAGCAGTGTCGAGAAGCTGTTACAACAACACAAGGAGTTATGTCGACACCATCAAGGCTAGTGTCGACACTTAGTCCACTAGTTTCGACACTTGGTCTATTTGTGTCGACACATAATGAAGATCAGTCTCGACACTTTCAGACAGAGACAGTATTTTCAAGAAGTGACTGGATGACTTGACAGCTGCCATTTCAACCGGTCAACTGCAACTGTCAGAGCTATCAGAAGTTCGTTAGAAACCGGATCAGTCGGTTATCTTTGAGGAAGACTATATAAAGTCCTTTCTCCTTCAACAGAAGGGGATTGATAACAATTAAGAAATAGAATAATCATCAATAAATCAGAAGATTAAAGTTTAAGAAGATCAAGACAGATCCAGAGAAAACTGTAAATCAGTATTTTGAAGAAATCTCAGATTTACTTGGAGAGAGAGAACTCCAGTAATTGAAGTCAAGAAAGAGACTTGTTAATCAAATCTCTTAAGGAGCATGTTCTGAACCAGACTGCAAAGTAGGATCCAGATTTAATTCTCCATCCTAAGAAGGAAGTTGGCAGCCGGTCTACTTCAAGAAGATCAACTTTACTGAGTTCAGACTCAAGAAGCATTGAAGAAAGCAAAGACAAAGTTGATCATAGGAATCAGTGCTATCAAGAACTTATCAAGAAGATTGCCCACTTCATTCTCTCAAACTGAGTGGTGATCTAAAAACATTTAATTATCTTTTTGTAGGATCCTAAGGGATCTGAGTTGTAAGCCTAAATTTATAAAGGCTGAGGTAGGGCTTTTGAGCCTGAGTGTAGGAGAAACAATTCTCTGAGTGTAGGCCTTGTTGAATGCTGAGGTAGGGCTGTTTAGCCTGAGTGTAGGTCTTGTTGAAGACTGAGTGGTAGGGCTTTGTGCCTGAGTTATAGGAGTGGGGACAGTCTGAGTTGTAGGAACCTGGATTGGGGTTCTGAGCTGTAAGATCTGAGAATCTGAGGAGAAGTGCAGAAGTTAGGCCGAATCTAGTACACTACTAGATAGGCGAAGGGGGAAAGTGGATGTACCCAGACCTTGTGGAACCACTATAAACAATGTGTGCACTCTGTGAATGTTTGTTTCTGTGGTTGCTGTGTTGTGATAGCTGTAGAATTGCATTTGCTGCTTCAAGTTCATAACAGTTTATCTCCCTTTAAAGTAAAAAAGAAAAAGTACACCTATTCACCCCTCCTCTAGGTGGTTAGGCACTATTTCTTCCAAGTGGTATCAGAGGCAGGTTGCTCAAAAAGGGACTTAACAGTCTGAGTAAGATCCTGTAGGCAGATTCAGAACAAACAAGAATCAAGAAAATGGGTTCTAGTGAGAATCACAAAGAGCTGGGGTCCATGAAATTTCCAATATGTAGAAAAGAGATATTTGGCATATGAAAAGTGTAACACCCCCTATCCGTCGCATAGAATATAGCAGTAGGTCCGGCCGGGGCCCGACGCTATATGCCACAGACAGACCGGGTGGTTACTCATGGAAACCATCCAACCAATCTCAACGTCCTACACAGAGCATTCTAGCGGAAGTAGTTTAATAAGAGTTGCAAAATAAGAACCCAACATTGGAGCATGAATGTCCACTAATACCAAAATAGGAATGTTACAAAATACACCAGTACAAGCCTTAAGGCCTTACAAATATTGTTCACTTCATATTACATGTTTTACAAACCTCGGCACGTAGGCCGGTCATACATGAATAAAACAGTAAACACTTCCAATTAGGCCTTCGAGGGCCGGCTTCGCAAAAAGGGCTTTAGCCCGCTATTGACCGCTTGGTCCAGCAGCACCTGCAAACAACAAACCACCGCACGGTGGCAAAACAAGGCAACGGTCAGCAATGCTTGACCAAATTATAACGATCCCGCCCCTATCTCGGGGTGGCGATGCTCCTTCCCTGCATTTCATTAGCATAAGCGAGCAATATATAACCATAATCATTTCACCACAGACGTTGGCTCACACGGTCACACGCCCCGTACTCTCAGGGCACATTCTCGGTGAACCAGTCGATGTCACTTCAATTAAAGCCATAGACATTCCGGACTCACCACCGCCACTAAGACGGCAAAACCTATGAGCAATTTGTCTTCTTGGCCTGGGTCATGACAATTTAAGCCATCGACCGCCGAAGACCCTAATCTATGCCAACGGCAAGTGCCACGTGCCTTTAGGTCTCTTTAACCGAACGACATAGAGTGGGTACGGTTCCATCTAACCCGTGCTCACATCGCAACGACAATTTAAGCCATTTGCGCGGGTCAAACTTCCACCGAGTCCCATTTCCATCACAATTCACATAACCCGGTTATGTTCAAGTTGGCTCTCAGACCACCAAGTTGGCAAGATCTCGCATCCGCCTAGTTTTCCGAGTGCACCTTTAGGTTAATCCCCAAGGCTCCCCGCTGTAATCTACCGCGTAGACACCCCGAAAAACAATCAATAGCACAGAGTCTTCTCCGGCATTTATGCAATGCAACATCACCGATCCAGACCAACATGTCCGTGTAGTCTTCACACATCATGCCTATGTTCGTTCTCGCTTACGGACTCTAAACAACGGGGACTTCACATATCTACCCGAAGGAACGCCTCTAACTCTCTGCAAACTCGCGAGAGCGGGCTTCCTATGCAAAGAAGGAGAGCTACTCATGCTCAAGAAGAGAATCGTTACCCTAGCGTTCCTCTTTGGCGCCATGGAAAAGTAAGCGGATGAAAAGCACCGCACTAGCTTTGCCTCCGTATCCAGAGTCGGCTCGCGATTTGGAGCTTCGAAGCCCCTCCAATGGCCGGATCTAGCTCCTTCTTCCTCCCTTGGCTCTCCTCTCTCTCTAAGCTTTTAGAAAGATGATAACTTATGAAAAGTGAGGGTTTCTAAGTCCAATCCCGGGTATATCCCTTCAGGAACAACCCCCATCCGTTGGATCATCAGTTAAAGAAATGAACGGCTTTGATTCGGGACTAAAATGCTCAATCTAGACCGCACACGGCCTGGCACACGCCCCTGTCCAGGGCCGTGTGCCTCATTCGCCGTCCAAATCGGCTTGCCTGGAACCTCACATGGGTATCGAACATGCCCGTGTTCGACCTGACATGCCCGTGTTCCACCTGACACGGTCGTGTGGCCGACCGTGTACCCCCATCATTTTTCGCCGAAAACAACCCGAGCACTGCACGGGTTCTAGTACACGCCCGTATCCTTGCCCGTGTCACCTCAACACGCCTGGGCTCGACACTCGACACTTCGTCGAGTGAAGAACGTCGACCTGATGACACGGCCTTGGACACGCCCGTGTCCTAGGCCGTGTGCCTTGTCTCGACACAATGTCGAGAGAAAAGTGTCGACTTCCCGGGACGAGTGTCGACACGGGTTCACACTCCCTGTGACACGCCCGTGTCACAGGCCGTGTTCCATGTCTCGACACTTCGGCGAACGTAGAATGTCGACTTCGCGGGCTAAGTGTCGACACGGGTCGACACGCCCTGCGACACGCCCGTGTCGCAGGCCGTGTGCCCAGTCTCGACAAAATGTCGAGCTCAAAATGTCGACTTTCCGGATGACTGTCGACACAGCTTGACATGCCCTGGGACATGCCCGTGTCCCAGGCCGTGTGCCTTCAGCCAGAACCCAAAACTGGCCCAAAACATCCCCCGTAGCTCTTTTGAGTTTCGGGGCGTTACAACTCTCCTCCTCTTAAAAGAATTTCGTCCTCGAAATTTCATAAAGGAAAGACTTATACAAAACCAAAATTTGTACCTGAGCGGAACAACTCCAGATACTCATCAAACATAGTCTGCTCTCGCTCCCAAGAGAGCTCCTCACGACCGCAATTGTCCCACCGGACCTTGACCATTCTGATCTCTTTATTGCGTAGCCGCTTGACCTCCGAGTCCTCAATCCGTACGGGCTTGACCTTTGTCGTCAACCCACTATCCACCGGCACTTGATCACCCTCGATCACTTGCGAAGGCTCTTGCACCGCCTTCCGGAGCACCGAAATATGGAATACATCATGTAATCCACCAAGCTCCACTGAAAGCTTCAACCGATAGGCCGCTTCACCAACTCACTCTAGAACCTCAAACGGTCCAAGGTACCTCGGGCTTAGCTTTTTCAATCGCCGCACCCGCGAGACACCCTTGAACGGCTTGATCTTTAAGTACACATAGTCGCCCACAGTGAACTCCACGTTCCTGTGCTTGGGATTATAGTACTTCGCTTGCCGGTCCTGAGTGATAAGCAACCTCTCCCGAATGGTTCTTACCAAAGAAGTAGCATCCTCCAGTTCTGATCGCTTATACAACTTTGACTCACCCGTTTCTAACCAAGACAACGGCGTGCAATATTTTCTACCATAAAGGGCCTCGAAGGGCGCCATTTGAATACTCGCTTGGTAGCTGTTGTTGTATGCGAACTCCACAAAATAAAGGTGGTCTTCCCATTGCTTTCCGAAATCCAAGACACATATACGGAGCATGTTTTCCATAATTCTATTGACCCTCTCGGTCTGCCCATCCGTTTGCGGATGGAAGGCTGTGCTGAATTTCAGCTTTGTTCCCAACATTTGCTGCACAAGCCTCCAATCATTGGACGTGAACCGCCCATCTCGGTCACTCACGATGCTGCGGGGCACACCATGAAGATGTACTATGTTATCCACATAAAGCTTTGCCAACTTCTCCACCGGATCATCCTTCCTATGCGGAATAAAATGCGACACCTTCGTTAACCGATCCATGACCACCCAAATGGCGTCATTCCCCTTTTGCGACCTTGGTAAACCGTGCACAAAGTGCATAGAGATGTCGTCAAATTTCCACTCCGGAATAGGCAAGGACTTAAGAAATCCTCCCAGCTTTTGGCACTCCGCCTTCACCAAGGCGCAAGTTTGGCACTTCGCTACGTAGAGCGCCACATCCTTTTTCAAACCCGCCACCAAAACAGTTTCTTCACATTACGGTACATCTTCGTGCTCCCCGGGTGAATCGAGTACTTGGTATGGTGTGCCTCGTACAACAACTCCACCCGTAAATTACCCACACTTGGGACGCACAGACGACCATCCTTCCAAAGTAATCCACCCTCACAAATAATTGGGGATTTGACCCATCCAGAGCCTCTACCATGAACTGCTTCATATGAGCATCCATATCCAAAGCCTGCCGAATACGATCAGCCAGGTCATATTGGACTTCAGTCCAATTCAGAATTGCTTCAACGCTTGATTGCCTGTCTACACAAACAATCTCCAACTCCTCCAACTCCCGCACCAAATGCTCATCATGCACCGATAGCCAATTAGCTTGAGCTGGGGCTCGGCGACTCAACGCGTCCGCAACCGCATTCCATTTACCAGGCACGTAGTGGATCTTGAATGTATAGTCCCCCAGGAACTCCATCCATCTACGCTGCTGCATATTCAGATCCTTCTGATCAATAAGATACTTCAGGCTCTTGTGATCGGTGTAGATATCAATCTTCACACCGTACAAATAGTGCCTCCACAGCTTCAAGGCAAAATTCACGGCCGCTAACTCCAAGTCATGGAACGGATAGTTCCTTTCATGCACTTTCAGCTGTCTCGAGCCATAAGCTATTACACTTCCGTGTTGCAGTAGCACGCAACCCAAACCGCTTCCCGAAGCATCACTATAAATCTCAAAGCCTTCGGTCCCACATGGCGAACTCAGCACAGTCGCCGTGGTCAACCGACACTTCAACTACTCAAAATCTCGCGCGCACTCCGGCGTCCAAACGAACTTATGCTCCTTCCTCGTCAAAGTAGTGAGAGGTAACGCTATCCTCGAGAATTTCTCTACGAAGCGCCTATAATAGCCGGCAAGCCCCAAAAAGCTCCGGACTTCCGCTACCGTAGCAAGCTCAGGCCACTCCCGTATCGCAACAATCTTTGCCGGATCCACAGCAATACCCTCTCCACTCACTATATGCCCGAGGAACGCCACTGAGGATAGCCAAAACTCGCACTTCGAGAACTTGACATACAACTGATTTCTCCTTAGCGTCTCCAAAACCAAATGGAGATGCTTGAAGTGATCTTCCTCACTTTGCGAGTACACCAAAATATCATAGATGAAGACGATCACGAAATGGTCCAAGTACTCCCTGAAAGTCATGTTCATCAAATCCATGAACACTGACGGCGCATTAGTCAGCCCAAACGGCATGACCGTAAACTCATAATGCTCGTATCTCATATTAAACGCTGTCTTCGGGATATCACTCTCCCTTATTCACAGCTGATAGTACCCAGCCTTGAGATCTAACTTCGAGTACACCGTCGACCCGACTAACTGATCAAAAAGATCATCAATCCAGGGGATCGGGTACTTGTTCTTCTATGTCAGCTTGTTGAGCTCCTGATAATCAATACATAGCCTCAAGCTTCCGTCCTTCTTCTTAACAAAGAGGACCGGTACGCTCCAAGGCGAAGAACTCGGGCGCACATACCCTTGCTCCAACAACTCTTGCAGTTGAACTTTCAGCTCCGCCATTTTCTTAGGCGCTAGCCGATAAGGAGATCGTGACACAGGCTTTGCACCTGGCACTAGCTCAATCGTAAAATCTATCTCCCGCTGAGGCGGGGCTCCAGGAAGATCTGTGGGGAACACATCAGGGTATTCTGATACCACTGAAAGACAATCCAACGCGGGCTTCAGCTTTTCAACCTCTACTAGTGTAAAGAACAGTTCTGCACCGGCACGAACCGCCTTCGCCACCTGAAGAGAAGACATCAATGTCTTGCTCGACCCCTTTAAGCCCGTAAAAGTCGTCTCACGACTAGCTCCCAGCTTGAATTCCTTCCGACCGCAATCGATGTAGGCCTGCTACTCCGAGAGCCAGTCCATGCCAAAAATAACGTCGAACTCCACCAACGGAAGTAAAGACGCCTGCAGGTCGAACTCCTGATCCCCAATACGAATCTTAACATCGCAGATCCTATCCGCTCGCATCGAACACCCATTGGAACTTATCCTTCGCCATCGAAGAAGGGACTCCGATGTGTGATATAAATCCTTCAGAAAAGAAGGAGTGTGAAGCTCCCGTATCGAAGAGTGCTCGTGCCGGATTTTCACAAATCAATACAAATCTTGTCACCACATCAGCTTGTTTGATGGCCTCCTGTTGGCCAAGATTATACACCCTTGGTTGGGCCGGAGCATAATGGGATGCGGTCGACTCCACTGCCTATCCCTTCTCTTCATAAGTAGCTCCCAGCCTTCTCTCTGACTTAGGATGTCCGCTCCAACATTCACGGGCAAAATGCCCCGTCTTTCCACAAGTAAAACACGCACCCGGGGTCCGACCCGTAGTCACCCCAGAAGCACCAGAAGGAGCTGGGCCCGAAGTCCTATGCTTCTTGAAAGACCTCTGATAGCCGGCCTTTGAAGTAGTCGGCACTTTAAATTCAGATTTCCTATCACCCAAGCTTTTCTTTACTTGCACAATCTTCATGTCCTTCTCCAAGGACCGGGCAGTGTTGACCAAGGTTAAGAAACCCTGCGTCATCGGCCCTGAAAGTAGTAATCTCAACACATCTCTCAAGCCTTCGCAGAAGCGATTAGTCTTGCGCTCCTCATCCATGATGGTGGAGCTAGCATATCGTCTCAAATGAGTGAACTCATGGAGATATTCATCCACGCTCTTCTCACCCTGAACCAACTTCAGAAACTCATTCTCCAACGCTATCTTCTGCATCGAAGGGAGGTATCTAGCCAAGAACAATCTCGAGAACTCTTCCATCGAGACATCACCAAGTTGCCTACCTCTCAAATGATGCAGCTCCAAACCTTCCCACCATAATCTCGCTTCACCGTCCAAAAGGAACGTAGCAATGGTTGTCATTTGCCACTCCTCCGTCTCTGTTGCTGTCATGACTCTCTTCACCCTGGAGAGCCAGTCTTCAGCCTGAGATGGGGTTCCCAACCCTGAGAATAACGGAGGGTTAAAGCTCATTACATGCTTAAGCTGCCTCTCGGTTACCCTCCTTGGCACCACCGGTTCCACAACCACTTGCTCCACTCTCCTCGGCTCAGCCTCTTGAAGAGGTTCCTGCTCCATCACAGGAGCGGGCTGCTGCGTTTTCCTTGCAGGCTGCACATTTATCACGGCCAAAACCGCTTCAGCCACCAATCGTATATTTTCAGCCGATAGAGGTGTTGCAGGAGCAACATCTGGTGCACTGCTAGCCTCAGAAACTCGGCGTTCTGACGGCCCAACACCACTTCTGGTCACCTATAGTGGTACAAAACACCGTTAAGCGACCAAATAAAATTGCAAACAGCAATTATAGGAACACACAGGTTCCTCAAACACGTATAATTTCATTCCTAAGTGGACATTCATGGGTTCTTTTACTGTTATAACGATGACGCACACAATGTGCTCACCACCCCTTAAAAAGAATTCGCCCACGAATTCACTTTAAGCCCGACCAAAACCAGTAGTCTGATACCAAATTGTAACACCCCCTATCCGTCAAATAACATATAGCGGTAGGTCCGGCCGGGGCCCCACGTCGTATGCCACAGACAGACCGGGTGGTTACTCATGGAAACCATCCAACCAATCTCAATGTCCTACACAGAGCATTCTAGCGGAAGCAGTTTAATAAGAGTTGCAAAATAAGAACCCAGCATTGGAGCATGAATGTCCACTAATGCCAAAATAGGAATATACAAAATACACCAGTACAAGCCTTAAGTCCTTACAAATATTGTTCACTTCATATTACATGTTTTACAAACCTCGGCACGCAGGCCAGTCATACATGAATAAAACAGTAAACACTTCCAATTAGGCCTTCGAGGGCCGGCTTCGCAAAAAGGGCTTTAGCCTGCTATTGACCGTTTGGTCCAGCAGCACCTGCAAACAACAAACCACCGCACGGTGGCGAAATAAGGCAACGGTCAGCAATGCTGACCAAATTATAACGATCCCGCCCCCATCTCGGGGCGGCGATGCTCCTTCCCTGCATTTCATTAGCATAAGCGAGCAATATATAACCATAATCATTTTACCACAGACGTTGGCTTGCACTGCCACACGCCCCGTGCTCTCAGGGCAAATTCTCGGTGAACCAGTCGATGTCACGTCAATTAAAGCCATAGACATTCCGGACTCACCACCGCTGTAACGCCCCGAAACTCAAAGGAGCAAAGGGGGACGTTTTGGGCCAGTTTGGGTTCTGGCAGCAGGCAGACGGCCTGGGACACGGGCGTGTCCCCGGGCGTGTCAAGACTGTGTCGACACTAAGATGGGAAGTCGATACTTTGGGCTCGATATTGTGTCGAGACTAGGCACACGGCCTGCGACACGGGCGTGTCGCAGGGCGTGTCGACCCGTGTCGACACTTAGCCGCGAAGTCGACACTCTGCGTTCGACGAGGTGTCGAGACATGGCACACGGCCTGCGACACGGGCGTGTCGCAGGGCGTGTCGACCCGTGTCGACACTCGTCCGGGGAAGTCGACACTTTGGCATCGACAATGTGTCGAGAAAGGGTACACGGCCTAAGACACGGGCGTGTCCAAGGCCGTGTCGTCAGGTCGACAATCTTCGCTCGACGAAGTGTCGAGTGTCGAGACCATGTACACGGCCTGGGTTCCAGGCATGTTGAGGTGACACGGGTAAGGACACGGGCGTGTCCTAGAACCCGTGCAGTGCTCGGGTTGATTTTGTGGAAAAATGATAGGGGTACACGGCCGGCCACACGGACGTGTCACATGGAACACGGGCGTGTCAGCTCGAACACGAGCGTGTTCGATACCCGTGTGAGGTTCCAGGTGATTCGAGTTTGACGGCGAATGAGGCACACGGCCCTGGACACGGGCGTGTGCCAGGCCGTGTTCGGTCCATATTGGGCATTTCAGTCCCGAATCAAAGCCGTTCGTTTCCTTATTTTGAGATCCAATGGCTGGGGGTTGTTCCTGAAGGGATATATCAGGGATTGGACTTAGAAAACCCTCACTTTTCTTAAGTGTTATCTTTCTAAAACCTTAGAGAGAGAGGAGAGCCAAAGGAGGAAGAAGGAGCTAGATCCCGCCATTGGAGGAGATTCGAAGCTCTGAATCGCAAGCCGACTCCGGATCCATGGAGGCAAAGCTAGTGCGGTGCTTTTCATCTGATTACTCTTCAATGGCGCCAAAGAGGAACTCTAGGGTAACGATCGTTATCTTGAGCATGAGTAGCTCTCTTTCTTTGCATAGGAAGCCCGCTCTCGCGAGTTTGCGGAGAGTTGGAGGCGTTCCTTCGGGTAGATATGTGAAGTCCCCGTTGTTTAGAGTCCGTAAGCGAGAACGGACATAGGCATGATGTGTGAAGCCTACCCGGACATGTTGGTCTGGATCGGTGATGTTGCATTGCATAATGCCGGAGAATACTCCGTGCTATTGATTGTTTTTCGGGTTTTCTACACGGTAGATTGCAGTAGGGAGCCTTGGGGACTAACCCAAAGGTGCATCCAGAAAACTGGGCGGATACGAGATCTTGCCAACTTGGTGGCTTGAGAGCCAACTTGAACATAACCGGGTTATGTGACTTGTGATGGAAATGGGACTCGGCGGAAGTTTGACCCGCGCAAATGACTTAAATTGTCGTTGCGATGTGAGCACGGGTTAGATGGAATCGTACCCGTTCTATGTCGTTCGGTTAAAGAGACCAAAAGGCACGTGGCACTTATCGTTGGCATAGATTAGGGTCTTTGGCGGTTGATGACTTAAATTGTCGTGACCCAGGCCAGGAAGACAAATTGCTCATAGGTTTGGCCGTCCAAGTGGCGGTGGTGAGTCCGGAATGTCTATGGCTTTAATTGACGTGACATCGACCGGTTCACCGAGAATATGCCCTGAGAACACGGGGCGTGTGGCCGTGCGAGCCAACGTTTGTGATGAAATGGCTATATATATATATATATATATATATATATATATATATATATATGCTCGCTTATGCTAATGAAATGAAGGGAAGGAGCATCGCCGCCCCGTGTTGGGGGCGGGATCGTTATAATTTGGTCAGCATAGCTGACCGTTGCCTTGTTTTGCCACCGTGCGGTGGTTTGTTGCTTGTAGGTGCAGCTGGACCAAGTGGTCAATAGCGGGCTAAAGCCCGAATGCGAAGCCGGCCCTTGAAGGCCTAATTGGAAGTGGTTACTGCTTTATTCATGTGTGACCGGCATGCGTGCCGTGGTTTGTAAAACATGTAATTGGAAGTGAAACATTTTGTAAGGCCTTAAGGCTTATTTTTTTAGGTATTTTGTATAACATTCCTATTCTGTACTAGTGGACATTCATGCTCTAATGCTGGGTTTGTTATTGCAACTTTTGTATAATGCTTCCGCTAGAATGCTCTGTGTAGGACGTTTGAGATTGGTTGGATGGTTTCCATAAGTAACCACCCGGTCTGTCTGTGGCATACGACGTCGGGCCCCGGCCGGACCTACTGCTATATGCTATGTGATGGATAGGGGGTGTTACAATTTGGTATCAGACTACTGGTTTTGGTCGGGCTTAAACTGAATTCGTGGGCGAATTCTTTTTAAGGGGTGGTGAGCACATTGTGTGCGTTATCGTTATAACAGTAAAAAGAACCCATGAATGTCCACTTAGGAATGAAAATACTCGTATTTGAGGAACCTGCGTGTTCCTATAATTGCTGTTTGCAATTTATTTGGTCGCTTAATGGTGTTTTGTACCACTATAGGTGACCAGAAGTGGTGTTGGGCCGTCAGAACGCCGAGTTTCTGAGGCTAGTAGTGCACCGGATGTTGCTCCTGCAACACCTCTGTCGGCTGAGAATATTCGATTGGTGGCTGAAGTGGTGTTGGTCGTGATAAATGCGCAGCCTGCAAGGCAAACGCAGCAGCCCGCTCCTACGATGGAGCAAGAACCTCTTCAAGAGGCTGAGCCGAGGAGAGTGGAGCAAGTGGTTGTGGAACCAGTAGTGCCAAGGAGGGCAACTGAGAGGCAGCTTAAGCATATAATGAGCTTTAACCCTCCGTTATTCTCGGGGTTGGGAACCCCATCTCAGGCTGAAGACTGGCTCTCCAGGGTGAAGAGAGTCATGACAGTGACGGAGACGGAGGAGTGGCAAATGACCACCATCGCTACGTTCCTTTTGTACGGTGAAGCGAGGATGTGGTGGGAAGGATTGGAGCTGCACTTATTGAGAGGTAGGCAACTTGGTGATGTCTCGATGGAGGAGTTCTCGAGATTATTTTTGGCTAGATACCTCCCTTCGACGCAGAAGATAGCGTTGGAGAATGAGCTCCTGAAGTTGGTACAGGGTGAGAGGAGCGTGGATGAATATCTCCACGAGTTTACTCGTCTGAGTCGTTATGCTAGCTCCACCATCATGGATGAGGAGCGCAAGACTAATCGCTTCTATGAAGGCTTGAGGGATGAGTTGAGACTACTACTTTCGGGGCCAATGACGCAGGGTTTTTTAACCTTGGTCAATACTGCCCGGTCCTTGGAGAAGGACATGAAGAATGTTCAAGCAAAGAAAGGCTTGGGTGATAGAAAATCTGAATTTAAAGTGCCGACTACTTCAAAGTCCGGCTATCAGAGGGATTTCAAGAAGCATAGGACTTCGGGTCCAGCTCCTTCTAGTGCTTCTGGGGCGACTACAAGTCGGACCCCGGGCGCGTATTTTACATGTGGAAAGACGGGGCACTTTGCCCGCGACTGTTGGAGCGGACGTCCTAAGTCCGAGAGGAATCCGGGAGCTACTTATGAAGAAAAGGGAAAGGCGGTGGAGTCGACCGCATCCCATTATGCTCCGGCCCAACCAAGGGTCTACAATCTTGGCCAACAGGAGGCCATCAAACAGGCTGATGTGGTGACAGGTACGATTTAATTTATAGCAAGTCAATTTTTATAAATACTTGTTATGCACATGTTACCTTACCACTGCTTGTTTAGGATTTGTATTGATTTGTGAAAATCCGGCACGAGCACTCTTTGATACGGGAGCTTCACACTCCTTCTTGTCCGAAGGATTTATATCACGCATCGGAGTCCCTTCTTCGATGACGAAGGATAAGTTGGATGTGTTGTTGCCCAATGGGTGTTCGATGCGAGCAGATAGGATATGCGATGTTAAGATTCGTATTGGGGAGCAGGTGTTCGACCTGCGGGCGTCTTTACTTCCGTTGGTGGAGTTCGACGTCATATTCGGCATCGACTGGCTCTCGGAGCAGCAGGCCCATATAGATTGCGGTAGCAAGGAAGTCAAGCTGGGAGCAAGTCGTGAGACGACTTTTACGGGCTTAAAGGGGTCGAGCAAGACGTTGATGTCTGCTCTTCAGGTGGTCAAGGCGGTTCGTGCCGGAGCAGAACTGTTCTTTACACTAGTGGAGGTAGCAAAGCCGAAGCCCGCATTGGATTGTATTTCAGTGGTATCGGAATACCCTGATGTGTTCCCCGCAGATCTTCCTGGAGCCCCGCCTCAGCGGGAGATCGATATTACGATCGATCTAGTGTCAAGTGCAAAGCCTGTATCACGATCTCCTTGTCGGCTAGGGCCTAAGGAAATGGCGGAGCTGAAAGTTCAACTGCAAGAGTTGTTGGAGCAAGGGTATGTACGCCCGAGTTCTTTGCCTTGGAGCGCACCGGTCCTCTTTGTTAAGAAGAAGGACGGAAGCTTGAGGCTATGTATTGATTATCGGGAGCTCAACAAGCTGACTGAGAAGAACAAGTACCCGATCCCCCGGATTGATGATCTTTTTGATCAGTTAGTCGGGTCGACGGTGTACTCGAAGTTAGATCTTAAGACTGGGTACTATCAGCTGCGAATAATGGAGAGCGATATCCCAAAGACAGCGTTTAGTACGAGATACGAGCATTATGAGTTCACGGTCATGCCGTTTGGGCTGACTAATGCGCCGTCGGTGTTTATGGATTTGATGAACAGGACTTTCAGGGAGTACTTGGACCATTTCGTGATCGTCTTCATCGACGATATTTTGGTGTACTCGCAAAGTGAGGAAGATCACTTCAAGCATCTTCATTTGGTGTTGGAGACGCTAAGGAGAAATCAGTTGTATGTCAAGTTCTCGAAGTGCGAGTTTTGGCTATCCTCAGTGGCGTTCCTCGGGCATATAGTAAGTGGAGAGGGTATTTCTCTGGATCCGGCGAAGATTGTTGCGATACGGGAGTGGCCTGAGCTTGCTACTGTAGCGGAAGTCCGGAGTTTTCTGGGGCTTGCCGGCTATTATAGGCGCTTCGTAGAGAACTTCTCGCGGATAGCGTTACCTCTCACTACTTTGACGAGGAAGCAGCATAAGTTCGTTTGGACGTCGGAGTGCGCATGAGCTTTTGAGGAGTTGAAGTGTCGGTTGACCACGGCGCCTGTGCTGAGTTCGCCATGTGGGACCGAAGGCTATGAGATTTATAGCGATGCTTCGGGCAGCGGTTTGGGTTGCGTGCTACTGCAACACGAAATTGTAATAGCTTATAGCTCGAGACAGCTAAAAGTGCATGAAAGGAACTATCCGGTCCATGACTTGGAGTTAGCAGCCGTGATTTTTGCCTTGAAGCTATGGAGACACTACTTGTACGGTGTGAAGATTGATATCTACACCGATCACAAGAGCCTGAAGTATCTTATTGATCAGAAGGATCTGAATATGTGGCAGCATAGATGGATGGTGTTCCTGGGGGACTATACGTTCAAGATCCACTATGTGCCTGGAAAAGGGTTTGCGGTTGCGGACGCGCTGAGTCGCTGAGCCCCAGCTCAAGCCAATTGGCTATCGGTGCATGATGAGCGGTTGGTGCGAGAGTAGGAGGCATTGGAGATTGTTTGTATTGATAGACAATCAAGTGCTGAAGCAGTTCTGAATTGGACTGAGGTCCAATATGACCTGGCTGATCGTATTCGATAGGCTTTGGATATGGATGCTCATATGAAACAGTTCATGGTAGAGGCTCTGGATGGGTCAAATTCCCAATTCGTCGTGGAGGACGGATTGCTTTGGAGAGACAGTCGTTTGTGCATCCCAAGTGTGGGCAATTTACGGGTGGAGTTGTTGTACGAGGCACACCATACCAAGCAATCGATTCACCCGGGGAGCACGAAGATGTACCGTGATGTGAAGAAACTGTTTTGGTGGCCGGGTTTGAAAAAGGATGTGGCGCTCTACGTAGCGAAGTGCCAAACTTGCGCCTTGGTAAAGGCGGAGTGCCAAAAGCCTGGAGGATTTCTTAAGTCCTTGCCTATTCCAGAGTGGAAATTTGACGACATCTCTATGGACTTTGTGCACGGTTTGCCAAGGTCGCAGAAGGGGAACGACGCTATTTGGGTGGTCGTTGATCGTTTAACGAAGGTGTCGCATTTTATTCCGCATAGGAAGGATGATCCGGTGGAGAAATTGGCTAAGCTTTATGTGGATAACATAGTACGGCTTCATGGTGTGCCCCGCAGCATCTTGAGTGACCGAGATGGGCGGTTCACGTCCAATGATTGGAGGCTTGTGCAACAAATGTTGGGAACGAAGCTGAAGTTCAGCACAGCCTTCCATCCACAAACGGATGGGCAGACCGAGAGGGTCAATAGAACTATGGAAGACATGCTCCACATGTGTGTCTTGGATTTCGGAAAGCAATGGGAAGACCACCTTTATTTGGTGGAGTTCGCATACAACAATAGCTACCAAGCGAGTATTCAGATGGCGCCTTTCGAGGCACTATATGGTAGAAAATGTCGCACGCCGTTGTCTTGGTTAGAAACGGGTGAGTTAAAGTTGTATAAGCGATCGGAAGTGGAGGGTGCTACTTCTTTGGTGAGAACCATTCAGGAGAGGTTGCTGATCGCTCAGGATCGGCAAGCGAAATACTATAATGCCAAGCACAGTAACGTGGAGTTCGCTGTGGGTGATTATGTGTACTTAAAGATCAAGCCGTTCAAGGGTGTCTCGCGGGTGCGGCGATTGAAAAAGCTAAGCCCGAGATACCTTGGACCGTTTGAGGTTCTGGAGCGAGTTGGTGAAGCGTCCTATCGGTTGAAGCTTTCAGTGGAGCTTAGTGGTTTACATGATGTATTCCACATTTCGGTGCTTCGGAAGGCGGTGCAAGAGCCTACGCAAGTAATCGCGGTTGATCAAGTGCCGGTGGATAGTGGGCTAACGACAAAGGTCAAGCCCGTGCGGATTGAGGACTCGGAGGTCAAGCGGCTACGCAATAAAGAGGTCAGGATGGTCAAGGTCCGGTGGGACAATTGCGGTCGTGAGGAGCTTTCTTAGGAGAGAGAGCAGACTATGCTTGACGAGTATCCGGAATTGTTCCGCTCAGGAACAAATCTTGGTTTTGTACATGTCTTTCCTTTATGTAATTTCGTGGACAAAATTCTTTTAAGAGGGGGAGAGTTGTAACGCCCCGAAACTCAAAGGAGCAAAGGGGGACGTTTTGGGCCAGTTTGGGTTCTGGCAGCAGGCACACGGCCTGGGACACAGGCGTGTCCCAGGGCGTGTCAAGCCTGTGTCGACACTAAGACGGGAAGTCGACACTTTGGGCTCGACATTGTGTCGAGACTGGGCACACGGCCTGCGACACGGGCGTGTCGCAGGGCGTGTCGACCCGTGTCGACACTTAGCCGCGAAGTCGACACTCTGCGTTCGACGAGGTGTCGAGACATGGCACACGGCCTGCGACACGGGCGTGTCGCAGGGCGTGTCGACCCGTGTCGACACTCGTCCGGGGAAGTCGACACTTTGGTGTCGACAATGTGTCGATACAAGGCACACAGCCTAGGACACGGGCGTGTCCAAGGCCGTGTCGTCAGGTCGACGATCTTCGCTCGACGAAGTGTCGAGTTTCGAGACCGTGTACACGGCCTGGGTTCCAGGCGTGTTGAGGTGACATGGGTAAGGACACGGGCGTGTCCTAGAGCCCGTGCAGTGCTCGGGTTGATTTTGGGGAAAAATGATAGGGGTACACGGCCGGCCACACGGCCGTGTCACATGGAACACGGGCGTGTCAGCTCGAACACGGGTGTGTTCGATACCTGTGTGAGGTTCCAGGGATTCGATTTTGACGGCGAATGAGGCACACGGCCCTGGACACGGGCGTGTGCCAGGCCGTGTTCGGTCTAGATTGGGCATTTCAGTCCCGAATCAAAGCCGTTCGTTTCCTTATTTTGAGATCCAACGGCTGGGGGTTGTTCCTAAAGGGATATACCCGGGATTGGACGTAGAAAACCCTCACTTTTCTTAAGTGTTATCTTTCTAAAACCTTAGAGAGAGAGGAGAGCCAAGGGAGGAAGAAGTACCTAGATCCCGCCATTGGAGGAGCTTCGAAGCTCCGAATCGCAAGCCGACTCCGGATCCACGGAGGCAAAGCTACTGCGGTGCTTTTCGTCGGATTACTCTTCAATGGCGCCAAAGAGGAACTCTAGAGTAACGATCCTCATCTTGAGCATGAGTAGCTCTCTTTCTTTGCATAGGAAGCCCGCTCTCGCGAGTTTGCGGAGATTTGGAGGCGTTCCTTCGGGTAGATATGTGAAGTCCCCGTTGTTTAGAGTCCGTAAGCGAGAATGGACATAGGCATGATGTGTGAAGCCTACCCGGACATGTTGGTCTGGATCGGTGATGTTGCATTGCATAATGCCGGAGAAGACTCCGTGCTATTGATTGTTTTTCGGGTTTTCTACGCGGTAGATTGCAGCAGGGAGCCTTGGGGACTAACCTAAAGGTTCACCCGGAAAACTGGGCGGATACGAGATCTTGCCAACTTGGTGGCTTGAGAGCCAACTTGAACATAACCGGGTTATGTGACTTGTGATGGAAATGGGACTCAGCGAAAGTTTGACCCGCGTAAATGACTTAAATTGTCGTTGCGATGTGAGCACGGGTTAGATGGAACTGTACCCGTTCTATGTCGTTTGGTTAAAGAGACCTAAAGGCACGTGACACTTGCCGTTGGCATAGATTAGGGTCTTTGGCGGTTGATGACTTAAATTGTCGTGACCCAGGCCAGGAAGACAAATTGCTCATAGGTTTGGTCGTCCAAGTGGCGGTGGTGAGTCCGGAATGTCTATGGCTTTAATTGACGTGACATCGACCGGTTCACCGAGAATGTGCCCTGAGAGCACAGGGCGTGTGGCCGTGCGAGCCAACGTCTGTGATGAAATGGCTATATATATATATTGCTCGCTTATGCTAATGAAATGCAGGGAAGGAGCATCGCCGCCCCGAGTTGGGGGCGGGATCTTTATAATTTGGTCAGCATAGCTGACCGTTGCCTTGTTTTGCCACCGTGCGGTGGTTTGTTCCTTGCTGGTGCAGTTGGACCAAGTGGTCAATAGCGGGCTAAAGCCCGAATGCGAAGCCAGCCCTTGAAGGCCTAATTGGAAGTGTTTAGTGCTTTATTCATGTGTGACCGGCCTGCGTGCCGTGGTTTGTAAAACATGTAATTGGAAGTGAAATATTTTGTAAGGCCTTAAGTGTTATATTTTTGGGTATTTTGTATAACATTCCTATTCTGTACTAGTGGACATTCATGCTCTAATGTTGGGTTCTTTATTGCAACTTTTGTATAATGCTTCCGCTAGAATGCACTGTGTAGGACGTTTGAGATTGGTTGGATGGTTTCCATAAGTAACCACCCGGTCTGTCTGTGGCATATGGCGTCGGGCCCCGTCCGGACCTACTGCTATATGCTATGTGACGGATAGGGGGTGTTACAACCGCCACTAAGACGGCCAAACTTATGAGCAATTTGTCTTCTTGGCCTGGGTCACGACAATTTAAGCCATCGACCGCCGAAGACCCTAATCTATGCCAATGGCAAGTGCCACGTGCCTTTAGGTCTCTTTAACCGAACGACATAGAGTGGGTATGGTTCCATCTAACCCGTGCTCACATCGCAACGACAATTTAAGCCATTTGCGCGGGTCAAACTTCCACCGAGTCCCATTTCCATCACAATTCACATAACCCAGTTATTTTCAAGTTGGCTCTCAGGCCACCAAGTTGGCAAGATCTCGCATCCGCCCAGTTTTCTGGGTGCACCTTTGGGTTAATCCCCAAGGCTCCCTGCTGCAATCTAAGGCATAGAAAACCCGAAAAACAATCAATAGCACGGAGTATTCTCCGGCATTTATGCAATGCAACATCACCGATCCAGACCAACATGTCCGGGTAGGCTTCACACAGCATGCCTATGTCTGTTCTCGCTTACGGACTCTAAACAACGGGGACTTCACATATCTACCCGAAGGAACGCCTCTAACTCTCTGCAAACTCGCGAGAGCGGGCTTTCTATGCAAAGAAGGAGAGCTACTCATGCTCAAGAAGAGAATTGTTACCCTAGCGTTCCTCTTTGGCGCCATGGAAATGTAAGCGGATGAAAAGCACAGCACTAGCTTTGCCTCCGTGGATTCGGAGTCGGCTCGCGATTTGGAGCTTCGAAGCTCCTCCAATGGCCGGATCTAGCTCCTTCTTCCTCCCTTGGCTCTCCTCTCTCTCTAAGCTTTTAAAAAGATGATAACTTATGAAAAGTGAGGGCTTCTAAGTCCAATCCCGGGTATATCCCTTCAGGAACAACCCCCAGCCGTTGGATCATCAGTTAAAGAAATGAACGGCTTTGATTCGGGACTGAAATGCCCAATCTGGACCGCACACGGCCTGGCACACACCCGTGTCCAGGGCCGTATGCCTCATTCGCCGTCAAAATCGGCTCACCTGGAACCTCACACGGGTATCGAACACGCCCGTGTTTGACCAGACACGCCCATGTTTCACCTAACACGGCCGTGTGGCCGGCCGTGTACCCCCATCATTTTTCACCGAAAACAACCCGAGCACTGCACGGGTTCTAGTACACGCCCGTGTCCTTACCCGTGTCACCTCAACACGCCTGGGATCCAGGACGTGTACACGGTCTCGACACTCGACACTTCGTCGAGCGAAGAACGTCGAACTGATGACACGGCCTTGGACATGCTCGTGTCCTAGGGCGTGTGCCTTGTCTCGACACAATGTCGAGAGCAAAGTGTCGACTTCCCGGGACGAGTGTCGACACGTGTTGACACGCCCTGTGACACGCCCGTGTCGCAGGCCGTGTGCCATGTCTCGACACTTCGTCGAACGCAGAATGTCGACTTCGCGGGCTAAGTGTCGACACGGGTCGACACGCCCTGCGACACGCCTGTGTCGCAGGACGTGTGCCCAGTCTCGACACAATCTCCAGCTCAAAATTTCGACTTCCCGGCTGAGTTTCGACACAGCTTGACACGCCCTAGGACACGCCCGTGTCCCAGGCCGTGTGCCTTCAGCCAGAACCCAAAACTGGCCCAAAACGTCCCCCGTCGCTCTTTTGAGTTTCGGGGCGTTATAGAAAGAGAGGGTTAGACTCTTTATGGAAGCTTCTGACCCAAGGATATATATTACAGTTAAAGAAGGCCCATATATGCCAATGAAGATATCCATTCTGGATGCAAATCAGAAAACTCCCAAGGACTTTTCTGAAATGACTAAAGATGAAATCATTCTGGCCACTATGGACAAGAGAGCGCAGAATATAATTGTTAGTGCAATTGATGATGCAACATTTCAGAACTTAATTCATTGTGAAACCTCTAAAGAAATGTGGGACACATTAATAGTTTATATAGAGGGATCAGAAGAAGTAAGACAAGATAGGATGTCTTTGTTAAATCAGGAATATGAAAGCTTCAGACAAGGAAAGTCTGATAGCATTACAGAATGTTACAAGAAGTTCTATAGGATAGTTAATGAGTTGATGTCCTATGGAAGAGAATTCAGCAACTATAAGCTGAATGAGAAGTTCTTAAGATCCCTGACTAAGGACTGGGACACCAAGATTTGTGCCATTAGGGAAGTGGCCAAACTAGCTGACATACCTCCTCCAACTTTGTTTGGAAAACTGCTATGTTATGAGATGCAGTTAATGGCTAGAAAGAAGGAAGAGAAGAATACTAGAGTGGAGCACAAGGAAAAGACTGTGGCCTTCAAGACTGAAGCCACTAAGAAGTATAGAAGCAGGTCTCCATCTCCACCTCAAATAATTGCAGAGGCTGTCACAGATAATTCAGATAGCAAGAATTCAGATCGCAGTGAAAGTGATGAAGGCTTTGCTGCTTTTACTAAGCATTTTCAAAAATTTCTGAAGAAGAAGCAGTGGAGGTCTAAGCCTTCCACTTCTCAGCCAAAAGATTACTACTATCAGAAGAGAAAGTCATCCAGGAATGACAGAAGAAGGCCCAAACCAAGCAAAGCTACATCCTCAAAGATTGTGTGCTATTGCTGCAATAGACCGGGACATGTAGTGGTTGACTGTCCTGAAAAGGGGAAGGAGTCAGCTGACAAAAAGAAGATTCAGGTTAAGAGCAAAAAGGAAAAGTCCTTTGTTGCTAAGAAAGACAAGAGTCTGACAGATCAGTCATCTTCAGAAACAGAATCAGAAGCTGAAGCCTATATTGTATTATTTGCTGAAGAGGAAGAAGATGAGTTCATGCAACTAATGAACTCAATTTATGAGCATGAGGACCATCAGTGTAAGGGACTGATGGCTTTATCTGAAGGAGACAAGAACCAGGATCAGCCTGGACCAAGTAAGGTACAAAGTTGTTCTTCTAGTTCAATTTATAGTACTGAGTCAGAATCAGATACATCTGCATCAAGAGATGTGGGTGGGTCTGAATATGAAGGAGATATTCATCAGTTTAATTGATGAATATAGGGACTTGTTGCAGGCCTTGAAGAAAAGCAAAACCTTGGCCAAAACTCAGGCAAAGGAGATTGCTAGTCTTAAATTGGCTACTGCTGATTCAGACAAGTTGTTTGATCAGAAACTGAATGATATAGACAGACTGAAAAAACATTACTAATATTTAGATGGGTACTATTACATTTAAGAATGATCAAATTAGAAATCTGGAGGTTAGACTTCAGAAGGAGAAAGATATTGTGGCTAGATTTTCTACACCTAAATCTATTTTACCCTTGATAGATGAATTTGTACCTCAAAAGGGTAAGGCTGGATTAGGGTTTAAAAAGCTTGTCTGAACTGCAAGGTCCAAATCTAAGGGCAAAGCTCCAGCACAAAACATAAAGCCTGCTGTAGATACTTCAGCCAGGGTTGTACCTAAACAAAGGTACAACAAGTTTGAGTGTTGATGTTGTGGCAAGATAGGCCACTTTGCCTTAGATTGTTGGCACAATTCAAGTGTCAAGGAGAGTAGCAAACTACCTGCTAGAAGAGCTACAGGTAGTTTTGTTAAAAGTCAGACTAACTTGCACCAAGGACCCAAGAGTTATTTGGGTTCTAAGGTTAAGTAATCTATTTTGCAGGTGAGTCCAAGTGGCCATGCCCCTATATGGTACTTGGACAGTGGATGTTCCAGGCACATGACTGGAACAAGGGGGTTGTTGAAGGACTATACACCTATCAAGGATGGCCCTAAAGTTACCTTTGGTGGTTCAGAAAAACGAATCATCAAAGGCTTTGGTAATATTTCTAGTAACCTGATTACAATTACTCAAGTGGCTTATGTAAAGGGTTTGAAACATAACCTCATTTGCATAAGTCAGCTGAGTGATGTAGGATATGACATCTTATTTATCAAGAATGGTTGTCATATCAAAAGGTCAGGTGATCAAAAGATCATTTTGACAAGATATAGGAAGAGAAATGTCTATTGTCTTGACTTTGTGTGTGAGAACAATGTTTCTCCTATTTGTCTTGTAGATGATGAGAGAGTCTCACATTGTGTTAAATGGCATTAGAGGCTGGCTCATCTTAACTATAAGACAATTAGCCAACTCTTTAGCAAAGAGTTAGTGAGGAATGGTCCTCAAGTTATATGAATAAAGGATGGGATATGCTCAGCTTGTCAAAAAGGCAAGCAGACCGAATCCACCTTTTCATAGTCTTGAGAACAAGAATTCTGTGAGGTGTATATACCTCTTGCATATGGATCTTTTTGGTCCTATGCCAGTTCACAGCCTAGGTAGGAAGGTCTACACATTTGTGGTAGTAGATGACTATTCAAGATATTTCTGGGTGTTCTTCCTAGGACAAAAATCTAAAACCTCAAATATCTTATATAGTTTTGTTAAACAAATTCAGAATGAATTGGACAGTACAGTGGTCAAAATCAGAAGTGACCATGGTACTGAATTTCTGTCTGAAAGTATGACAAAATTGAGTGAAGAGTTTGGGATTTTTCAGGAATTTTACTCACCAAGAACACCTCAGCAAAATGGTATTGCTGAAAGGAAAAATAAAACATTGATAGAGGCTGGTAGAACCCTATTGAGTGACACTTCTCTCCCAGAATATTTCTGGGCTGAGACAGTAAACACTGCATGTTATGTGATCAATAGGGCTACTATGACCAAGTGCCACAAGAAGACTCCCTATGAGATTGTGAAGGGCAGAAAACCAAATTTATCCTATTTCAGGATTTTGGTTGCAAGTGCTATATACTTAACAATGGGAAGTCTTATCTAACCAAGTTTGCTGCCAAATCCCAAGAGGGGATCTTTGTTGGGTACAACAACAATAGTAAGGCTTATAGGATCTACAACTTGATTACTCAAGTTGTAGAAGAGTCTGTACATGTAGTTTTTGATGAAGAAAGGATCATTAATAGTGAATTGCCAAGTAGTGTTTGCAGCTCTACAGGTATAACTGAGAGGATGGACAAGCTTACCATTGTAGAAGGTTCTACTGCAACTCAGCAAGTGGAAAATGGTGGCTGCTGTTCAGGGGGAGTACAAGACTCTCTAGATGCAGAAGAAGACCAAGAGGTGCAGCTAAATGAAGAGGCTGAAGGTGTACAACCTGAAGACAGGCTGCCTCTAGCAAATAGACACTTAAAGGATCATCCAGCCAATCAAATAATTGGTGATCCCAGACAAGGAGTGCAAACAAGAAGAAGTAATTTGAGTACAGTTCTTTACTCCAGCTTCCTATCCCAAGTAGAACAAAAGAAGTTTGAAGAAGCAGTTCTAGACTCTCATTGGATTGATGCCATGCAAGAGGAGCTGAATCAGTTCAAAAGATGCAAGGTCTGTGAGCTAGTTCCTAAACCCAAGGACCACAATATTATTGGAACTAAGTGGATCTTTAGGAACAAGTTGGATGATAATGGAATCATTATAAAGAATAAAGCTAGGCTGGTTGCAAAAGAATATAAGCAGGAAGAAGGTATTGATTTTGATCAAACCTCTGCTCCAGTAGCAAGACTGGAAGCAATAAGGATGTTCCTTGCCTATGCAACATATCAAGGGTTTAAGGTATATCAAATGGATATAAAGTTAGCTTTTCTGATGAAAATCTGAAGGTAGTAGTATATGTAGAGCAGCCATCAAGTTTTGTTGATTCTCTAAAACCTGATTATGTTTATAGACTTAGGAAGGCTTTGTATGGGTTAAAACAAGCCCCAAGGGCTTGGTATGAAACCCTGTCTAGTTACCTCATTGAGAACAAATTCTCAAGGGGGAAAATAGACAAGACTCTATTCCTTAGGGAATCTAAAGGCAAGATTATCTTAGTTCAAATATATGTAGATGACATAATATTTGGGTCTACAGAAAGTAGTCTTTGCAGAAAGTTTGCAAAACTTATGCAAGGAAAATTTGAAATGAGTAGTATGGGGGAACTTAAGTAATTCTTGGATCTCCAAGTAAGACAGACTGAAAACGGCCTGTCCATATGTCAGTCTAAGTTCACCCTAGAGTTAATAAAGAAGTATGGTATGGAATCATTCACTACCATGAAAACTCCTATGAGGTCAAGCATGTCTCTAAGCAAAGATGATGCAGGGAAACCTGTAGATGAAACTTTGTATAGAGAGATAGTTGGCTCCCTATTGTATTTGACTGCTAGTAGACCAGATATCATGTATGCTACATGTGTCTGTGCTAGGTACCAAGCATGCCCTAAAGAATCTCATCTGACTACAATCAAAAGGATTTTGAGATATCTTAAGGGCACACCTTATCTAGGCCTTTGGTACCCTAGGAATGGAGATTTTGTACTGGTAGGTTATTCAAATGCAGATTTTGCAGGCTGCAAGGAAGATAGGAAGAGTACTATAGGAACCTGTCAATTTCTAGGTGGAAGGCTGGTGTCTTGGAGCAGTAAGAAGCAGACCAGTGTGGACATCTCCACAGCTGAGTCAGAATATGTTATTGCAGGAAGCTGATGTGCACAAGTTTTATGGATTCAACACCAGTTAGAAGATTATGGTATTAAAGTAAGTAGAACACCTTTACTTTGTGATTCTACAAGTGTAATTTCTATAGCTAATAATCCTGTCTCACATAGTAGGACTAAGCACATAGAAATTAGATACCATTTTCTTAGAGAACATGTGGAAAAAGAGGACATTTCCCTAGAATATGTTAAAACAGATAATCAGATAGCTGATATGTTTACTAAGACCCTAGATGAAACCAAATTCAATAAGTTTAAAATTGAATTAGGTATGTTAAACTTAGAATAGTTTTAAAAAAAAATTGGTTAAGTAAAATGGTGTCGACACAAGGAGTTGTCTGTGTCGACACATAGAAGTGGTGTCGACATTTCCGAGAAAAGGTGTCGACACATCTAGACAGTCTGTGTCGACACTTCAGAGAATTAGTGTCGACACATGCAGTGTAGGTGTCGACACATCCAGGGTGGTGTCGACACTTAGATCTAACACAGAATTCATCGAGTGAAGTTTCGACTAATCGTCGAGCAGAGATGTATAAGTGTCGACACATATATTCTATGGACTATATTTGTGTCGAGACATAGTTGTCGAGACAATAGAAGTAAGTGTCGACACTTTTCAACAGTGTCGACACATTTCAAGTATTTTGACGCGTCTTTTCACATTCGATTTTAGAAAGGTATTAATAGGTCTTCAACATTGTTTGTCGACACGCTCACCATAGTTTCGAGACTAAACTTGTGTGTCGACATCTCTCTTCTCTAAATTCAAAATTTCTCCAAACCCTAATGGCGCCCAAGCTAGAAGAGAACGTCAATGAAGGTTATGAGCTAGTGCGACATGCTTTTGACGACGCGGAACCAGAAATTCAAGGTATTGTAACCGTAGTTGCAAAGACTGGGTTAGAGTATCTAGTTTTAGAGCCAATCAAGATTTGGAAGAAGGAGGTCCTCGAATTCTTTAGTGCAGCTACCCTTGATGAAACTGGTCTTAAGATTAAATCAAAAGTCCATGGAGTTAAGGTGAAGGTCACCCAGAAAAGTCTAAGAAAAGTTCTACATCTCCTTAGAACTAAAGAAGAGGAAGATGTACCTGCATCAAGGATAAGGGAGGCACTGCAATGGTGTGGATTAGATTCAAACATGAAGATTGGATCAATTTTTAACAGGAAAGGGATGAACATACAAGGAAAGTTTTTATCTGAAATAGTAGGAAAGGTGATTCTGAGCAAGCTAGGTGGGCATGATAGAATATCAGCTCACATGTTCAGTTTAATGACAAGGATCATTTTCAAGCTCAAAACTGATTGGTCAGCAGTGATGCTTGACAAAATTAAAGAAAGTCTGAAGAAGCCCAATCTGGGTAGGATTATGAGTTTGATCTTGGCTGGAACTATTCCAGAAGTGATGAACTAAGCTGCAGGTTCTAAGATAAACCATATGAGGAGAATGGATGTTAGGATTATCTCAAGGTGGGATAGGGTATTGACAAAGGAAATGCCTACTCCCGAAAAGGAAGTTTCTCAACAGAAGAAGAAGAAAGTCATTGTGGCTCCTGAATCCTCAAGTAGCTCAGAGGAGCAAGTAGTTTTCACTTCTGATGAGGATGAAGTTGATAAGGAAGCAGCTGATGTTACAGGAAGGTCACCAGTAAGGACTGAAGATGCCCAGAGGCAGGGGGAGCTACCATCTGCTAGCCCCATTCAACTGGATCCACTCTAGGGGAAGCCTCAACATGTGGATGAGCCAACTCACTTAGAAAGTGAAAGGGCAACCCAAACAATTCTTGAGGTAATCAATGAAGTTAATCAATCAATTTTCCATATTGAGGATGTAGTATTGACTGAATCATTACTTGATGTTGATCAGCAAACTCAGATACATAGTCAACCACAAGATGTTGTCGTGGAAGACATATCAGTTGCTGATAATGCTCCTGAGATAAGAGATTCTCCAGTCCATAATCAACAGGAATTTACTCTAGAAGAGCTGTTCCCTGATTTATTACAGACTGATTTTGAGGGAGAGAAAGCAGCTTTTGAGGGGGAGAAGGTCCATCTTGAGGGGGAGCATTTAGAGGAAACTGCAAGAAATGAGAATGAGGAGCAAAGGGTGCAGGGGGAGTTACCTAAGACTACACAAGACTTGCATCCTAGTCCTAAGGAAAGGGTAGACATTGCCAGTACTTCTGCTTCTGAGGATGAAGAGACTGCTAGAGCCAAGAAAAGAAAGCTACAGGTCTTCAAAAGGAGAAGCCAGAACTACAAGAAAACACTGCAAACCATTGTTCCACAACAAGCTCCAACTTCTGATTATAGTTCTTTGTTGGTGGCTTTGTAGATCAAGATGGATGAGCAAATGAAGGCTCTAGAAAAATATATGGATGAAGGACATAAATCACTTCAATTTGATTTGGCTCAAGAAATAATATCTATAAGATTTGAAGTGAATCAAAATAAGAAGGAAATGACTGACTGTTTTCATAAAAGAGGTAATATAGTGGTTTATCTGGCTACTCATCAAGAGAAGATAAACACACAGGTTGATGATATGGCAGTGAAATAAGGATATGTACTAGAAAATCAGATTAGGATGAATGATAATCTGACTGCCTCTCATAATGCCATTGTAAGTGAAATGAAAAATATAGCTACTCCACAGACAGCAGTATGTACTCCTGCTAAAGAAGCATTTGATAAGAAATTACAAGAGAGCCTAACTACTGTTAAAACTGCCATTGAAGATTCTAAAAAGGCTATTACTGAAAAGCTCCAAAAGTTAAAACCTTTTTATAAAGATGGTGTTAACTATCTGAATGCTCAGATCAGATTTCAAAAGGATGATCTTAGGGATCATATAGAAAGAGAAGTCATAAAGGGGGAGAGGGTATTAGTCAAAGCAGGCTCTGACCATGATAAATGGATTTCAAACAGCATCAGAGCTACCCTTGGATATCCACCCTTGTGTGATGATGATAATGTAGAAGAATCTGGGACAAATCCTGCATATTTTGGAGGTGATCCAGCTGAAGTTGCACAAGTAATCTACCCTCCAGCTGATTTTGAGATGATACATCAGGAGGTACAATCTATGTATAGCCCTCCAGAGGGTAATCAGAATATTATTTTTGAGAAAGTAGTACAGCCTATGCCAGAGGCAGTATTAAAAGAGCAAGAGGCAGTATTAAAAGAGCAAGAAGCTCAATTATCTAAGAAGAGGTTCAGAGAACAAGCAGAGTTAAGGCCTGATTTTAAATAGTGGAGCCCAACTTCTAGGAATATCATATTGACTGCTTGGAAAGCTGCAAAGGATAATTTCCTAGAAAGCGGCAAATGGTACTCTGACCAAGAATGGAGAAAACATGAAGCTAGGCAAGAAGCCATAGTACAATACAAAAGAAAGGCTAAACTAGGGAAGCTACATCCTAATGTACAGGAGCCTAGCAAGTATTTCCCTAAGCCTTATCATTATTTTGAGAGACAGAAGATAAGGGCTGAAGAACAGAAGAAGAAAGATCTTAAGGGAAAGAAGCCTGCTGATGACAATGATGCTCCAGTTCAAGCCAAGATTCAATCTGGAAAGGGCATTGTTATCAAGGAGCCAGAGCAGCCATAGGATAGAATTTTCTTAAGTTTACAACTTTGTAATCATTTGCATTAAACTCCATGTAAACTTTTGATTAATAAAACTTTTGGAAGTTGTAACAAAACAATATTTAATGTTCAGTCTATTATATTGTTATTCTGAGAAGATTGTTTATACATGTTTTGTTAAGTATTTACCCTGTCATATAATACAGTTATACATCATATTGAGTATTTGTTATGTATGGTGTATATCATTGACTAAGGGTTATGACTTCTCCAAATAGGGGGAGATTGTTGGGTATATTGAAAATGTGTACCAGATTTGAAGAAGCCTCAACCTACTCAATGATATACATCAAGGTGTATTTGATGTGCTTTGAGTTTATATGTGTAGGTTAAGTAATTGCAGGAAATGCAGAAAAGTTTCAAAGTCCATGTGTCGACACCTAGAGATGCAATGTCGACACTTATGAAGGCTTGTGTCGACACATAGAGAAGCTATGTCGATACTTGGAGTATTTGTGTCGACACCAGGAAAGGCAGAGTCGACACCAGAAGAAGAGTGTCGACACATACAGGAAGTGTTGACACACTGTGAAGATTACTCAACATATATCATGTCGACACTAAGAGGCAGTGTCGACACCCAGAGAAGCTTAGTCAACATCAAATGTGTCGATACTTGGAGGCTGTGTCGACACTCAGCAAGCTTCAACAAAGTTAAAGTAAAAGAAGTACTTGTGTCGACACAAAGGAGATGTGTCGACACTCAGCAAGTTTCAACACAAGAAGGCATGTGTCGACACAAACGAGATGTGTTGACACTCAGCAAGTTTCAACACAAGAAGGCATGTGTCGACACAAAGGAGATGTGTCGACACACAGCAGAATTCAACTAAGTTTTAAAGAAAAAGTACTTGTGTCGATACACAGAATCAGTGTCGACACATTCAACAGAAGGCTTGTGTCGACACACAGAATCTGTGTCGACACATTCTGAAAAAGCAGTGTCGAGAAGCTGTTACAACAACACAAGGAGTTGTGTAGACACCATCAAGGCTAGTGTCGACACTTAGTCCACTTGTTTCGACACTTGGTCTATTTGTGTCGACACATAATGAAGAACAGTCTCGACAATTTCAGACATAGACAGTATTTTCAAGAAGTGCTGGATGACTTGACAGCTACCATTTCAACCGGTCAACTGCAACTGTCAGAGCTATCAGAAGTTTGTTAGAAACCGGATCAGCCGGTTACCTTGGAGGAAGACTATATAAAGGCCTTTCTCCTTCAATAGAAGGGGATTGATCACAATTAAGAGACAGAACAATCATCAATCAATCAGAAGATTAAAGTTTAAGAAGATCAAGACAGATCCAGAGAAAACAATAAATCAGTATTTTGAAGAAACTTCAGATTTACTTGGAGAGAGAGAACTCCAGTAATTGAAGTCAAGAAAGAGACTTGTTAATCAAATCTCTTAAGGAGCAGGTTCTGAACCAGACTGCAAAGTAGGATCCAGATTTAATTCTCCATCCTAAGAAGGAAGTTGCCAGCCGGTCTACTTCAAGAAGATCAACTTTACTGAGTTCAGACTCAAGAAGCCTTGAAGAAAGCAAAGACAAAGTTGATCATAGGAATCGGTGCTATCAAGAACTGATCAAGAAGATTGCCCTCTTCATTCTCTCAAACCGAGTGGTGATCTAAAATCATTTTATTATCTTTTTGTAGGATCCTAAGGGATCTGAGTTTTAAGCCTAAATTTATAAAGGCTGAGGTAGGGCTTTTCAGCCTGAGTGTAGGAGAAACAATTCTCTGAGTGTAGGCCTTGTTGAAGGCTGAGGTTGGGCTGTTTAGCCTGAGTGTAGGTCTTGTTGAAGACTGAGTGGTAGGGCTTTGTGCCTGAGTTGTAGGAGTGGGGACACTCTGAGTTGTAGGAACCTGGATTGTGGTTCTGAGCTGTAAGATTTGAGGATCTGAGGAGAAGTGCAGAAGTTTGGCCGAATCTAGTACACTACTAGATAGGCGAAGGGGGAAAGTGGATGTACCCAGATCTTGGGGAACCACTATAAACACTGTCTGCACTCTGTGAATGTTTGTTTCTGTGGTTGCTATGTTGTAATAGTTGTAGAATTGCATTTGCTGCTTAAAGTTCATAACAGTTTATCTACCTTTAAAGTAAAAAAGAAAAAAGTACACCTATTCACCCCCCCCCCCCTCTAGGTGGTTAGGAACTATTTCTTTCAACTTTGCTGACAGAGACAGAGTTTCAAGAAGTGACTAGAAGACTTGACAACAGCCATATCCAACCGGTCTACTGCAACTATCAGTGCTGTCAGAAGTTTGTTAGAAACTGGATAAGCCGGTTACCATGGAGAAAGTCAATATAAGGACATTCTCTATCAACAGAAGGGACATGACTAAAATGATAAGAATAACACACATAGAGATACATACAAACTGAAGAAGATTTTCAACAGAAGATCTAAGAAGACATTCTCAAGTGGTGATCTACTCAGAGTTTGTCAAGAGAATTCAAAGAAGAATTCAGAAGAATCTTCAGAAGAAGTTGGAGAGAGAGAGCTCCATCTATTCAAGTGAAGAAAGGGAATTACATCAACAAGTCTCTCAAGTGCAGAGTTTAAACGAGTCTGCCAAGAAGGATTCAGATTGATTTCTGAATTTCAAGAAAGAAGCTGATTGAGGATCAACTTCAAAGGATATCAACCCTACTGTGTTTAGGTTCAAGAAGCTTTGAAGAATGCTAAGTCAGGTCGATCTCTAACATCAGACTCTTTCAAGAACTTATCAAGAAACTGTCCATCCCGGGCATGTACCTAGGGCGTGCAACCCAGAGGAATGAAGCAATTGGTCCGAAACTGCATTCTGTGGAAATTTAGTGTACACGCCCTCTGCCACGCCCGTGTCACATCCGACACGGGCGTGTTCTAGAGGCGTGTCCCCAGGTTCCGAGGAATCGCCGCAATGCGCTCGTTTTTCCTGCTCCACCATCGCACCGAAAGTGTCACGCCCCCGGGTCACGCCTGACCCGGGTGTGCCATATGGGTGTATACTTCAACAAGCACGCACGTTACCTCCAGCATTCAATTCCAGCTCAACAAAGCCACGCCGCAAAGAACACTCCCCAGGTACACGCCCTACCAAGGCGTGACATTTGGGCGTGTACTTCAGCTACTTCGCCAGAATTAAATTCCAGCCCGAAAAAGTCCTGCCGAATGTGTCACGCCGCAGGGTCATGCCCAACCCGGGCGTGACAGTGGGCGTGACCCGACCCGAAAAAATCTATAAATAGATCCCATCTCTAAGGGTTCAGACACACCTTTGGCTGAGAGGGAGAGGTTCTGCCCCTCTGTTTAATGTTCCTTTTATGCTCTTTTTCTCTCGTTTTGTATTATCCTTAATCCTAGTTAGTTAAGCTTTTGTAATAGCTTTTATTAATGCTTTAGTTGCTAATGATAGGGCCAGAATAGGATTTCAATTTCATGCACTTGTAATCTCGTTCAATTTCATGCTGTAAGCTCGTCTTGATTTTAATAAAAGTGATCATGTTGTCTTCTCTTTACTACTTCGTGTCTTTATGCTTTACTACTCATCCCGCCTCTTCCACCTCACCATGATTAACTAATCCTCCATGCACTCGATCTTGTTGATCTGAGATTCGAGTGATTAAGTTATGATGCTTTGAATCTTACCTTTCCTTTTTAGGGTTTAGCCTTGAATTACTCTTGATTTATCACGGGTTGGAGGTATATCATCGATATATACTCTCCACCTTTGCTTCATTTTGGGCTAGCTGAGAGGCCAAAAGTTTGAAATGAGCACTCAAGAGTAAAGGGAGTTGTTCGCACCCCTCGAGAGAGGCAGACGTTCAATTCTCTCGGATTGGAGTAAAATCCAATAGAAGGGTTCGCAGCATAAAGCGGGTTTTAGTCCTCCGATTCGGACGAACGTTCGGTCAGACCTTCCTAAACTCAGATGGGCATGACTTCGAGAGAAGCATGTTCATGCTTTTAGAACCTCCGCGGTCAAGGTCTCTTGCCTTATTAATTGAAAAAGTTTATTATTGCATCTTTTGATCAACTTAAGCCGAGTTGATTCTCGATCGAGTACTATCGCTTAATCATCATTTAGCTTTTCTCAAAATTGCAAGTAAAACATTCTCACTTCTCTAATTTAGTAAGCAACCCCAAAACAACTTTTAATTGATAAGATAATAGTAACTCCTTGAATTAGAAGTACTCAATTCGCCCCGGGTAATACGACCTTGATATTGAACTTAATATCCTATACTATATGTGACAAGGTATACTTGCATTCATCGCATATAGAATCGGAGAACATCTCACAACTACACTTCCACCTTCTCCTCCCTTAACTTTGTCTTCTCCACGCATAACCCCTTCTCCGCTAAAGAATTTTATATCAAGTTTTTGGCGCCGTTGCCGGGGACTCATGTTTTGATATTTCGAAAAAAAGATAGCTATTAATTTTATTATTTTTCCTTTTCTCTAGCTCTCGTAACGGTTTTATCTCTTCCCCCCCCCCCCCTCTTCCTCTCTTTTTAAGTGTATGACCCGAGAAAGCTCATCGATTATTCCTTTTGATCCTGAGATAGAGCGCACCGCTTTGCGTCGCCTCCGTTCTCATGACCAGGAATCGCATTTAGGCATCGAAGAGTCGATCGGGGACACTGCCACAGAAACGATGGATCCTAATCCGCCCAACCCAAATGAGGCCCAACAAAGGACTATGTCCTATTATGCGAGGCCGAACCTGGAGGGTACACAATCAAGTATTGTTCGCCGCACAGTGGCGAACAATAACTTTGAGATCAAGTCCAGCATCATCCAAATGGTGCAGCAGTAGGTAACCTTCGATGGTCTCCCAGACGAGGATCCAAATTGTCACATTGCAAAATTTCTCGAAATTTGTGATACTTTTAAAATTAATGGAGTCTCAGATGACGCCATTCGATTACGTCTCTTCCCTTTCTCTTTGCGGTCAAAGGCCAAGCAGTGGCTGAGCTCTCTTCCTAGAGGGTCCATCACCACGTGGGCCGAGATGGCAGGGAAATTTCTTACCAAGTATTTCCAGCCTGCAAAGACCGCCAAATTGCGCACGGATATTGCATCCTTCATGCAAATAGACTCGGAGACACTCTACGATACATGGGAGCGCTTCAAGGAGCTATTGCGAAGGTGCCCACACCACGCGCTTCCAATTTGGCAACAAGTGCAAATATTTTATAACGGCCTAAATTCCTTAACAAGGCAAATGATCGACGCGCCCGCTGGGGGGACACTAAATAACAAAACCCCAGAGGCCGCTCAGGAACGTTTTTGAGGAAATGGCTATGAATTCATATCAATGGAATGCGCCCCATGTGCGGGCTAACAAACCAGCAGGAGTCTTTGAAATTGACGCTACTTCGAATCTTGCCCTCCAAGTTGAGCGGTTAACAAAGCAAGCGGCGGAGATGACTGCTTCCTCCGCCACTCCTCCTTGGTTTAATAATTATAATAACTCTGCTTTTACAGAAGAGCATGTTGACTTCATGGGAAATGCTCCTCGGCCCTCCTATAACCCGAACAACGCAACATACAATAACACTTACAATGCGGGTTATAGGAGCCATCCGAATTTCTCATGGAGCAACCAAGGAAATGCTCAATGCCCCCATAACCGCCCTCATAATCATAGCCAACCATTTAATCTAGCTCCCCCCTTAAATTTAAATCCACCTGGTTTCCAACCGCAACAGGCAAAGCCCTCTTCACTTGAAGAGGTCTTTGCCAAATACGTTGCTACAAATGAAACAAATATCAGGAATATTGCCGGGTCCATCAAAAACTTGGAAAACCAAGTGGGACAGCTAGCCAAGATGATCTCCGATCGGCAACAAGGAGCTTTGCCAGGCAATACCGAGCAAAATCCAAGAGAAAGTACAAACTCCATTACCCTCCGCATTGGAAAAGAAGTTGCTATACCAAGCGAACCTATGGTACCTCTCCCTTCTCCTCTCTCTCCTCCTGTTATTTTAGCTTCAAATTTGTCTACTATGCCTACACCATATATGTCTAATCCAAAAATATCGTATCCGTCTAAACTTAAAAATGAACGCGCTGAAGAAAGTTACAAAAAATTTTTAGAAATTCTAAAAACAATTCATATAAATGTGCCGTTCTGCGAGGCTATCTCTCAAATGCCGAAATACGTGAAATATCTCAAGGAGCTCTTATCAAATAAGAAAACGCTCGAGGATATTTCGCATATTTCCTTAAATGCAGAATGCTCCGCGGTTGTGCTCAACAAATTACCCTGCAAAGCGAATGACCCGGGAAGGTTCTCCATCTCGTGCCTATTCGGTAATTCGTTGGTCAAACATGCATTGGCGGACTTGGGAGCAAGCATAAATCTCATGCCCTTTTCGCTTTTTAAAAAATTAGGTCTAGGGTCTCCGAACCCCACTCGTATGAGCATACAGCTAGCCGATCGTTCTGTGAAATTTCCGATAGGGATTGTGGAGGCTGTCTTGGTCAAGGTGGACAAATTCATCTTCCCGGTGGATTTTGTCATCCTAGACATTGAAGAGGATGCCGATGTACCCCTGATACTCAACCTCCCCTTCCTTGCCACCTCCCGCGCTATTATTGATGTTAGTGATGGAAAGCTCCTCCTTCGGGTTGGAGATGATGAAATCACTTTCAGCATTAATCCCTCCATACGCAACACCCTAGAGCAAGATGATTCCTGCTTTTATTTAGAGGAATTCTTCGAAACTGATTTTTTTGTGCCTTTGGAATTAATTTCTCCACCATTTGATGAATCTCTTATCACTGATCTCTTTTGCTTAGAGGATGTCTCTCGCACTACCCTCCCCGAATCGCTTCCCATGGACACCATAAAATTCAAAACCTCTTACGAGGAACCACCCATATTGGAGCTTAAGAAACTCCCCCCTCATCTGCAGTATCTTTTCCTCGAAAATGACTCTAAGCTATCGGTTATTATCTCCTCGGATCTGAGCAACTCAGAAAATCTGAGTTGACTCTAGTTTTGCAAAATCACCGCCATGCAATTGCGTGGCAGTTATCCGATATTAAGGGGATTAGCCCATCATTCTGTACACACAAGATTTTCTTAGATAATAACTTTCGTAGTACTATCCAGCCCCAACGACGTTTAAATCCAAACATGAAGAACGTCTTGAAGGCTGAGGTTATTAAGCTTCTAGATGTGGGAATTATCTATCCCATCTCTGATAGTACTTGGGTAAGCCCAGTCCAGGTCGTGCCAAAGAAAGGCGGAGTCACAGTAGTGGCCAATGAAAATAATGAATTAATTCCAACCCGTACTATTACGGGTTGGCGGATGTGCATTGATTACCGCAAACTCAATGATTCCACCCGAAAAGACCACTTCCCGCTCCCCTTTATCGACCAAATTTTAGAACGACTTTCCGGTCACTCCTTCTACTGCTTTCTCGACGGTCTCTCGGGGTACCTCCAAATACCTATTTCACCTTAAGACCAAGAGAAGACTACCTTTACCTGTCCATTTGGTACCTTCGCTTATAGACGGATGCCATTTGGTTTATGTAATGCACCGGCTACATTTCAGCGATGTATGCTGGCGATATTCCATGAATTGGTAGAAGAAGTAATGGAGGTTTTTATGGATGACTTCTTGGTGTTTGGTAGTTCTTTTGCGAATTGTTTAAAAAATCTCGAGCGCGTGTTGATTCGTTGTGAGGAAACTAACTTAGCCCTCAACTGGGAGAAATGTCATTTTATGGTCCAAGAGGGATTAGTCCTCGGCCATAAGATTTCAGGCAAGGGGATCGAGGTCGACCGGGCCAAGATCGAAATTATTGAAAAGCTCCCCCCTCCAACGAATATTAAAGCCATTCGTAGTTTTCTTGGGCACGCGGGATTTTATCGGCGTTTTATCCAAAATTTTTCCAAAATAACGAAGCCAATCACCCATCTTCTCGAGAAAGAGTCACCTTTCAATTTTAACAACGATTGTCTTCTTGCTTTCAATTTAATAAAAGAAAAATTAGTAAACTCTCCAATTCTAGTTGCTCCGGACTGGTCGCTCCCTTTCGAAATCATGTGCGATGCTAGTGATACTGCGGTAGGCGCGGTCTTAGGCCAGCGGGTGGATAAATTATTCCACCCGATTTATTATGCAAGCAAGACACACACGTCTGCACAGGCCAACTACACCACCACCGAGAAAGAGCTCCTAGCAATTGTTTTTGCCTTTGATAAGTTTAGGTCTTATATCAGCCTCTCCAAAGTAATCGTTTTTACGGATCACTCAGCTATTCGTTTTTTATTTAGCAAAGCGGACGCAAAGCCCCGCCCTTTGCGATGGATCCTCCTCTTGCAGGAGTTTGATTTAGAAATCCGGGACAAAAGAGGGGCCGAAAATTTGGCGGCCGATCATTTATCTCGTTTAGAAAACCCTGCCAGCGAATTATTAGTGGAAGCCGACATTAACGATAAATTCCCTTAAGTGCGCCTCTTCGCTCTCGAAAATTCAAAAGATTATCTCATGCCCTTGTTCGCCGACTTTGCCAATTATTTAGTGGCTCGGGTCTTGCCAAAGGAATTCTCAAGTCAGAAAAAGAAGAAATTCTTTACTGATTTAAAGAATTACTTTTGGGAAGACCCTTTCTTAATCAGAGTCTGTGCGGATCAGGTTGTGCGGCGTTGCGTTTCGAGTGAGGAAGGAGTGCAAATATTGGGACATTGCCATGAAGGACCAACAGGTGGTCATTATCAAGTGAACCGCACCGCAAGAAAGGTGCTGGAGGCGGGCTTCTATTGGCCCACGCTATTCAAGGATGCTCACACCCTAGTGAGTAATTGCGATAGTTGCGAGCGGGCAAGCAATATCTCACGGCAGGACGAGATGCCTCAAAATATTTTCCTCGAATGTGAAATTTTTGATCTTTGGGGCATCAACTTCATTGGCCCCCTTCCCCGCTCTTATCAAAATAAATACATTCTCGTAGCTGTCGACTATGTATCAGGTGGACGAAAGCGCAAGCACTCCCCACCAACGATGCACGAGTCGTTGTAAAATTTCTAAAAAAATTATTCTCTCGATTTGGCACGCCACGCGCTATAATTAGTGACAGGGGAACCCATTTCTGCAATAGCCAGTTTGCCAAAATTTTGGCAAAATATGGAGTGACGCACAAACTTTCCACCGCCTATCACCCCAAGACGAGCGGTCAAGTCGAGGTTGTTAATCGAGAATTGAAACGTATTTTAGAGAAAACCGTATCATTAAACAGGAAGGATTGGGCACTAAAACTAGATGATGCCATATGGGCCTATCGAACGACATATAAGACCGCCATCGGCTGCACGCCGTATCGCTTTGTTTATGGTAAGGCTTGCCACCTTCCAGTTGAGTTAGAGCACCGTGCATTTTGGGCTCTCAAAACATTAAATCTAGATCCAACCCTAACCACCGAACACCGTAAATTTCAGCTCAATGAACTCGATGAGTGGCGGGCGAACGCTTACGAGAGTAATCGGCTTTATAAAGAGCGAACAAAGTTCTACCATGACAAAAATATTAAATTTCCTAAATCTTTTTCGCCGGGCGATCTCGTCCTTCTTTATAACTCTCGGCTTCGCCCCTTTCCAGGAAAATAAAAATCGCGATGGTCCGGCCCATTTATTGTTAAATAGGCTTGGCCGTATGGGACGGTTCTCATTTCGCACCCGGATAAGGGTGAATTTAAGGTAAATGGTCAGCGATTAAAACTCTATTTGCCTAACGATTTACTTCCTGCTGCGACAGAACAATTACTGCTATCGAACTCCTGAACTATTTCGTTTCTCCTTCATTCAGACTGTAATAATTTAAGACTTATTATTGCTGGACAATATTCTTTTGGTCGAGCTCAAAAAACCTTTATAAATAAAGGGCGCTCTTGGGAGGCAACCCAACTCTTTTTTCTGTTTTCTTTATTTTACACTTTTTGCCCCGGACGGCTCCACAAGTTGCGGCTTCAAAAATCACCGCCGTCGATGCTGCTAAATCCATCACAAAGTCCAACAAAAGACTTTTCCTGACGATTCAAAGCACATGCATGGAGGAGCGGCATCACTCAGCTTTCACTGCAAACTAAAACCGGGGAAGTACCTATTTTTCAATTCTGTCTTTCATTTCTGTACTTTAATTTTCTCTCGTTCTCCAACCTCCTTCTCCATTGAGGACAATGTAGATTTTAAGCTTGGGGGAGGAGTTCCTCCTTTTTGATTTTTGTAAATATCTTTTACTTTTTTATAAAAATCCAAAAATCTAAAAATTCAAAAAAATATATAGCTGCAATTTGGTATTTCAATAGTACCCCATGTTTGTGTTTTGTTTTTCTCAAAATTTTTTATAAACAATGTAGTTAATTATAATTTCTCTAATCATTTTTTTTAATCATATTTCACAAGTAAAATGTTGGCCATGCTGTGTTTCTAATTCACGTTAGCATGTTAAGGTGAAATATTTCTCTAAAACACGCATTTCTATTATGGTTTTTCGTTCTTTATTTTCTTTACTTTCTCTAAAATTCATCATCCACTATTTTCCTTTTCGTTTTTAGATAATTTTTGTAAGAACAACTTTTGAGTAACGTAGTATATATGAACGATCCAAGTCACATATTATTTTTATTTTCAAGATAATTTCATCAATCTTCTTTTATTATCTCGAATTTGCTTTTTGAAATTTTTCAAATCTATGTTTTAAATAAATTTAAAAAGCGTGAAAATGATTTAGGCTGTTTTTGTTTACGTTTGAGCTTTTCTGCCAACCTAAAATCTTTTACCACTAGTTAGCCCCTTTTGAGCCTTTTTCCCAATTTCATTTGATAACTCCACATAGCATTTCATTTTCACCAAAGCCAAAATTCCTACCAATCTAATCACGCTACATTTTTTGAGTTTCATTCAAAAATTTTCATAATTATGCTAGGAAATTTTGTGTTATCTTTGGAGAAATTATTGAAAAAAGTATACTCAAAAGCAATGTTTGATTCTATTTGGCCAATTCAACATGAAAGAAAAAAAAATTTTGGCCTTTCAAAAAAGAAAGAAAAAAATGACGAAAAATTATAAATAATAATAAAGAAGAAAAAGAAACAAAATATATATATTTTGTTTAAAATAATTTTTTTTTATACTCTTTGTTTTGGTTTAGTGTGGTTTTAAGCCTCCATGTTTATCTTTGAATTTCACTCCTATTCATGATCCTAAACCAAACGTTTCGGTACTATTAAGTACTTTTGATTCACGCCTTTTTAAATCTTATTTAACAGCTACGAAAAGAAGAAAAGTAAATCAGGTTTAGTTCTGGATTTAAACTTAGATTTTTGTTATTTAGTTGATATAATTATAATGCGTTGCTTGGATCTAGTAACAACTCAATACGTTCTTTTCATTTTCGTTGTCTTGTTTAAATCTATTTAAAAAGTCTCGTCAAAATTCTAGATGATTTATTTTCGTTAAGTAATGTTTATAAAAGTTAAAGCATACCAAAATAATTGTTTTAGATTTACGTTTTACATCCTCCCTACCTGGAATTTCGCATAGTACTTGTGTAAGCATGATTAAAACTTTTTGAATTAGTCACTTTTTATGATTAGCTAGTTTTTATATCTTTGCTTTGGGACAAGCAAAACTTAAGCTTGGGGGAATTTGATAATACAGTTTATAGTCAATTTTATTAGGGTATTTTCAGGGTTTCAAAGCAAATCATGTCTTGTAAAGTGCTTATTTTGATTCACCTTTGTATATATTTTTATCGCTAATGCATTTTTCTGCTTTTTGTAGGTTTTCACGGCTTTCAGCCGAATTTTGCTGAGACACGCCCCCTGGTCACACCCTACCCAGGCGTGTACATAGGGCGTATAACCGAGAGGAATGAAGCAATTGGTCTGAAACTGCATTCCGTGGAAACTTAGTGTACACGCCCTCTATCACGCCTGTGTCACATCCGACACGGGCGTGTTCTAGAGGCATGTCCCCAGGTTCCCAGGAATCCCCGCAACACGCTCGTTTTTCCCGCTCCACCGTCGCACCGAAAGTGTCACGCCCCCGGGTCACTCCCGACCCGGGCGTGCCATATGGGCGTGTACTTCAACAAGCACGCCCGTCACCTCCAGCATTCAATTCCAGCTCAACAAAGTCACGCCGCAAAGAATACGCCCCAGGTACACGCCCTACCAAGGTGTGACATTTGGGCATGTACTTCAGCTACTTCGCCAGAATTAAATTCCAGCCCGAAAAAGTCACGCCGAATGTGTCACGCCCCAGGGTCACGCCCGACCCGGGCGTGACAGTGGGCGTGACCCGACCCGAAAAAATATATAAATAGAGCCCATCTCCAAGGGTTCAGACACACCTTTGGCTGAGAGGGAGAGGTTCTGCCCCTCTGTTTAATGTTCCTTTTATGCTCTTTTTCTCTCGTTTTGTATTATCCTTAATCCTAGTTAGTTAAGCTTTTGTAATAGCTTTTATTAATGCTTTAGTTGCTAATGATAGGGCCAGAATAGGATTTCAATTTCATGCACTTGTAATCTCGTTCAATTTCATGCTGTAAGCTCGTCTTGATTTTAATAAAAGTGATCTTGTTGTCTTCTCTTTACTACTTCGTGTCTTTATGCTTCACTACTCATCCCCCCTCTTCCACCTCACCATGATTAACTAATCCTCCTTGTACTCGATCTTGATGATCTGAGGTTCGAGTGATTAAGTTATGATGCTTTGAATCTTGCCTTTCCTTTTTAGGATTTAGCCTTGAATTACTCTTGATTTATCACGGGTTGGAGGTATATCATCGATATATACTCTCCACCTTTGCTTCATTCTGGGCTAGCCGAGAGGCCAAAAGTTTGAAATGAGCACTCAAGAGTAAAGGGAGTTGTTCGCACCCCTCGAGAGAGGCAGACGTTCAATTCTCCCGGATTAGAGTAAAATCCAATAGAAGGGTTCGCAGCATAAAGTGGGTTTTAGGCCTCCGATTCGGACGAAAGTTCGGTCAGACCTTCCTAAACTCAGATGGGCATGACTTCGAGAGAAGCATGTTCTTGCTTTTAAAACCTCCGCGGTCAAGGTCTCTTGCCTTATTAATTGAAAAAGTTTATTATTGCATCTTTTGATCAACTTAAGCCGAGGTGATTCTCGATCGAGTACTATCGCTTAATCATCATTTAGCTTTTCTCAAAATTGCAAGTAAAACATTCTCACTTCTCTAATTTAGTAAGCAACCCCAAAACAACTTTTAATTGATAAGATAATAGTAACTCCTTGAAGTAGAAGTACTCAATTCACCCCGGGTAATACGACCTTGATATTGAACTTAATATCCTATACTATATGCGCCAAGGTATACTTGCCTTCATCGAATATAGAATCGGAGAACATCTCACAACTACACTTCCACCTTCTCCTCCCTTAACTTTGTATTCTCCACGCATAACCCCTTCTCCGCTAAAGAATTTTATATCAGTAGGGCTGTGAGCCTGAGTTATAGGAGATTGTCATCTCTGAGTTGTAGTGCTTGTTGAAGGCTGAGGTAGGGCAGATTGCCTGAGCTGTAGGAGTGTGGACTCACTCTGAGTTGTAGGAGCCTTGTTTGCGTTCTGAGCTGTAAGATTTGAGGATCTGAGTAGAAGGAAAGAAGTTAGGCCGAATCTAGCATACTGCTAGATAGGCGAAGAGGGAAAGTGGATGTACCCAGACCTTGGGGAACCACTATAAATCAATGTGCAATCTATGAATATGTGTGGTATTATTAATTCTGTGCTGTGATAACTGTAGAAATATCTGTTTTAGTTATTTAACTGAATTATAAGTTCTGCCTTATAAGAAAACGGAATTACACCTATTCACCCCACCCCCCCCCCCCTCTGGGTGTTTAGCACCCAATTCTTTCAAGTGATATCAAAGGGAGGTTGCTCAAAAAAAGACATAACTGTCTGAGTAAGAACTGTAAGGCAGAATTAAGTTAAAGAAGATGGGTTCAGGAGAAAACCATAAAGAACTTGGTTCTATGAAGTTGCCCATCTGTAGGAAGGAAATTTTTGGAATATGAAGGAGATGGTCAGATTATTTATGGAGGCATCTGATCCTAGAATTCATATAACAGTTCAGGAAGGACCATATGTTCCAATGAAGGTTTCTGTTCTTGATGCTAATCAGAGGATTCCTAAGGATTTTTCAGAAAATGACAAAGGATGAGATCATCTTTGCCACAATGGATAAAAGAGCACAGAATATTATAGTAAGTGCCATAGATGGCTCAACTTTCCAAAATATGCTTCACTGCAAAACTTCCAAGGAAATGTGGGACACATTGGTTGTCTACATGGAGGGTTCTGAAGAGGTTAAACAAGATAGAAAGTCTATGCTTAATCAAGAGTATGAGAGTTTCAGACAAGCCAAGTCTGATAGTATAACTGAATGTTATAAGAAGTTCTACAGAATAGTAAATGAATTAATGTCCTATGGAAGAATATTCAGTACTTATGAGCTGAATGACAAATTCCTTAGGTCATTGACTTAGGATTGGGATACAAAGATGTGTGCCATAAGGGAAGTGGCCAGACTGGCAGAGATTTCGCCTCCAATACTGTTTGGTAAATTGCTGTCATATGAGATGCAGCTGTTGGCCAGAAAAGAGGAAGAAAAAAATACAAAGGTTGACCATAGAGAAAAGTCTGTGGCCTTCAAGGTAGAAGCCACAAGGAAGAATAGGAGAATGTCTCCATCATCTCCTAAGAAAGATGCAGAAATGAACTCAGAAAATTCTGATAATCCCAGTTCAGACAGCAGTAATTCAGATGAAGACTTTGCTGCATTCAATAGACAGTTTTAGTGATTCTTAAAGAAGAAGCAGTGGAAATCTAAGCCATCCTCATCTCAGTCTAAGGATGACTATTATCAGAAGAGAAAATCATCCAGGAAGGATAGGAGTGGGACAAAGCCTAACAAGTCAACTACATCAAAGATCATTTGCTACTGCTACAACAGACCTGGACATGTTGTGGCTGACTGTCCAGACAAAAGGAAGGATTCTACTGATAAAAAGAAGTCTCAGCACAAGAGCAAGAAGGAGAAATCCTTGGTAGCTAAGAAAGAGCAAAGTTGGACCGATCAATCAACTTTAGAGTCTGAATCTGAGGCTGAGGCCTATATTGGTTTGTTTGCAACTGAAGAAGAGGATAAGTTCTTGAGATTACTGGACTCTATCTATGAGCAAGAAGACCATCAGTGCAAAGGACTGATGGCTATGTCTGAAGAAGACCAGTATCAGGATCAACCTGGCCCCAGTAAGGTAAAAAGTTCATCTGTAGATTCTGATTACTTCACTGGGTCAGAATCAGATGCATCTGCATCAATAGATGTGGATGGGTCTGAATCTAAAGGAGATATTCATCAGCTTATAGATGAATATGGGGATTTGTTGCAGGCACTGAAGAGAAGCAAACACCTGGCCAAAAATCAGGCTAAGGAAATTACAGCTCTTAAGTTCGTTGCATCTGATTTAGAGAAGCTGCTGGATCAGAAGATGAATGAGATTGTCAGACTGAAAAACATTACTGTTATTCAAATGGGCACAATCACATTCAAAAATGATCAGATCAAAAGTCTGAAGTGACCATGAAACTGAATTCCAATCTGAAAGTATGACAAGGTTGTGTGAAGAATTTGGGATTCATCAGGAATTCTCCTCACCTAGAACACCTCAGCAAAATGGAATTGCTGAAAGAAAGAATAGGACATTTATTGAGGCTGGAAGAACCCTATTGAGTGACACTACTCTCCCAGAATATTTCTAGGCTGAGGCAGTAAACACTGAATGCCATGTGCTCAATAGGGCTTCCATCACCAAAAGCCACAAAAAGACAACCTATGAGGTTATGAAGTGCAAAAAACAAAACTTATCCTATTTTAGGATCTTGGGTTGCAAGTGCTATGTACTTAACAATGACAAGTCTCACCTAACTAAGTTTGCTGCCAAATCCCAAGATGGGATATTTGTTGGGTACAACAACAATAGTAAGGCTTATAGGGTCTACAATTTGGCTGCTCAAGTTGTAGAAGAGTCTGTTCTTGTCATCTTTGATGAATCTAAACTTATTAACAGTGAGTTGTCAAGTAGTTCTTGTAGCTCCACAGGTATACAGCGAAAGATGGACTAGCTTACTATCAGAGAAGATCCAACTGCAAAGCAGGATGAGGAAAATGGTAGTTGCTATCCAGGGGGAGTACAAGACACTCAAGAGGAAAATGAAGACCATGAGGTGCAGCATAATGAAGAGATTGAAGAAGGTCAAACTGTTGATAGATTACCTGCAGCAGTTAAACAGTTAAAGGGTCATCCTGCACACCAGATCATTGGTGATCCAAGACATGGAGTACAAACAAGGAGCAGGAACTTAAATCTAGTTCTTTGCTCAAGCTTCTTATCTCAACTGGAACCCAAGAGACTTGAAGAAGCTATTCAAGACCCACAATGGATTGATGCTATATAGGAAGAGTTAAATCAATTCAGAAGGTGCAAGGTCTGGGAGTTGGTACCAAAACCAAAGGGCCACAATGTCATAGGGACAAAGTGGATTTATAGAAACAAGCTTGATGAGAGTGGGTTCATAGTGAAGAACAAGGCAAGACAAGTTGCAAAAGGATATAGGCAGGAAGAGGGCACTGAATTTGATCAGACTTTTGCTCCAGTGGCAAGGTTGGAAGCAATCAGGCTATTCCTTGCCTATGCAGCATATCAAGGCTTCAAAGTGTTCCAAATGGATGTTAAGTCAGCATTCTTAAATGGAGACTTAAAAGAGGAGGTCAATGTAGAGCAGCCCTCAGGTTTTGTTGATCCACACAAACCTAATTATGTTTATAGACTTAGGAAAGCTTTGTATGGGTTAAAACACGCTCCAAGGGCTTGGTATGAAACCCTGTCTAATTTCCTCATTAATAACAAATTCTCAAGGGGGAAAATAAACAAGACTCTATTACTTAGAGAATCCAAAGGAAAGATTATCCTAGTCCAAATATATGTTGATGACATAATATTTGGTTCTACTGAAAATAACCTTTGTAGAAAGTTTGCAAAACTTATGCAAGGGAAATTTGAAATGAGCATTATGGGAGAACTTATGTCCTTCTTGGGCCTCCAAGTAAGACAGACTGATGATGGTTTGTCCGTTTCTCAGTCTAAGTTCACCCTGGAGTTAATTAAGAAGTATGGTATGGAGTCATCCATTACCATGAGAACTCTTATGTGGATAAGTATGTCTCTAAGCATAGATGATGCAGGGAAACCTGTAGATGAATCTTTATATAGAGGGATAGTTGGCTCCCTCCTATATCTGACTGCTAGTAGACCAGATATCATATATGCAACATGTGTCTGTGTTAGGTACCAATCCTGCCCTAAAGAATCTCATTTTACTGCTGTTAAAAAGATCTTAGATATCTTAAGGGCACACCTAATCTAGGCCTTTGGTATCCTAAGAATAGATATTTTCTACTAATGGGCTATTCAGATGCAGACTTTGCAGGTTGCAAAGTAGATAGGAAAAGCACAACAGACACCTGCCAGTTTCTAGGAGGAAGACTGGTGTCATGGAGCTGTAAGAAGCAGACTAGTGTGGCAATTTCCACATCTGAGTCTGAGTATGTTGGTGCAGGAAGTTGCTGTGCACAGCTGTTGTGGATACAGCATCAGTTGTAAGATTATGGTATTCAGGTAAGTAGAACTCCACTATTATGTGATTCTACTAGTGCTATTTCAATTGCTCATAATCCTGTTTCTCGTACTAGAACAAAGCATATAGAAATAAGATACCATTTTCTTAGAGATGATGTAGAGAAAGAAGATATTTTTTAGAATTTGTTAACACTGATTTACAAATTGCTGACATGTTCACAAAGCCTTTAGATGAAACTAAATTCAATAATTTCAAAATTGAATTAGATATGTTGAACATAAATTAGTTTAACAAATTTGGCTAAGTAAAATTGTGTCGACACAAAAAGTTGTCTGTGTCGACACATAGTAGTTGATGTCAACACTCCAGGGAAGTGACGTCGACACATCCAAAAAATTGTGTCGACACATCAGAGAAGTAGTGTCGACACATCCAGAAGTGGTGTCGACACTTAGAATTAATACACAGATTTCGTCGAGCGCAGAATCGACACATATCGTCGAGCGCAGATTCGTCGACCTCAGATCGTCGACTTCACGAGCTCTTCGTCGAACATGACCAAGACAAATAGAATTGTGTCGACATATAGAAGTCAACACTTCTGTCGAGACATTAGTAGTATGTGTCGACACATTTCAACTGTGTCTACACATTAAGAGATTTTTGACGCGACTTTTGACCTTCATTATTTAGAAGGGTATAAATAGGTCAACAACATATTCTGTTGACATACTCCATATTTTCGAGACCAAAATCCTGTGTCGACAACTTCTCTCTTCTCAATCCAAGATTTCTCTCAACCCCAATGGCGCCAAAGCTTGAAGATAACGTCAACGAAGGCTATGAGCTGGTTCGCAGCACTTTTTATAATGCAGAACCTGAGATTAAAGCAGTAGTAACCTTAATTGTAGAAAATGGTTTGGAATTTCTGGTATCTGAACCTACAAAGATTTGGAAGAAAGAAATACTGGAATTCTATGGTGCAGCTACTTTAGATTCAACTGGACTTAAGATCAAATCTACAGTTCAATGAGCTAAAGTTAAACTTACCTTGAAGAGCTTGAGGAAAACTCTTCAACTCCCCAGAACTCTAGAACAAGAAGAAGTTCCATCTACCAAGACTAGGGAAGCACTTCAGTGGTATGGATTGGATCCCACCATGAAAATTGGTTCTGCAATAAACAGGAAAGGGATGAATCTACAAGGCAAATTCCTTTCAGAAGTGGTTGGAAAAGTCATTCTCTACAAGCCAGGGCGACATGATAGGGTTTTAGCCTATATGTTCAGCCTGATTACCAGGATTATCTTCAGACTAAACACAAATTGGTCTGCAGTAATCTTTGAAAAGATTAAGGAAAGTATCAAGAAGCCCAATTTGGGAAGGATCATGAGTCTATACTTGGCTAGAACAATTCCAGAAGTAATGGAACAGACTGATGGATCCAAGATTAATCATATGAGGAGAATGGACATAAGGATAATCTCTAGATGGGATAGAGTACTAACAAAGGACATGCCTAATGAAGAGAGGCCAGAGATTCCTGAAAAATCTCCTGCACAAGAAATTACAGATGGTGCTCAGGTGCAGGGGGTGCCTCATCTTGAGGAAGAGCCAACACACTTGGAAAGTGAAATGACTACACAAACTATACTTGAGGTAATCCAAGAAATTAATCATCAATTTTCATTAATAAGGATGAAACACTAACTATTTCTTTGATTGATGCTGGTCAGACCACTCAAGCACAGGATATTATCATGGAGGATACATCTGCAACTGCTGAAGCTCCTGAGTTGGTATTGCCTCAAGTCCCAACTCAACAAGAATTAAACCTAGATGAGTTGTTCACTGAAATGGAGCAAGTCAGGACTGAGGGGGAGGAGCAAGCTAACATTGAGGGGGAGTATGTCAGGACTGAGGGGGAGGAGCAAGGGACTCAGGGGGAGAAACCTAGGATTGAACAGGTGTTGCCTCCTAGTCCTAAGGAAAGAGTTTATATTGCCAATACCTCAGCTTCTGAAGATGAAGCAGAAATTCAAGCCAAAAAGACAAAGCTGATGGTTTTCAAAAGGAGAAGCCAAAACTATAAAAGGGCTTTGCAAACTACTCCTCAACCTGCCCCAGCAACTGATTATAGTTCTTTGTTGATATCCTTGCGAGTGAAGTTAGATGAACAAAGGATAACCATAGAGAAATATATGGATGAGACCCATAAAGATCTGTAATTCTCCTTAGATCAAGATATCAAATCCATTAGATTTGGAGTAAAATAGAATAAGGAAATGACAGATTACTTTCACAAATGTGGCAATACTGTAGTCTATCTTGCAAAACAACAAGTGGGCATAAAGACTCAAGTTGATGATATAGCTGTCAAGCATGGCTACGTCCTTGAAAATCAACTGAGGATGAATGATAATCTGACTGAATCACATAATGCGATTGTCACAGAATTGAAGAACACTGCTGCTGCTCAGACTGAGGCAAGTGCTAAAGCCAAGTCAGATTTTGACAAATAATTACAGGAAGAATTAGATGATGTACAATCAACTATTAAGACTTCACAAAAGATCATTTCTAATCATCTACTGAAAGTAAGGTCATTTTATAAAGATTGTGTTAATTATCTAGATGAACAAGTGAGATTTCAGAAAGATGACCTAAGAGATCATATTGAAAGAGAAGTCATAAAGGGGAGAGAGTATTAGTCAAAGCAGGCTCGGATCATGCCAAATGGATATATAATAGCATCAGAGCCACACTGGGATATCCACCCCTCTATGATGATGATATTGTAGCTGAGTTAGGTATACAACCTGCTTATTTAGAAGGTAATAAACCTGATGTTGCTGAGGTTATTTACCCTCTAGCAGATTTTGAGATGATTCAGCAAGAAGTACAGTCTATGTACAGCCCTCCGGAGGGTATTAAAAATAATGTCCTTGAGAAAGTTGAAATGTTAGAGACAGCTGTGACTAAGGAGCAAGAAGCTCAACTGTCAAAGAAGAGATTCAGAGAACAGGCTGAGTTGAAGCCTGATTTTGAGCAGTGGAGTCCTACTTCAAGGAATATTATATTGACTGCCTGGAAGGCTGTGAAGGAGAAGACCCATGACAGGGGCAAATAGTACACTGAGTAAGAGTGGCAAAAGTATGAATCCAGGCAGGAAGCCATTGTTCAATATAGAAGAAAGGAAAAAGCTGGGAAGCTACCTCCTAATGCTCAGGAGCCTAGCAAGTATTTCCAAAAGAATTTTCACTATTTTGAAAGGCAAAGAATAAGGGCTCAAGAATAAAAGAAGAAAGATCTGAAGGGCAAGAAGCCAGCTGAAGATACTGATGCTCCTGTATAAGTCAAGATCCAATCAGGCAAAGGAATAGTCATCAAGAAGCCTGAGCAGCCTTAGGATAGATTTACTAGATTTTACAACATTGTAATCTTTAGTGTTAAAAATCTATGTAAATTATTATTGAGAAACTTTTGAAAGATTAAACAAAATAATGATTGATGCTCATTTTGTTTGCATCATTATTCTGTGATGTCATTTTATACATGTTTTGTTTATAAGTTACCCTGTCATATAATGTTTTATACATCATAATGTGTGTTTATTATGAATGGTGTATATCATTGACTAAGGGTTATGACTTATCCAAACAGGGGGAGATTGTTGGGTACATTGGAAAATGTGTACCAGATTTGAAGAAGCCTCACCTTACTCAATGATATGCATCAAGGTGTATTTGATGTTATTTTGAGTTTATATGTGCATGTTAAGAAAATGCAAGAATGCAGGTAAAAGTTTCTAAGTCCATGAGTCGACACCAGAGAATCTGTGTCAACGCTCATGAAGGCTTGTGTCGACACTGGAGAAAAGTTGTGTCGACACCTAGAGTCAACTATGTCGACACTTTGAAAGGCTGTGTCGACGCGAGAAGAAACTGTGTCGATACATAAAGGCAGTGTCGACACACAGAGAAGACTTTGTCGACATCAACTGTGTCGACACACAGAGGCAGTGTCGACACACAGAAGACTTTGTCGACATCAACTCTGTCGACACATAGGACTTGTGTCGACACATGGCAGAGTTTCAACAAAGTTAATTTTTGTGAAGAAAAGAAGTGACTGTGTCGACACACAGAACTAGTGTTGACACATTCTACAGAAGCTGTGTCGAGAAGCTGTGTCAAAACCAAGAGAGTTGTGTTAACACCACCAAGGCTAGTGTCGACACTTAGTCTACTTGTGTCGACACATGATGAAGTTCAGTCTCGACACTTTGCTGACAGAGACAGAGTTTCAAGAAGTGACTAGAAGACTTGACAGCTACCATATCCAACCGGTCTATTGCAACTGTCAGTGTTGTCAGAAGTTTGTTAGAAACCCGATCAGCCAGTTACCATGGAGAAAGTCTATATAAGGACATTCTCTATCAACAGAAGAGACATGACTAAAATGATAAGAATAACACACATAGAGATACATACAAACTGAAGAAGATTTTCAACAGAAGATCTAAGAAGACATTCTCAAGTGGTGATCTACTCAGAGTTTGTCAAGAGAATTCAAAGAAGAATTCAGAAGAATCTTCAGAATAAGTTGGAGAGAGAGAGCTCAATCTATTCAAGTGAAGAAAGGGACTTACCTCAACAAGTCTCTCAAGTGTAGAGTTTGAACCAGTCTGCCAAGAATGATTCAGATCGATTTCTGAATTTCAAGAAAGAAGCTGATTGAGGATCAACTTCAAAGGAGATCAACCCTACTGTGTTCATATTCAAGAAGCTTTGAAGAAAGATAAGTCATGTCGATTTCTAACGTCAGACTCTTTCAAGAACTGATCAAGAAACTGTCCATCCTTTCTCTCTCAACCAGGGTGGTGGTTAAAGTGTAGATTTACATCTATTTTCTGTAGGATCTTTTTTAGATCTGAGTTATAAGCCTGATTTATAAATGCTGAGTTGTAGAAGATAAGTTCTCTGAGTGGTAGGCCTTGTTGAAGGCTGAGGTAGGGCTGTGAGCCTGAGTTGTAGGAGAATGTCATCTCTGAGTTGTAGGCCTTGTTGAAGGCTGAGGTAGGGCATATTGCCTAAGCTGTTGGAGTGTGGACTCACTCTGAGTTGTAGGAGCCTTGTTTGGGTTCTGAGCTGTAAGATCTGAGGATCTGAGTAGAAGGAAAGAAGTTAGGTCGAATCTAGCACACTGCTAGATAGGCGAAGGGGAAAGTGGATGTACCCAGACCTTGGGGAACCACTATAAATCAGTGTGCAATCTGTGAATGTGTGTGGTATTATTAATTCTGTGCGGTGATAGCTGTAGAACTATCTGTTTTAGTTAATTAACTGAATTACAAGTTCTACCTTAGAAGAAAAAGGAATTACACCTATTCACCCCCCCTCTAGGTGTTTAGGACCCAATTCTTTCAGCGATGGCCTTCATGACAGCCTAATTGGTTATAAAGATGACGACATTGGCGCACTTGGTGTTCATGGTGATCGCGGGATATTGGCGGAAGATGAAGATGTTGATCCACCGACCAAGGATTTGCGGCGCCGCAGCGGTCATGGCTACAATCTTCGCTAATGCAAAAATACTTATTATTAATATTAATTTTAGTTTGCTAGTTTATGAGCTAATGTTTAATTTTTGACATTTTTCATGTTGGTGTGCGTTTAGCCACTGTTATTGGGTTGCTCATAGCTTTTATTGATGTAAGCCTTGTAAAAGGCCATGACTTTTGTATTTTTCATTTAGTTTTATGAATGAATTGAGAACCTAAAAATCCCTAAACCTAATTCTCTCCTCTCCTCTCTCTTGCCCTCCCCCTAGGGGTCTCCCTCCTTCATCCACTCGGCCGCCCCCCTTCACCCTTGCTCTCGGCCGCCCACCTCCTCCCTCTCCTCCTCTATTTCCCTCCTTAAAATCCTCCACCAACGTTCCTTTCTCCACGGCTCCTTATCCACCTATTATTTTCGTCAACCTTTGATTTGAGGAGTCAAGTGCAAGGAAGAAAGAGTCCAACGACGAACTTCTACGGCGAGAAGTGGGAAAGACGAACGAGTTCTTCATCCTTGGTGCATCTCCCGCCGCATCCAAGGAAAGCGATTGTCTCTTGTGCATCCAAACATCTCGAATCTACTTTTCCGAGCGGGGTAACGAAACTATCTACCCAAGAGATTTCATTTCTTAGTTAGTTCTTGTGGTGGACGATTTTTTGCGTGGAATTTGAATCGTTAATTTTCGCGGTATTACTTTTAATAGTTTGTTGTTTTCGTTTGGTTTTCCGAAGATCTTTCGAGAGGAGTGGCCATCCTCGCTTCTTTGTTTTAGTTGGGATAGATCCTACCATTTTCCGAATTCGTGAATTTTTCTTGGTGGATCTATTTTGGTACAACTCCAAGCACGTCGGAATAAAAATTATTCCCTTTAGCCGGAAAAGGATTTTGGCCTATAGCCATTCTCCGTTCCTTTTTTTGCGGATCGGCTATCCGTACGTTAGCGCGTGAAAATAAATAAAATAATTGTGTCGGCTGCGTTTTCATAGTGTGCGGGTTAGAGAGCGTTGAGAGTTGCGAGAGTCGTCGCCACGCCGTCCGTGTAGGATTTTTTAGGACGGGGCCTACATCAAATTTGGTATCAGAGCCAGTTTGTGTTGGTTCCTCAATCAACACCATCCCTTGCTCTCTCTGTAGTAGGATTTACGACTCTCACTTGGGTGTGCACAGCCCGTCAGAACCACAAGCAAAATCTGAAATTTCTGAATTTGGTCTGCAATTAGTAAAAAAACAAAAACAATTTTTGCAGAAAATTAAAACAAATTTCTAGAAATTATCCATATTTTTCTAAGAATAAAAGTCTAAAAAAAGTTTTTTGCTCGCTCAACGGTTAAAGTGTTTAAAAATTCCAACATTATAAAATTAACCTGGACTAAGCCCCAAAATTTCTGATGTTCACGCGCACTAGGCGTGACACGGAATATCACCCATCCACTTCACGTATGGCTGACCACCATGATGATGACCACACTCCGGCCACCATCGCGGAGCTACGGGAAGAGTTTAACGCTAGGTTCGATGCACTCACCCAACTAATACAAGGGTTGGCTCTAAATCAAGCGGCGCCTCGAAATCCCACCGTTGGGATAAACTGGCCGGGTCCCCAAGCCCAGGCCGCCCACCAACGCGATGATAGACACAACCAATTTCAGGATCAGGACGATGAGCATACGCCTCGATCCCCTTATGAGTTCGATCTAGCTAGGGCCATTAAGATTGACCCACCATCATGCGATGGTATGGGTGAACCCCAAGTTTTTTTAGACTGGATCATGGAGATAGAATGTTATTTTGAATGGCGCAACCTGACGGAGAGTGAGAAGGTGCGAGTTGCATGGATGAAGCTTATGGGTAGGGCCAATGAAAGAAAACTGTTGCCTACCTAAATCACCTAGAGGGGTGTGAATAGGTGAGTTGTGCGTCTTTTGCGGAATAAAAGATATTTAGAGCATGGCACAGAACTATCTACCAATATCACAGACGACACAAGATTTATTGTGGTTCCCTTACCTTGGGTACATCCACTTTCCCTCACTGATCTAGCAATCAACTAGACTCGGCTACTCCACTATCTCGGATCGAAAAACCGATCCTACCCTCAGAACAAAGTTCCTACAAACTCGATCCAAACAACGGGATCTACACCTCGGAAGATAACACTTCCTACAAATTCGGAGTGAAAAACTCCTACACTCGGAGAAACTTTCTCCTACAAGATTAATAAATTTTTAGAAAAAGTATACAACAGTAAATCCAATCAGATCTGATGAAACGGCCAGAATCTTCTTCTTATGAACTTTGCAGCACTTTCAGAAATCGGTGAAGAAAATCTCGGCCCAGATCTGGATCTTCTTGCTCTTACAGAATCGGAGAGAGAAGACAATCAGTGATGTCGATCTCGATCTATAACTTTCTTCAGAATGAATCCTCTGAACTTAGAAGCAGTGGCCGGAGAAGATGGCGGCGGCGGCGGCTTCCGTTTCGTGAAAACAGAGAGGAGTCGGCTGAAGAACTTTCTTAAAGTAGATTGACAATGAAGGCTTAGAGAATACTTAGGGTTTGTTATTTTCTGATAAGACTTTATATAGGAGAGAATAACAGTCATAATCGGTCATAATGATGTACACGTGGACCAATCATGTCGCGTGATTTGAAAATCCCATCAGAAAAAGTCTTAGACAAAATTTCATTAAAGTTCAGCCATATACACGAGTAAGAGAAGAGCTACTCGAGTAGTTGAACAACTACTCGAGTACATGAAGGAGAACATACTCGGGTATATAAAGATAGTCTACTCGAGTAGGTAGAAATCAACTACTCGAGTAAGCAGATAGAACTACTCGAGTATGTATAGTGACTTACTCGAGTACATGAAGGATCTACTCGAGTATATTACATAAGCTACTCGAGTACATGAAGGACTACTCGAGTGGAATACTTGGAATAAATTCTGAAGACGACAACAAGCAACTACTCGAGTAGTTGAACTAAACTACTCGAGAGGAAGTGAGCAACTCGAGTACGTGAAAGTTCTACTCGAGTAAAAGACTTAGAAAATTCTGGAGTTAGGAAAATTACAAAGTACACGAGTGAGACACGATCTACTCGAGTAGGTATAATGAACTACTCGAGTATGTTTCTATCTACTCGAGTATGTGAGTATACTTACTCGAGTATATGAGTGTTTTTACTCGAGTCCATGACTTAGAAGAATTTTGACGAGTGAAGCCTTTAATACTCAGGTATAATAAATGATCTACTTGAGTATATAAACATGCTACTCGAGTATATGACTAAGCTACATGAGAGATACACTTAAGTACTCGAGTATAAAGCTTCTCTACTCGAGTAAATTATAACTAATCTACTCGAGTAGTTATGGACCTACTCGAGTAAAAGACTTAGAGAATTTTGTTGTTGGAAACTCTTTCTTCTAATGTAGTCAACTTCCAATCCTTTTCCCAAGGTCCAATAGCTTGAATATGAAGTGTATCCCAATAGAGAGACCACACATGAGTCAACACCTTGAAATATGCAATGAGGGATTACATTGCACAGTTCCTGTGTTTGGTGACCCACTGTGGACTGACATTGGTCTACATTTCCCAGTGAAATTCCTGCAAACATATAACTCAAACCAAGCATCAAATACAACTTAATTCATCTTAGTTCCAGGATGACTTCATCAAATCTGGGTTAGTGTGGATGTAATACCCAACAATCTCCCCCTATTTGTTGAAGTCAGAACACTTTATACTAAGGTGAATTATAGACATAAAAGAAACTAAGTAGAAAAACATGAGCAGGTAAGCAATAGACAATGAAAAAGATAATTAGACAAAAATTTAGAATTGTATATATGTAAATTTTCAAAAACATCAAGTCTACAACTTGTCATTTCAATCTCTCAACATCTTTTAGGTTTAGGCTTGGGTTTGCTGCTTTTCCATCTTTTCTTGCTGTCTTCTTAGATAGCTGAAAGGCTTAGGGAAATATTTAGGAGGGCTTGGAGGAGCAGCAGGATTATTTCTCCCAAACTCTCTGTCATGAATCTTCCTTTTTAGCATTGATTTCTCATATAACTCTCATTCCTGGGAACTGTAATGAATGTTCATGTTCTCATTAAGATCCATAACTAGTCTGAGTGTGTCCAAAATTATAGACTTGGAAGTTGGAGACCAAGCTTCAGCATGTTCAGTGGCTTTGGAAGGAGCAGTACTACTAGCAGAGGGGCCTTCACCATACTTCCTTTTCTTCTTGTAGGTTCTGATCTCTAGAGGAGCTTGAAGGAAGATATCAGCAGGGTCTTCTTCTTCCCAGCCTGAAACATAAGTATCTGGAGGAGCAACTGAGTCTCCAGGCTTAGGAGAGAAGGTAGGTTGCAGAGGAACAGCTGGGGCAGTGACATCTGTAGCTAGAGGGTTGAGATGATGTGGAATGATGTTGGGATCAACTACAAGGTCTGGCAAAATCTGATTGTGCATCCAGACAGCAGTATCATAGGTGTGAAATTTGACACTCTGTATCTGGGCTAGAACATCATCATGAATGGTATTCACATGAGCTTCCCATACATCTATCTTCTGAGCAGCAGATTTTTATATCTGTTCTTTGAGTTTTTTGACCAATCCCTCCCCCTTTCTGATTTCAACAGATAGCTGGGCTATATCATCTTCTTTGAAAATACCCACTTTTTCACAGATTTTCATTTTGTTAGCTTCATTCCTCTTGTCTAACTCTATCTGATTGTTTGCTATGGTGACACCGTGTTCCATAACATTTCCAACACTAGTGATAGTGTGGTCAAGGGCTTTGCCACCAAGTTGAAATAAATACTTGAGCTTGTCATTGTTATGCTGAATTTCAGCGAAGCCTCTGCTCATCTCAGTCTCAAGAGCAGTTATCTTGTCAGTGACTATCTTTAAAGAAGAGTCGAAATAATTTCTTTGTTCTTGAAGAAGAATTTTAATATGTTGCACCAAATCTGAGGAGGAAGAGACTGTAACAGCAGTAGTAGAGGGAGCAGCAGTAGGGAGAGAAGGAGTTACCCAAGGAGCTATTTCTTCAATTATCACAGAGCTTTGAGCTCTGGTGGTAGGAAGGAGAGCAAGCCCTTCTTCTGTATCCTGAGGAAGAGAGAATTCTAGAATTCTGAGAGGGGCCTCAGCTGGCTCAGGAGAAGGCTCATCAAAAATAAGAATGGTGTCTTGCTGGTCTTGGAGGGCATCTGGAGATTTGGCTTGAGTTCTGCCTGGATAATGTACAGGAGACTATGCTGGATTGGAGTCCTTGTGACATTTAGAGGATGGAGCTGGAGGAGATAGAGGAGGAATGGACATCACTTCTTCAGAGAGCTCTGCAATCATAGCATCTATAGCAGCAGCTGTGGACAGAAGAGAGTCTTGAGGTATTGGATCTGAAGGAGTGGCTGGACTTTGTGGAGTATGAGGTAGGGAAGGAATTTCTGGCTGAGGAGAGGGCTACCTGACTTGGCTAGAAGGAGCAGGCTCCCCCTCACTTAGTGCACCAGAGGAGCTGGCCACATGATGAGGAGAGGGAGATGGAGTCATGTCCTCTATAGCTGGAACTTCTGGAAATTTTGAGATCTTTGCAGCTTGGGCATAATTCTTTATCTTGAGATCCCATCTCTGAATGGAAGAGATGGAGACCTTCTTCATGTGGTGAAGAGGGGTCCCTTTGGAGAATTTGAAGACCTCAGGATTTTTTTCATGGAGGAGCAGAGAGATAATTCTGGCGTAGTTGGGAGATTTTAAACTGTCCTTGATTTTATCCAGAATCAGCATACCAAATTGGTATTTCTTGCGGCAGACAAATGCTTGCATTATGTCGAAGAAATATGATGGATTGTCTCTGATGGAGTGTGTCTTGCACAGTAAAATTTTGCCAATAACATCAACCAAAAATTTACCTTCTGCATTCATGTCTGACCTTTTGAAGTACTGAGCGTCAGTTGAAAAACCACAGAAAAGGGTTGTTCTGTCAGTGTCTTCAACAACTAAGTGATTTTCTTGTTGGAACACCCTATTACTGATTTGGGCAAGTATCACTATGTATTTTAGGAAATCTGTTTTGACCTCCTTGTATAGATATAAAGGTCAATTAGAATTGAGTGTAAGGGTTAGTATTTAGGTTTGAAAGCTGCCCTCAAGACTAGATATTTCAGTTCAGGATACTATGTCATTTCGTCGAGCTCTGTACGACGAATCGTCGAACTCCATTCGACGATCGCTGAGCTCACTTTGACGAATCGTCGAACTCCATTCGACGATCTTCGAGCTCAGATCGACGCTCCTGTCTCCAGTTTGTTTCTCTATCTTTGAGCTCAGTTCGACGATAGTTGAGCTCAGATCGACGATCTTTATTTCATTCTAAGTATAGTCTCTGAGCTCAGTTCAACGATAGTAGAGCTCAGGTCGACGTTTTTCTGGTGATGTTAGGTTGTTACAACATTGTTGGAACACCCTATTACTAATTTGGGTCAGGATCACTATGTCTCTAGGAATCAATGCTTGACCTCCTGTATAGCTCAATAGGTCAATTAGAATTGAGTCTAAGGGTTAGAAGTCTAGGATTGGAAGCTGCCCTGAAGACCAAGATTTTCTATTTGGAGACTAAGTCATATCGTCGAGCTCAGCACGACGATTCGTCGAACTCCGATCGACGATCGTCTAGCTCAACTTCGACAGATCGTCGAACTCCATTCGACGATTGCTGAGCTCCACTTCATTATATCGTCGAACTCCGTTCGACGATCGGTGAGCTCAGGTCGACGATTTTGACTCTGCTTTGGATCTTTATCTCTGAGCTCAGTTCGACGATCTTTGAGCTCAGATCGACGATATTTAGCTGCTGTATATTTCCAGATCGCTGAGCTCAGCTCGACGATAGCAGAGCTCAGTTCGACGTTTTCAGATAACTTCAAGGATGTTTCTAGATTCAAATTCAAATCAGTTAACGAGTTATTCTGCAATTAATTCAGAGAATTTCTAGCCGTTTTCATTCATTTCTGGACCAAGTTTCAAGGAATATTTCTATGGACTTTCCTCCAGAAGAGATTTTGCAATTAAGGATGCAATTAATGCAGACCAACGACTATTCTTCTCAGAGAGAATGTTTTGTTCAGTACTAGAGAATAAAAGACAGAATTTTTTTTGAGTCTCTAATAGAATACAGATAGAGACACACAGATTACAGAGATACATTCAAAAATATTATGTCTCAAATAATTCTCAAGAACACACATCCAAGGAGATCAAGCTTTCTCAAATCTTCAAATCTCCCTAGTTTTCAAGTGTTCAAGGCCAACATATTTCCAGACTCCAGACATTCAACATTTCAGCTATTGCTGAAATCATCCATTGCTGGAGTTCAATCTTTGAAGGCCTATCACCCTCAGCAAAGCTTTTCTTCCTGAAGATCTCAAGGATTCAGGGGGAGCTTTGACATCAATAATCCACATAGTATTCTCAGTTGTTTGACAAAGAGAAGACTTCCATCACTCTCTCACCCCCTCTCTATAAAGGGTTTCTCAAACTCCCTTCAAACGTTTGAGCTTGGTTTTTGAGCACATTGTCAAAAGCTCATTGGTGGCAAGACACCTGATCAAAAAATCTGCTTTGGTTTTTGAGCACCTTATCAAAAGCTCATTGGTGCCCAGGACACCTGATCAACTCATCCTGCAGTGGATTCCTACCTAGGGTGGTAGAAGAGTGGATGTACCCAAGTTTAGGGGAACCACTATATTTCCTTGTGTCTTCTGGTTTTGCTTGTCTTTATGTTTGTTTCTGGCCTTGATTTTTCTGTGATTAGCTTTTGTTTAACTTAGTTCTGTGATTAGATTTTCAACTGCTTCCTGCTCACTCTTATTACAACAATTGTTGTAAAAAGTTTCAAAGCACCATATACTCTATTCACCCCCCCCCCCCTCTAGAGTATATCAGATCTAGCTACACTTTCAATTGGTATCAGAGCGAGGTTAGTTAAACATACCATATCTGATTGGTTGTACAGGCTAACACCTGAACCCAAAGATCCCAAGTTTGATCTGCTTTCTTTTGTATTTTATTATTAGATTTTGCTTTCACAAATCATGGCCCAAAACAAAGATTATGCTAGCACCAGACCTCCAGTGTGTAATCTATCCAAGTTTGGACTTTGGAAAGCAAGGATCAGACTGTACATGAATTCTATTGACGAAGATATCTTTAACTCTGTTTTGACAGTGTGTCCAAGACCCCCAGAGAACACAAGTACAAATTCTATTCCACCTCCATCAGGAACAGATGCTGATATCAAGAGATGGAAGGTAGCTGATGCCAAGGCTATGCACATCTTGGCCCAGACAATGTCTGATGACATATTTCAAAAGGTGGCTGAATGCAATTCAGTAAAGGAAATTTGGGACAAACTCTCAGAAATAGTCTCTGGCTCGGCTAATGAGAGAAAGGATAGGAGATCCCATCTCATCTCTCAATATGAGAATTTCAAGAAAGGAGAAACTGAGTCAGTGGGAGACATATACAACAGGCTAAGCCTAATTGTCAGTGAACTCAGGACATTGGACAAAGAGATCTCTCTAACTGAACTCAATGACAAGATCCTAATGTGCTTCCCTAGCACTTGGGATTCAAGAATCTGGCCAATTAAGGATGCCAGAAGTCTGAATGAGATCACCACTAAAGCTCTATTGGGTAAGCTCAAATCTTATGAGCTACTCATCAAAAATAGAGAAGAAGAACAGAAGGTTGCCTCACCAGCCACAAGAAAAGAGAAGACCATAGCCTTCAAGGCAACTGAAGATCTGCCTGAAGACAAAGCCACAGGCAATGATGAACTGCTCAGTTTGTTGGCCAAGAGATTCTACAAGATGGCTAGAAAGGACTTCAGAAGGAAATCATACAAGGAGCAGGATAAGCCAAGGTATGACAAGTCCATTAACAATAATAAAGATATTATTTGCTTTGGTTGCAGGAAATCAGGGCACATAGTTCCTGACTGTCTAGAGAATAAGAACAAGGACAGAAGGGACAGGAAAGAAAGAAGAAAGGAGAAAGACTCCAAGAGGAATGGCAATGGCAAACCCTCATCAAGCAAAAACAAACATACAAGAAAGGGGTTTGTTGCTGAATCCTGGAGTGAGACTGAAGAAGAGTCAGGAGCATCATCCAGCTCCAGTGATGATGAAGATGATGCAGAAGAGAAAGAGTTCTGCATGATGGCAATCAATGCCTCACAACACAATTCAGAAGAAGAGGAGTCAGAGTCAGACTCAGAGACTCGACCTGAACAAGATCAGGTAATTGTTTATTTTGATTTTAGTTCAGAGGATTTTAAATCTGAATTTAAAGCACTGTGTTTAGATCTGCTAAATTCTGAGAAAGAAATTATCTCACTCAGAAATCAATTATCTGAACACAATACTTTAAAGTTAGAAAATCTCAAACTCTCTCAGGAGTTGGAGTGTTGTAGGGAACAGATAGCTTCACTGAAAAGTGAGCTCTCTGAGGCCATGAAGCTTGAAGAATCCCTTAATGGGAGAAGCATCAAGCTGATGGACATCACAAGCACAGTGAACTCCAGATTCAATAGTACACTGGGCTTGGGTGCTTCATCTAGCCAACCCATAGTTCTAACAACTCCAATCAAATTCATTTCTGACAAAGGAAAGAGAGTTGTAGTGGTTGCTAGGAAAAATTCTGATCTGCCCCAGAAAACTAAGTCCCAGCAGAAATCGTCGAACGGAGATCGACGATCGCCAAACGGAGATCGACGATCGCCGAACGCAGATCGACGATCTCAGGCAAGATCGTCGAACGCAGATCGACGATCTCAACCAAAGTCGTCGAACGCAGGTCGACGATCTCAAATACATGATCTCAGCCATAGTCGACCGTCGAACGGACCTCGACGATCTGACCCAAGATCGTCGAACGCAGCTCCAAGATCGTCGAATAGAGGTCAGAGCTCTGGAAATTCTTTCAAAGGCAAATCAAAATTGAATCCTAAGGGTCCTTCATCCCAAATCTTTAACCCTTATACTGAATGGATTATACCTCCAAGGAAATATCATCCTGAAGGATATAAGAGTCAACCTGGGATGTCTTTCATTTCAGAATTTAAAGATTATCAACCTAGGCCCAAGGTAAACTGGGTCAAAAACAAATGAATTGTCTTAGCACATGACAGGGAACAAGGACAACCTCACATCATTCAGAGCCAAGCTTGGACCCAAAGTTATCTTTGGTGATTCAAACTTTGGATAGACTTAAGGATATGGTGCAGTCCAGATTGGATCAGTAACTTTCAAGAAGGTAGCTTATGTGGAAGGACTGAAGCACAACCTAATTAGCATCAGTCAGCTGTGTGATGAAAGCTACCAGGTGACCTTCAACAAAGCCTTATGCAAAATCAAGTCAGAGGACAACACAACTGTGTTGACAGGTAAAAGAAAAGGTAACATCTATTTAGTAGATTTTCTTTCAACTGATGTAGATATCTGCTTGTTCAAATCTATCTGTAGACCAAATATTTTATGGCATAAGAGACTTGGACACCTAAACCTTAGAACTGTTGCTAGGCTATCCAAGGACAACCTTGTTAGAGGACTACCTTCTGGCCCCTACAAGAAGGAAGGACTCTGCAGAGCTTGTCAATTAGGCAAGCAAACTAAAAACAGCTTTAAGTCACTTAATAACAGTGATTCACCTAGGATATTGTATCTGTTATACATGGATCTTTTTGGACCCATCACAGTACAAAGCCTAGGAGGGAAATCCTACACTTTAGTAGTTGTAGATGACTTCTCCAGATTCACTTGGATGTTCTTTCTAAGGAAGAAGTCTGATAACTTTAAGTGTCTGACAGAGTTTCTCAAATGTATACAGATTGAGTTCAATACTCACATTAACCTGATCAGAAGTGATCATGGGACAGAGTTTGATTCTCTTCTTATGCAAGAGTTCTGTCAGAGTGAAGGGATCAGGCATACTTTCTCAGCTCCTAGAACTTCTCAACAAAATGGGGTAGCTGAAAGGAAAAATAGAACCCTTATTGAATCTGCCACTACATTGTTGTCAGATGCTCATCTACCTCTATCCTTCTGGGCAGAGGCAGTGAACACCTCCAACTATGTGCTGAATAGAAGTTTGATACATAAACTAAAGGGAAAGACTCCCTATGAATTACTCAAAGGGAAGAAACCTAAAGTTGATTATTTTAGAGTCTTTGGTTGTATTTGCTACATTCATAATAATGACAAGAAATATTTAGCAAAATTCCAAGCTAAAGCTGATGAAGGAGTGTTTCTGGGATACTCCATGATCAGCAAGGCTTATAGGGTCTATAATAAATCATCTTTAAAAATTGAGGAATCTGTTCACATTTCATTTGAAGAATCTAACAGGTCTTTCAAGGAGAAGATTTCTTCTACCATAGAACCCTTGCAGAAACATTCTCTAGTTGAAGACTTGAACAAGTTACAGGTTACTCAAGAGGATGAAAGCAGTGGAGATGAAGAAAATGCTCAACATATTGAAGAACATATTGAAGGACAACTTGAAGAACAACTTGAAGAGCCAGTTGTTGTACCACAAGAGGAAACAACAACACAGGTTAGTGAACAATCAACACCCCCTGTTGATTTAGTAACATCAAGAGACCATCCAATTTCCCAAATAATTGGAGACATCTCAGCTGGTGTGCAAACCAGAAATCAGGTCAACCAAAACCTATTGCACACCTGCTTCCTATCTCAAATTGAACCTCAGTCCATTCAAGATGCAGAGCAAGATCCACACTGGATCATTGCAATGCAAGAGGAGTTGCATCAATTTGAGAGAAACAAAGTATGAGAACTAGTGCCAAAGTCTAAGGATCACTCCATTGTTGGAACAAAATGGGTATTCAGAAACAAACTGGATGATCAAGGAGAAATTGTAAGAAATAAGGCAAGGCTAGTTGCTCAGGGATACTCTCAAGAAGAAGGAATAAACTACGACCAGACTTTTGCACCCGTTGCAAGATTAGAAGCCATCAGAATATTTCTAGCTTATGCAGCACACAAAGGCTTCAAGGTATATCAGATGGATGTCAAAAGTGCATTCCTAAATGGAGACATCAAAGAGGAAGTATATGCCAGACAACCTCCAGGTTTTATCTCTCCTACTTTTCCTGATTATGTTTTTAAATTGAATAAAGCATTATATGGTCTCAAGCAAGCTCCTAGAGCATGGTATGAGACCCTAGCATGCTTTCTCTTGGAAAATGGTTTTATAAGGGGTAGAGTAGACCAAACTCTTTTCATTAGAACCCATAAGTCCCATACCCTACTAGTACAAATTTATGTAGACGATATTATTTTTGGTTCTACTGACTCCAAATTGTGCAGAAGGTTTTCTAACCTGATGCATTCTAAATTTGAGATGAGTAGCATGGGTGAGCTATCCTTCTTCCTAGGATTGCAAGTCAAGCAACATGCTGAAGGCATCTTTATTTCTCAAACCAAATATGCAAATTAGTTGGTTAAGAAATTTAGTATGTCTGAAGCATCTTGTGTAAGACCCCCCTACCCGGATCCCAAAACACGGTACGAAGGGGGTGCCTTATGCCCGGAACAGCCGCCTTGCGGTAGCATTAGCACACGGGCTAACCTGTACCACAAGACGCCTATTCCGCCGGCTACAACAATATCAATAAATCATGCCAACCCAACCAAATAAATAAACATCCAGAAGTCAAATCCACACTAAGTTATACAGTCCAAATACATCAATAATGAGAAGCTAAAACATGCTTCTACAATATATCAGAGTACAGCTAAACATTGCCCAAACGGGCTACATCAGAGTAATCAAAACACTAACATCTGTAACAGACGGTATCGACGGCACCGTCACATCAGGCCCTGTCGTCCTGGCCTGGCTGTCCTGCTGCGTAGTCTGCGGCTGCTCTACCTGCGGCGTGACCTCCTAAAAAGGAAGACGTAGCAACCGTTAGTCGAAACGACTAAGTGGTTTCACATCCGCTCCCCCGGCGACTCCTCGACACCGGGCGGAGAAAAGGAACAAGAGTATAGTATATAATAAGTATGCAAGTAAAGGAAGTACAAGCAGGTGGCAAGGTAATGTAAGAGTAACAACATCATAATCAGCATTTAAGTAAGAGCTACACTAAACTAGCAAGTATAAGTAACAGTAGGAAAGTAACTTAACTTATAAGAATGCCCATACAAACTTATAAGTTAAGGATCGGGTTACATAAAAGTAACTCATCGTATAAGAGTGCCCATACAAACTTATACGATGAGGATCTTGTGGTGCAATGATATGAAATGCTATGAATGCTATGCAATGACTCACTCATGCACACCCATGCAATTGCTATGTCGACATAGACTGTAGTTCCCACTTTTCGAGCAGGTAGCTAACCTCTCAGGCATCAGCCGCCGTGGCCAGGCGGTGACAGTAGAACGGGCACTTCTACTACTAGGCGGGTATCACACTACTTCACCTAGGCCTCCGTACGCCTCAACGCTAAGAACACAACAGCGGAGCCCATGCGTACTATGGCCCAGCGGGGTCTTGGGTAGATGTTCACCAAGAACACAGCCCGAACTGGCCTTACGTGACCCGGAAGGGGCCTCGGAAGAAAGCACGAGGACACAGCCCAACCGTTCACATGGTCGGAGGGGCCTCGGGACGTGAACACCGAGGACACAGCCCAAACCGACCAAGTCTAACTGCCAACTCCCGTCGGTGTGACGACTGGCGAGCCCGTAGACCTGCCACACTATCCTTAACCCGGGATTACGACACCGCGTGTCGACTCACACCACATGCAAATACCACGTCAACATAACATGGAAGGGGCCTCGGAAGCAAACACGAGGGCACAGCCCAACCATCCATCCATACCTCATCTTAACACAACCATAACAAGTGGCGGTCAACACCGCACTTACAAACTTACACAATACTACCCATAGGAAGACGACACTCTAAGTATTGGACTATCAAATTCAATCCACTATTCAACATTCACATGGCCAAGAATTATCCTTCTATAAGTCATATCAGGTGATTTCAACACGATATATCAAGATGCACATGTATAAAAATCTACTAACTGCTAACAAGTCAAATCATTCAAGTATACTATCTTACAATTCGATCACATGGAATCCGATTAATAATCTTCATCATTTATGCAACTGAATTAATTATTCATAAGAGTTAATCCAAGCCTCAGGGTTACCTGTAATATTAGTTTCTCCGAATCCAAATCCAAATGTTATAAACCCAAATTTTTAAGTGCAGGAATAGTCTGGACAGCAACTTCGACCGGAGTTTACAGAAGTTTCAGGAATCCGGTGGAGGCGTGTAACCCCTCGTTGGAAAGATCTTTTCATGATCTACAACTTTCATATTCAGGTCACAACCCAGATCTGACAATAACTTACTCGAAATCGGCTTCAAAGTTCACTGCGCACAGAACACAATTTCTGTGTACAGGAATTGCCGGGCAGCAAACTCGATTAGGTTTTCCCGGGGCCACAGTCCTCACCTGAAGTAGTGCAACCACTCGTTGGAAAGGTATTTCCAAGGGCTACAACTTTCGTGTTTAGCCAAAAGCCCAGATCTGTCCATATCCTACATAAAAAGGGCCTATAAGATCGCTGCGCGCAGAATACAGATTCTGCGCGCATCTTCAAGGAAAATGAACGGCATCGGTTCGTCTTCCTCCTCAAGGCGATCGTTCCTAAATTTTCCAGAAATATTCTCCTCCCTTATTCAACCTCAAGGCCATAAACTCCTCACGAGACCATCCACCCATCGTCATATTGAAGAAAAGGGGAAGGGTTGAAGAGATCTAAAATCTAGGATTCAAATCCTAGCATGGCCAAACCTAGAAATCTTCTCCTCTCCATCAAGCTCTCTTGAACCGATGTCTCTCCTAAATATCTAGGATCTAGCACCAAGGGAGAGGGTAGGAAACTCACATTGGCTCCAGCGGTACCACCATTTCTAGCCATGGATCTCGTAGTTCTCCTTGGCGGCATCTTCTCTTTCACGGCGATGGCGGATCTCCTTCGGTAGGACTTGCTCCAGCGGTCTTCCTCTCACCAGGAGTTCTCACAGGAGATAGGGGGTGAAATGAGAGTGAAAACGGCTAGGGTTTCCTCTGCCCCTTATAAGCAAAATATGACACGGGTAGGGACACGGCCGTGTCCGTACCCGTGTCCAGCTTCCGCGACACGGCGTGGCGGTTTCCATGTCGGTTCAATGTTTGACACGGGTAGGGACACGCCCGTGTCCCGACCCGTGTTCACATGACACGGCCGTGTGCCTGGCCGTGTCATTGGCCGTGTACTACTCGGGTTGCATCTCGACACTTCTCGTCGAGCCCAACTCGACGCACACGGGTAGGGACACGCCCGTGTCACTACCCGTGTTCCCCGCTCGACACATCTCGACGATTCTCGACGATCTCGACACGGCTCGTCGAGCTCAACTCGACGCACACGGGTAGGGACACGCCCGTGTCACTACCCGTGTTCCCCGCTCGACGATTCTCGGCGATTCTCGACGATCTCGACACGGCTCGTCGAGCTCAACTCGACGCACACGGGTAGGGACACGGCCGTGTCACTACCGTGTCATCTCCCGTGTCACTCTGCACTGATTTCTCCACTTCTCCACAAGTGCAGCCCAATTCCCTGCACTTCTAAGGACTTGAGTCAACCCTCCTGAATCAAAACACACACACTAGGGGCCTAGAGCGATTCGGGACGTTACAAATCCTATAAACAAAATAAAAGATTTCGTTCCCGAAATCAGGCTTAGGCTGTGTGGAAAAAAGCTTAACAGGAAATTTATCATACGTTTTTAAATAAGACTACCTTGGGCAAACAACTCTGGGTAGCGTTGCTGCATCAAATCCATTGGCTCCCAGGTGTAATCCTCCTTCCCATGATTCAACCATTGCACCTTCACTAAGGGGACACTTTTGCGGCGTAATGTTCTTGTCTCGCTGTCAACAATCCGCACCGGCTCTAGTCGCACAGATCTATCCGACGCCACTGCACCATCAGTAGTGGGAATAAATTGGTCGGGCCGCAATAGTGCTTTTCGAAGCGACGATACATGGAACACGTCGTGAAGATTTTCTAGTTCCGGTGGTAACTCCAACCGATAGGCCAACGAGCCAATTCTTTCCAATATAGTATAAGGCCCAACATACCTTGGGCTGAGCTTTTTCACTCCCAGCACCCGTGACACTCCATGCATCGGCCGAATCTTAAGGAACACTTTTTCGCCCACCTGGAACTCCACCATCCGGTGCTTTTTATTGTAATATTTCGCCTGTCGACTTTGAGCCTCCAACATGCGATCCCGTATCAATCTGACCGCCGCATCAGTATCATCTATGTATTCGTTTCCCAATGCCTTCGGATCTTCATCTTGCACCCAAGACAAGGGAGTCCTGCACCTTCTTCCGTAAAGGGCTTCATGGGGCGCCATGCCGATGCTCGCCTGATGGCTATTATTATAGGAGAATTCCACCAGGGGCAAGAGCCTTTCCCATGGCTCTCCTCTGTCCAGCACGCATAACCTCAATAAATCTTCCAGTGTCCTGATGGTCCTTTCAGACTGCCCGTCAGTCTGTGGATGAAATGCGGTACTAAAGGTTAGGCTTGAGCCCAAATACGCCTGTACCGCCTTCCACTCATTGGATGTAAACCGACCATCCCGATCCGAAACAATTGTCTTGGGCACGCCATGATACCGTACAAATTGCTCCACAAAAAGGCGTACCAAAACATCCACGTGTGCTTCCTTCTTCATTGGAATGAACCGGGCCACCTTTGTCAGTCGATCCACAATAACCCACACTGAATCATTCCCGGAGCGTGAGCGAGGTAGCCCATGGACAAAGTCCATGGAGATATCCTCAAACTTCCATTCGGGAATTGGCAGTGACTGCAACAAACCACCGGGACTCCTGCATTCAGCCTTCACTCTTTGGCAAGCTTCGCAATGTGTAACATAGTAGCGAACATCCTTCTTCATTCCCGGCCAACACATGGTCTTCCGCAATCCGGCGTACATCTTAGCAATACCAGGGTGCACTGAATATTGAGAGGAATGTGCCTCTCTCAAGATATCCTCCCGAATTTTGCCGCCCTTGGGAATATAGAGTCGGCCACGAAAATAAATGAGGCCGTCTTTGAGTGTGTACTCATCGGTGGTCCCATCTTCAATTGCCTTGATTGTCCGGGGCCAAGGCCGCATCCATTCCTTGCTCCACCCGAATCCGGTCTCGGATATCACAAACTATGCTCATGTTGGCCAAATACTCCGCATACTCTGCCGAAGGATCCTTGAATATTAGAGTAATTTCCATCTCCTCGATCATCCGAGCCAACTCCATGCTCATCAGCCGAGACTCTGGGCTAGAGCCTGGCACTTTTCTACTCAAGACATCGGCTACCGAGTTCGCTTTCCCGGGGTGGTAGTTCATGGTGAACTCATAGTCGCATAGAAATTCCAACCACCGCCGTTGTCTCAGGTTCAACTCCTTCTGAGTGTGAACATACTTCAAGTTTTTGTGATCGGAAAAGACCTCGCAGTGCACGCCATATAAATAATGCCTCCAGACCTTCAAAGCGAACACCACTGCTCCCAACTCCAAATCATGAACCGGGTAATTGATTTCATGTTTCTTTAACTGCCTTGAAGCATAAGCGATCACATGCCCGTGCTGCATCAGCACCGCTCCCATCCCTTGATATGATGCGTCCGTGTAAACTTGGAATCCTTCCTTCCCAGACGGAAGTGCAAGGATGGGGGCGGAGGTAAGCCTATCTTTCAATTCTTGAAATGCCGCTTCACATTGAGGTGTCCACTCAAATGGCACACCCTTCTTCGTCAAGGAGGTAAGATGAAGGGCAATCTTGGAAAATCCTTTCACGAACTTGCGGTAGTAGTCAGCAAGTCCAAGGAAGCTTCGTACATCGGCCGCCGACTTCAAGGGCGACCACTCCTTCACGGCCCGCACCTTAGCTGGATCCACCGCTAACCCTGCTCCACTGATCACATGCCCCAAGAAGGCTACCTCCTTAAGCCAGAATTCACACTTGCTAAACTTGGCATACAAGGCATGCTCCTTCAATCTCTTCAAAACCAAGGTCAGGTGCTCGACATGCTCCTCCTCCGTCTTTGAGTAGACTAAGATGTCGTCGATGAAAACGATGACGAAGATGTCCAAGTATGGTTCAAACACCTTGTTCATCAGGCTCATGAATGCCGAAGGTGCATTTGTGAGCCCAAACGGCATTACTGTGAACTCATACAAACCATATCTCGAACTGAAGGCTTTTTTCTGAATATCCCCCTCTTGTATCCTCAACTGATAGTATCCGGAGCGCAAGTCTAGTTTAGAGAACCAATGTGCTCCCACTAATTGATCGAACAACTCGTCGATCCGAGGTAGCGGATAAGTGTTCCGCACCGTTAATCGATTGAGTTCCCGATAATCTATGCACAATCGCAGGGTTCCATCCTTCTTCTTTACGAACAACACGGGGGCACCCCATGGTGATGAACTGGGGCGAACGAACCCTGAATCTACTAGTTCTTGTAGTTGAACTCTAAACTCCGCGAGTTCTTTCGGGGCCATTCTGTACGGAGTCTTAGATACAGGCTTGGCACCTGGTACTAAATTAATCTGGAAATCGACCTCTCTATGCGGTGGTAATCCTGGTAGCTTCTCAGAAAAAACCTCGGGAAAATCTCGCACAACCCGTACATCCTTTAATTCCAACGCTTCCTCCTTCAACTCGAACCAGATCATGAAGACCTCGTCCCCCTTCATATGAGCTTTTACAACCTGGACGGAAGATAACATCATGCGAGGAGCGAAGCCAATACCTTGGAAGATGACGTCAGAGTCTCCATGTCTCAAATAGATCCGCTTCTCCGCGCAGTCGATCCTCGTGAAGTGCCAATCGAGCCATGCCATGCCCAAAATGATGTCAAACTCCGGCATTCTCAGAACCGTGGCCGGTGTATCAAAGGCCTTCCCATCAATAAATAACTCCAACTCGCACTTGGCGGTCGCGATCATCTCCGAGCCGTCCGGAAGGCGTACACGTCGGGCTATTCCCGTGAAGTACTGAACATCCCCCACGTCTTTTATGAAATCCTCGGACACAAAAGAGTGTGAGGCACCGGTATCGAACAGCGCATAGGCCGTCTTCCGCCAATAATCACGGTGCCTAAGTGCCAACGACCAAAACTTATTGCTAGTGTCTAATAAGTTCTATTCAATTCATGTTAAACCATGCAAATATGTAAACTAATTAAATCATACCTGCAATCACATCTTGTGGGTTCCGTTCCTGCGCCATGTCAAGCGCGTACACTTGATCCCGGACCGGTCCGGGGTTTCCTCTTGGCGGTCCTCGTCCTCGACCACGCATATATCCCCGTCCTCGTCTTTGAGCTGGGTCCCGCTTCAATCACTCCTTCAGCGAGTCTCTTAACGCTTTCTGAACACCCAAAAGACCCGCTCCCAACCACTTTACCATATCCATTATCTCCACCAAGCACAAATCCCTATAAACAAAAGTGGTTGCCCAAGGAAATTTGTCATGTCTATTTTCTCCGTTAGATTCAAACTCCGCTATAAACAAAAGTGCTTGCCCTAGGGGATCTCGCAAGACTTTATACCATAGTTTTACATACTTGGGGTCGTCCAAACTTGGAAGATCGACGTATAAAGGTATGTACCTAAGGTCAGGTTGGCTAATCGTAGGGTCAAAGTTGGACAAACTTAATGTGAATTACATATGGGCACACCACTGCTTCCGCTAAGTCAGTTTGTCCCCAAACTGACTAACCAAACGGGGGTGGCACCATTGTTGAATGACTTCTTAGTTGAGGATCGTGGCAAACTGATACCATGTGATCGAATTGTAAGATAGTATACTTGAATGATTTGACTTGTTAGCAGTTAGTAGATTTTTATACATGTGCATCTTGACATATTGTGTTGAAATCACCTGATATGACTTATAGAAGGATATCATTTGTAAGACCCCCCCTCCCCGGATCCCAAAACACGGCACGAAGGGGGAGTATTATGCCCGGAACAGCCGCCTTGCGGTAGCATTAGCACACGGGCTAACCTGTACCACAAGACGCCTATTCCGCCGGCTACAACAATATCAATAAATCATGCCAACCCAACCAAATAAATAAACATCCAGAAGTCAAATCCACACTAAGTTATACAGTCCAAATACATCAATAATGAGAAGCTAAAACATGCTTCTACAATATATCAGAGTATAGCTAAACATTGCCCAAACGGGCTACATCAGAGTAATCAAAACACTAACATCTGTAACAGACGGTATCGATGGCACCGTCACATCAGGCCCTGTCGTCCTGGCCTGGCTGTCCTGCTGCGTAGTCTGCGGCTGCTCTACCTGCGGCGTGACCTCCTAAAAAGGAAGACGTAGCAACCGTTAGTCGAAACGACTAAGTGGTTTCACATCCGCTCCCCCGGCGACTCCTCGGCACCGGGCGGAGAAAAGGAACAAGAGTATAGTATATAATAAGTATGCAAGTAAAGGAAGTACAAGCAGGTGGCAAGGTAATGTAAGAGTAACAACATCATAATCAGCATTTAAGTAAGAGCTACACTAAACTAGCAAGTATAAGTAACAGTAGGAAGTAACTTAACTTATAAGAATGCCCATACAAACTTATAAGTTAAGGATCGGGTTACATAAAAGTAACTCATCGTATAAGAGTGCCCATACAAACTTATACGATGAGGATCTTGTGGTGCAATGATATGAAATGCTATGAATGCTATGCAATGACTCACCCATGCACACCCATGCAATTGCTATGTCGACACAGACTGTAGTTCCCACTTTTCGAGCAGGTAGCTAACCTCTCAGGCATCAGCCGCCGTGGCCAGGCGGTGACAGTAGAACGGGCACTTCTACTACTAGGCGGGTATCACACTACTTCACCTAGGCCTCCGTACGCCTCAACGCTAAGAACACAACAGCGGAGCCCATGCGTACTATGGCCCAGCGGGGTCTTGGGTAGATGTGCACCAAGAACACAGCCCGAACTGGCCTTGCGTGACCCGGAAGGGGCCTCGGAAGAAAGCACGAGGACACAGCCCAACCGTTCACATGAACACCGAGGACACAGCCCAAATCGACCAAGTCTAACTGCCAACTCCCGTCGGTGTGACGACTGGCGAGCCCGTAGACCTGCCACACTATCCTTAACCCGGGATTACGACACCGCGTGTCGACTCACACCACATGCAAATACCACGTCAACATAACATGGAAGGGGCCTCGGAAGCAAACACGAGGGCACAGCCCAACCACCCATCCATACCTCATCTCAACACAACCATAACAAGTGGCGGTCAACACCGCACTTACAAACTTACACAATACTACCCATAGGAAGACGACACTCTAAGTATTGGACTATCAAATTCAATCCACTATTCAACATTCACATGGCCAAGAATTATCCTTCTATAAGTCATATCAGGTGATTTCAACACAATATATCAAGATGCACATGTATAAAAATCTACTAACTGCTAACAAGTCAAATCATTCAAGTATACTATCTTACAATTCGATCACATGGAATCCGATTAATAATCTTCATCATTTATGCAACTGAATTAATTATTCATAAGAGTTTATCCAAGCCTCAGGGTTACCTGTAATATTAGTTTCTCCGAATCCAAATCCAAATGTTATAAACCCAAATTTTTGAGTGCAGGAATAGTCTGGACAGCAACTTCGACCGGAGTTTCCAGAAGTTTCAGGAATCCGGTGGAGGCGTGTAACCCTTCGTTGTAAAGATCTTTTCATGATCTACAACTTTCATATTCAGGTCACAACCCAGATCTGACAATAACTTACTCGAAATCGGCTTCAAAGTTCACTGCGCACAGAACACAATTTCTGTGTACAGGAATTGCCGGGCAGCAAACTCGATTAGGTTTTCCCGGGGCCACAGACCTCACCTGAAGTCGTGCAACCACTCGTTGGAAAGGTATTTCCAAGGTCTACAACTTTCGTGTTTAGCCAAAAGTCCAGATCTGCCCATATCCTATATAAAAAGGGCCTATAAGATCGCTGCGCGCAGAATACAGATTCTGCGCGCATCTTCAAGGAAAATGAACGGCATCGGTTCGTCTTCCTCCTCAAGGCGATCGTTCCTAAATTTTCCAGAAATATTCTCCTCCCTTATTCAACCTCAAGGCCATAAACTCCTTACGAGACCATCCACCCATCGTCATATTGAAGAAAAGGGGAAGGGTTGAAGAGATCTAAAATCTAGGATTCAAATCCTAACATGGCCAAACCTAGAAATCTTCTCCTCTCCATCAAGCTCTCTTGAACCGATGTCTCTCCTAAATATCTAGGATCTAGCACCAAGGGAGAGGGTAGGAAACTCACATTGGCTCCAGCGGTACCACCATTTCTAGCCATGGATCTCGTAGTTCTCCTTGGCGGCATCTTCTCTTTCACGGCGATGGCGGATCTCCATCGGTAGGACTTGCTCCAGCGGTCTTCCTCTCACCAGGAGTTCTCACAGGAGATAGGGGGTGAAATGAGAGTGAAAATGGCTAGGGTTTCCTCTGCCCCTTATAAGCAAAATATGACACGGGTAGGGACACGGCCGTGTCCGTACCCGTGTCCAGCTTCCGCGACACGGCGTGGCGGTTTCCATGTCGGTTCAATGTTTGACACGGGTAGGGACACGCCCGTGTCCCGACCCGTGTTCACATGACACGGCCGTGTGCCTGGCCGTGTCATTAGCCGTGTACTACTCGGGTTGCATCTCGACACTTCTCGTCGAGCCCAACTCGACGCACACGGGTAGGGACACGCCCGTGTCACTACCCGTGTTCCCCGCTCGACGCATCTCGACGATTCTCGACGATCTCGACACGGCTCGTCGAGCTCAACTCGACGCACACTGGTAGGGACACGCCCGTGTCACTACCCGTGTTCCCCGCTCGACGATTCTCGGCGATTCTCGACGATCTCGACACGGCTCGTCGAGCTCAACTCGACGCACACAGGTAGGGACACGGCCGTGTCACTACCCGTGTCATCTCCCGTGTCACTCTGCACTGATTTCTCCACTTCTCCACAAGTGCAGCCCAATTCCCTGCACTTCTAAGGACTTGAGTCAACCCTCCTGAATCAAAACACACACACTAGGGGCTTAGAGCGATTCGGGACGTTACATCTTGTATGAAAACACCCATGCCTACTAATGCTGTATTAGATGCTGATGAACATGGGAAACCTGTTGATCAAACAACATATAGAGAAATGATTGGCTCTTTACTGTATCTTACAGCTAGTAGACCAGATATAATGTTTGCTACATGTATATGTGCTAGGTTCCAAGTAAGCCCTAGAGAGTCACACCTAACACTAGTAAAGAAGATTCTCAGGTATGTTAAAAGTTGTCCAAATCTAGGTCTCTGGTATCCAAAAGATTCAGCATTTGATTTAACTGGATTCTCTGATGCTGATTATGCTGGATGCAGAATTGACAGGAAAAGCACCAGTGGAACTTGTCAGTTCCTTGGTGACAGACTTGTCTCTTGGTTTTGTAAGAAACAAACATCTGTGTCAACTTCAACTGCTGAAGCTGAATATATGGCTGCAGGCAGTTGTTGTTCACAAATATTATGGATTCAAAACCAACTCCTAGACTATGGCTACAACTTAGAGAAGTCTAAAATCTTTTGTGACAACACCAGTGCTATTTCTATAGCTCAAAATCCAGTCCTCAATAGTAGGACAAAACACATAGAGATTAGGCATCATTTCTTAAGGGATAATGTTGAAAAGAATAAAATTGCACTACACTATATCCCAACTAATTTACAAAGGGGAGATATTTTCACCAAGCCTTTGGATGAAAAGAAACACACCTTCTTCCTAAATCAGTTAGGAATGTTAGATGGAGGAAGTCTTAAATAACATCCAAGATTTTGAAAGCTTAAAAATTGACCAAGACTAGGCAAACATTCTGATTTTTTCTTAGTGTCTAGAGTTTCTCTGAACTCTGAACTGCGCTCGACGATTTTCCCCCAGATTGTCGAACAGAGATCGATGATTTCCAAAATCGTCGAACTGAGTTCAGCGTCTCTCAGATAGTATGAACTATCTCTTCCGGTCAACGATTGTCAAATGGCGCTCGACGATTTTGTTCTCTGAACGATCGTCGAACGGAGCTCGACGCTCTCCAATATCGTCAAACGGAGATCGACGATGTTGAAGACTCTTCAGATTCCTTTATAAGCCTCGATCGTCGAACTGAGTTCAACGATCTTTCCAATTCTGCGTCGAACCCTAATATAAAATTCATTTTTTCGCCGTCGTTCTCCTTTGCGCTTTCGATTTCTCTGCAAGAATTTTCTTTCCCTCCAAACAGTTCTGCACTTGGTCGTTTTGTTTGTTGAATTTTTGCAGGTACCCATGGCCGTGTCTGTTGCTGTTCTTGCTGCCATGAAGTTTTATGCTGGTTTCGATATTGACATGGAATCATTCAGCACAACTGACCAGGCTTTTTAGGATATCCTGTGGTTATTCAAAGAGCAGAACCTGACTGCAATAATGACCACAAGGATCAAGCTGGCTTCTGATGAGATAAAGGATGGGTCTATACCGCCCACAATCAAGATAATAACACCATTGTTGGGTCTATCTCTGGAACTCAGGTACCCTTAACCTCAACAATTTTAATAAAAGTTTTTGAGTTGAGGAATGGTGAAGATAATGCTGACTTATCTGGAGAAGAGTATTCTGAACTGCTTGTCAGAATGGGTCATTCAGAGGGAAACCCTAGCAAGCTCTTCAAAAGGAACCTATCTGTGGAATACAGATTTATGGCAGATGTTGTTGGGAAAGTGCTACTGGCTAAGCACTCTACCCATGATACAATTTCAAGGTATCAGCTCTGCCTCATGGGAGCTCTTGTGGACAGAAAAAATCTGAATTGGGGAGAAGTCTTCTTTGACCTTATCAAGAAGAAGATAAACAAAAGTTTTGTGAACTTTGGAAGGATCATTGGGGTGTTTCTGCAGCACAGGTGCCCTGCTTTGCTGGTCTCCTCTGGAATCCATATAAATGCTTCCAAGAGACTGTCCTGTGCCCTCTTTGGAAAGTGGGACAGACAAATCAGCAAGCCCAGCAGGCCCTCCTCCAGCACTCCTTCAGGCACAAGAACTCTCAGAGTCACTTCCTCACAGGTCTCTGTCCCTGCAGATGACCTGCCTGCTGTTGTTGCCTCTCCTCCTCCTCCTCCAATTCCATCCCTTCCCATAATATCTACCATTACAACTCCATCCATCATCATATCCACCCCCTCTCCAACATCCACCCCCTCTCCAGTACCTATTCTTCCAACACCAGAAGACCACTTCCATCCATTATTCTCCTACCCTCCACCAGATGTCACTTCATCACCCTCCATTCCATCCTTCACCCTAATTGATGATTCCTTTATGGATGATTTACCATCCTTTCCTCCTGATCTACCCTCATCCTCCACTTCCTTTCAAGACCTTCTACACCAAATCATTGACCAACCCACATTCACCCCATCCATCTCCATCTCACTGTCCTCCATCTCCACCTTACCAACACCTCAGCCATCTCTTCCACCATTCACCAGCTCTCCACTACCATCACCATCAGCTGCTCCTCTATCTTCTACCTCTGCTCCAGTCACCCTTGAGCAAGTAGACCTTCCAGCCCTTGCTGACAGGTTGTATGCGTTGCTTGCCCCCAGGCTCTCTCTTCTGTTGGAGACCTCCTTGGCTCAACTACACCTGTCAGTGGCAGCTCTCTCTGCCAGGCTCTCTTCCCTATTCCCTCAGGCAGCCCCTACAGCAGTGTGCCTTGATCCAGACTTGTCTGAATCTAGGCAGGGGGAGATGCCCTATGAAGTGAGCCTTCATGCTGCTGCTACTGCTGTTTCTGTAAGCCTGTCTGCTACTACTGCTGCTGTTATTGCTTCTTCAGCTTCTGCTCTTGCTGCTGTTACTGTGCCTCAAGCACAAAGTTCTCATGCTGCAGTCCTTGCAATAGACCTCAGGTCTTTGCTATCAAATTTTGATCAGTTTTACTTCAGCTGTCTGCTAGAGGTCAATGCTGTCCAGCCTCCAGAGGATCTATCCAAGGCACTTGTGCCATTTTCTTGCTGTGACCCAAGCATTATCACCTCCTTTGTCAATTCAGTGTATGCTGCTGCTTCTTCTGAAGAAAGCATTATTGTTGCTTCTGATATTGTTGCCTCTACTACTGCTGAGAATGTTGATACTGCTGCTGAAGTTTCTGTTATTGCTATTGAGCCTATTTCCAAGGATATTCTTATGTCAGAGGCACCTGACTTTGAGCCTTCTGCAGTTTCTAATGATATTCCTCCTATTTATGCTGTTGTTAGTGAAGTTGCTACTACTGTCACTTCTCCAGAGCCTATAGTTGCTTCTGCTGCTATTACTGCTTCTACTGTATCTGCTGCTATCATTTCTGCTTCTGCTACACCATCTGTTGCCTCATCTGCTTCTGTACAGCTCAAGAAGGACTTAATGAAGAAAATTGATGCTCTTTATGATGACCAGAGTTCTGAAAGTAATGAATTTAGAACAGACTCTGATGACTCTTCTGCTACCATTGCTAGGAAAAGAAAGGCAAGGAGAAAAGCTATGAAGAGAGTACCTCCTGCTAAGGTTAAGGATAACAATGATATTCCATACTATATTCTACATGACTGCCCTATCACTGAACACTGGATGCAGTACTCCAAGAATCAGCTGAAGGCAATGAAAAAGAAGAGAAAATATGATAAGGGTTCCTCTCAATTCCAACACTCTCATCCTCCTCCACCACCACCTCCTGATACAGGCGCAGGTGGATGCTCTGCAGCTCAACCCCCAGCCAGAAGTCAGGCTCCCTATCAGCCTCATGCTAGATCTTATAATAGGGGAAGCCAATCCAGGGGATCTCAATCCAGGAGAGGTGGATACAGAGGAAATCAAAGAGATCTCCAAGTCTACTCCAAAGGTTACTCTAGGCAGCATCCTTATTCCAGGGGAGGACAAATGTAAACTGATACAACATCTGGTCCTTTCCCTTATAAGCTGAAAGAAATTGTGTCTTCCAGGCCTTCTCAAGACAATCCCGCTAACAGATATGAGCCACCTGTACCTTTTGAGGATCCTGAAAACAATCCAGCTGCTTGGACTACTAGATTAAAAGAACTAGCTGCACTGGATCAGATCAAAAAGGCTAGAGAGCAAGGAAAAGATTTATCTAACATCTCAACAATGTCTGAACAGAGACAGAAAGAGCTAGAAAGATATGCATCAAGCAAGTTCTTTGATTCTGACAGGTATATGGAATTACATCCTGAAGCTGTAGTTCCCAGGACTAAAAAACAAACATATTTAGGTGCAGCAGATGATACCAGATCAAACAAAGAAGCCCTAAATCCTAACAGAGAGATCAAACTTGTTAAGGGCAAAGAAAAGAAATGATATTGTAAGGTGACAATTTCTGTGATTTCTGATTACTATCTGAATGTTATATATCTCTATGGTTCTGCAATGTCTAGCTTGTTGTTTTTATGTTTTGCTGCTTGTATGTTGTTATTAAATTTTTCCAAAGTCTGTAAATAGTAATCCTAACCCAAATAGGGGGAGATTGTTGGAACACCCTATTACTAATTTGGGTCAGGATCACTATATCTCTAGGAATCAATGCTTGACCTCCTGTATAGCTCAATAGGTCAATTAGAATTGAGTCTAAGGGTTAGAAGTCTAGGATTGGAAGCTGCCCTGAAGACCAAGATTTTCTGTTTGGAGACTAAGTCATATCGTCGAGCTCAGCACGATGATTCGTCGAACTCCGATCGACGATCGTCTAGCTCAACTTCGACAGATCGTCGAACTCCATTCGACGATCGCTGAGCTCAACTTCATTATATCATCGAACTCCGTTCGACGATCGGTGAGCTCAGGTCGACGATTTTGACTCTGCTTTGGATCTTTATCTCTGAGCTCAGTTCGACGATCTTTGAGCTCAGATCGACGATATTTTGCTGTTGTATATTTCCAGATCGCTGAGCTCAGCTCGACGATAGCAGAGCTCAGTTCGACGTTTTCAGATAACTTCAAGGATGTTTCTAGATTCAAATTCAAATCAGTTAAGGAGTTATTCTGCAATTAATTCAGAGATTTCCTAGACATTTTCATTTATTTTTGGACCAAGTTTCAAGGAATATTTCTATGGACTTTCCTCCAGAAGAGATTTTGCAATTAAGGATGCAATTAATGCAGACCAACGGCTATTCTTCTCAGAGAGAATGTTTTGTTCAGTACCAGAGAATAAAAGACAGAATTTTTTTTGAGTCTCTAATAGAATACAGAGAGAGACACACAGATTACAGAGATACATTCAAAAATATTTTGTCTCAAAGAATTCTCAAGAACACACATCCAAGGAGATCAAGCTTTCTCAAATCTTCAAATCTCCATAGTTTTCAAGTGTTCAAGGCCAACATATTTCCAGACTCCAGACATTCAACATTTCAGCTATTGCTGAAATCATCCATTGCTGGAGTTCAATCTTTGAAGGCCTATCACCCTCAGCAAAGCTTTTCTTCCTGAAGATCTCAAGGATTCAGGGGGAGCTTTGACATCAACAATCCACATAGTCTTCTCAGTTGTTTGAGAAAGAGAAGACTTCCATCACTCTCTCACCCCCTCTCTGTAAAGGGTTTCTCAAACTCCCTTCAAAAGTTTGAGCTTGGTTTTCGAGCACCTTGTCAAAAGCTCATTGGTGGCAAGACACCTGATCAAAAAATCTGCTTTGGTTTTTGAGCACCTTATCAAAAGCTCATTGGTGCCCAGGACACCTGATCAACTCATCCTGCAGTGGATTCCTACCTAGGGTGGTAGAAGAGTGGATGTACCCAAGTTTAGGGGAACCACTATATTTCCTTGTGTCTTCTGGTTTTGCTTGTCTTTATGTTTGTTTCTGGCCTTGATTTTTTTGTGATTAGCTTTTGTTTAACTTAGTTCTGTGATTATATTTTCAACTGCTTCCCTGCTCACTCTTATTACAACAATTGTTGTAAAAAGTTTCAAAGCACCATATACTCTATTCACCCCCCTCTAGAGTATATCAGATCTAGCTGCACTTTCAAGATCAGCGTTTTTCAAGATTCAAATTCAGACAGTTATGGAATTATTCTCAGCATTTATGTCAAGGATCTTGTAGCTGTTTTCAATTAATCTGGAGCAAGTTTCAAGGGATTTTCAAAAGAATGTTTTTATTGGACTTTCCTCCAGAAGACAAAATGCAGTTAAGGAAGTCATTTATGACAGGCTAACGGCTATCTTGGACAGAAAAATATTCATTCAGATCTAAGGAATAAAAGAGATTTTTTCATATTCTGCTGGAATAGAAGAACATAGATCATCATCAACAACAACTCTTACAACAATCACAACAACAGATAGAGAAAGAGCTGCAGATATTCACAGTTTTAGAACTCATACAAGAACACACATCACAAAAGGAGATCAACATAATGAAATTCTCAGATCCCTTTTGATTCCAATGTTCAAAGGCCATCATCATTCAAGACTCCAGACAACACACATTTCAGCTACTGCTGAAATCATCTTTTGCTGGAGATCAAATTTTCTGAAGGCCTATCACCCTACTACAAAGCTTCACTTCCTGAACAACTCAAGATCTCAGGGGGAGCTTTGACAACATCCACTATCTTCTCTCTGATTGTTGACAGAGATGATCATCTCATCCCTCTCTCTCTCTCTCTCTGCTGTAAAGGGTTTATCAAACTCCCTTCAAAAGTTTGTGCTGGTTTCTGAGACCTTGTCAAAACTCAGTGGTGGCAAGACACCTGATCAAAAAATCTGGTTTGGTTTTTGAGCACCTTATCAAAACCTCATTGGTGCCCAGGACACCTGATCAACTCATCCTGCAGTGGATTCCTACCTAGGGTGGTAGAAGAGTGGATGTACCCAGATTGATTGGGGAACCACTATAGCTCCTTGTGTCATCTAGTTGCTTACTTTCTTTTATTTTGTGTCTGTGTTTTGTGATTACTTTTTGATAAGGTAGTTACTGTGTTTACTTTATGTTATTTGCTTCCCTGTTCACTTAGGAATACAACAAGAGTTGTAAAAAGTTTTTAGCAAGCACCATACTCTATTCACCCCCCTCTAGAGTATATCAGATCTAACTTGCACTTTCAATTTGTATTAGAGGGATGTTGGTTAAACATAGCACATCTTCTAGGGTGGGTTAAAATACCACACCTTGGTGGTTGCACAGGCTAACACCTGAACCCAAAGATCCCTCTAGTTAGATCTGCTTGTTTTAAGTTTGTTATTAGAATTATTTCTTCACAAAACATGGACCAAAACAAAGATTATGCTAGTACCAGACCTCCAGTGTGCAATCTATCTAAGTTTGCACTTTAGAAGGCAAGGATTAGACTGTACATGAACTCTATTGATGAGGACATTTTCAATTCCGTTTTGACAGTGTGTCGAAGACCTCCAGAGAGTACAAGTACAAGTGTTGTTCCACCTCCTTCAGGAACAGATGCTGAAATAAAGAAATGGAAATTGGCTAATGCAAAAGCTATGAACATTCTAGCCCAGACTATGTCTGATGAAATATTCCAAAAGGTAGCTGAATGCAACTCAGCAAAGGACATCTGGGACAAGTTATCTGAGATAGTCTCAGGATCTACTGATGAGAGAAAAGATAGAAGATCTCATCTCATAACCCAGTATGAGAATTTCAAGAAAGGAGAAGCTGAGTTAGTAGCAGAAATGTATAGTAGACTCAGTCTCATAGTCAATGAGCTGAAAACTTTGGATAAGGAGATCTCATTGACTGAGCTCAATGATAAAATCCTAATGTGATTCCCAAGCGCTTGGGACTCAAGGATCTGGCCAATCACGGATGCCAGAAGCCTAAATGAGATCACAACTGAAGCTCTCGTGGGCAAGCTCAAGTCTTATGAGCTGCTCATCAAGAATAGAGAAGAAGAGCAGAAGGCTGCCTCACCAGCTACAAGAAAAGAAAAATCAATAGCTTTCAAAGCCATTGAAGATCAGCCTGAAGACAAAGTCACAGGCAATGAAGAGTTGCTAAGCCTACTGGCCAAAAGGTTTTACAAAATGGCCAGGAAGGATTTCAGGAAAAGATCATACAGAGAGCATGACAAGCCAAGGTATGACAAATCAAATAACAAAGAAATTATTTGCTTTGGTTGAAGGAAACCAGGCCACATTGTGCCTGACTGTCCAGAAAATAAAAACAAGGACAAAAAGGACAGAAAAGAAAGGAGAAAATAAAAGGACTTCAAGAAGAGCAGCAATGGCAAACTCTCCTCCAGCAAGAATAAACATACAAGGAAGGGATTTGTTGCTGAAACTTGGAGTGAGACAGAAGAAGAATAAGAAACTTCATCCAGCTCAAGTGATGATGAAGATGATGCTGAAGAAAAAGAATTCCGTATGATGGATATCAATGCCTCACAATAAAATTCTGATGCAGAAGAATTAGAGTCAGAATCAGAGACTCAATCTGAAGAGGACCATGTAATAAGTTCTTTTGATTTCAATTCTGAGGACTTCAAGTGTGAGTTTAAAGCACTATATCTAGATTTATTAAAATCTGAGAAGGAAATCATTTCTCTCAGAAATCAATTATCTGAATACAGTACTTTAAAATCAGATAACCTCAAACTCTCTGAGGAGTTGGAATGTTGTAGGGAGCAGATAGCCTCACTGAAAACTGAACTATCAGAGGCCAAGAAGCTTGAAGAATCCCTCAATGGGAGAAGCATCAAGCTAATGGACATCACAAGCACATTGAACTCAAGATTCATTAGTATACTGGGCTTGGGTCTCTCATCCAGCCAACCTATAGTATTAACAACACCAATCAAGTTTATCTCTGATAAAGGTAAGGGAGTTGTAGAGGTAGATAGGAAGAATTCTGATCTACCTAAGAAAACAAGAGTTCAACAGAAATCATCGAATGGAGCTAGACGATCGTCGAAATCATCGAACTCAGGTCGACGATCTCTAAACCCTAAACTATGCCACAGTCGATATTGGAACGGAGCTCGACGATCTGACCCAAGATCGTCGAACTCAGCACAACGATCGTCGAGCAGAGATCAGAGTTTTGAAAACTTTTTCAAAGGTAAATCAAAGTTCAATCCTAGAAGTCTTTCATCCCAAAGATTTAACCCTTATACTGAATGGATAATACCTCCAAGGAGATATCATCCTAAAGGCTATAAGAGTCAACTAGGGATGTCTTTTATTTCTGAATTCAAAGGTTATCAACCTAGGCCGAAGGTAAACTGGGTCAAAAACAAGTAAATTATTTTATGTATAGGTGAAGACCTATCTAACATCAAACCAGCAATGGTATCTGGATAGTGGGTGCTCAAATCACATGACAGGAAACAAAGATAATTTCACATCCTTCAAAGCCAAGCATGGACCCAAAGTAATATTTGGTGATTCAAACTTTGGACTAACAAAAGAATATGGTGCAGTCTAGATTGGCATAGTCACATTCAAGAAAGTAGCCTATGTGGAAGGACTGAAGCACAACTTGATCAGCATCAGTCAACTATATGATAAAGGCTACCAAGTGACTTTCAACAAATCCTTATGCAAGATGAAATCAGAGGACAACACAACTGTGTTGACAGGTAAAAGGAAAGGTAACATCTATTTAGTAGACTTTCTTTCAACTAAAGTAGATATTTGCTTGTTTAACTCTATTAGTAGACCTAATGAACTATGACATAAGAGACTAGGACATATAAACCTTAGAATCGTTGCTAGGCTATCCAAGGATAACCTTGTTAGAGGACTACCTTCTGGCCCCTACAAGAAGGAAGGACTCTGCAGGGCTTCTGAATTAGGCAAGCAAACCAAAAATAGTTTCAAGTCACTTAATGAGAGTGATTCACCTAGGATTTTGTATCTGTTACACATGGATCTCTTTGGACCCATTACAGTACAAAGCTTAGGTGGGAAATCCTATACTTTAGTGGTTGTAGATGACTTCTCTAGATTCACATGGGTGTTCTTTCTGAGGAAGAAGTCTGATAACTTTAAGTGTTTGACAGAGTTTCTCAAATGCATACAGAGTGAGTTCAATACTCACATTGCCCTGATCAGAAGTGATAATGGGATAGAGTTTGATTCTCTTCTTATGCAAGAGTTCTGTCAGAGTGAAGGGATCAGACACACTTTCTCAGCTCCTAGAACTCCTCAACAAAATGGGGTAGCTGAAAGGAAAAATAGAACCCTTATTGAATCTGCTACTACATTGTTGTTAGATGCTCACATTCCTCTATCCTTTTGGACAGAGGCAGTGAACACCTCCAACTATGTGTTGAATAGAAGTTTAATACATAAACTGAAGGGCAAGACTCCCTATGAATTACTCAAAGGGAAGAAACCTAAAGTAGATTACTTTAAAATTTTTGGTTGTATTTGTTACATTCATAATAATGATAAGAAATACTTAGCAAAATTTCAAGCTAAAGCTGATGAAGGAGTGTTTGTGGGATACTCCATGATCAGTAAAGCTTATAGGGTATATAATAAATCAACTATCAAAATTGAAGAATCTGTTCATATATCTTTTGATGAATCTAACATGTCTTTCAAGGAGAAGAATACTTCTACCATAGAACCTTTGCAGGTACACTCTCTTGCCGAAGACTTGGACAGGTTACAAATCATTCAAAAAGAGGAAAGCAATGAAGATGAAGAAGACATTCAACATCTTGAAGAGAATCTTCTTGAAGAGCCAGTTGTTGTACCACAAGACGAAACAACAACACAGGTTGGTGAACAATCAACATCTCGTGTTGATTTAGTAACATCAAGAGACCATCCAATCTCCTAAGTGATTGGAGACATCTCAGCTGGTGTGCAAACCAGAAATCAGGTCAACCAAAACCTGATGCACACTTGCTTACTTTCTCAAATTGAACCTCAATCCATTCAAGATGCAGAGCAAGATCCACACTGGATCATTGCAATGCAAGAAGAGTTGCATCAATTTGAAAGGAACAAAGTTTGGGAACTAGTACCAATGCCAAAGGATCACTCCATTGTTGGAACAAAGTGGGTGTTCAGAAATAAATTGGATGATCAAGGAGTCATTGTAAGGAACAAGGCAAGGCTAGTTGCTCAAGGGTAATCTCAAGAAGAAGGGATAGATTATGACCAGACCTTTGCACCAGTTGCAAGGTTAGAGGCCATAAGAATCTTCTTAGCATATGCAGCACACAAAGGATTCAAAGTATACCAGATGGACATAAAGAGTGCTTTTCTCAATGGAGATATCAAAGAAGAAGTCTATGTCAGATAACCCCCAGGTTTTATCTCTTCAACTCATCGTGATTATATTTTCAAATTGCATAAAGCATTATATGGTCTAAAGCAAGCTCTTAGAGCATGGTATGAGACCCTAGCATGCTTTCTTCTGAAAAATGAGTTTATCAGGGGTATAGTAGATCAGACGCTTTTTATTAGAACCCATAAGTCCCATACCCTACTAGTACAAATCTATGTATATGATATTATATTTGGTTCTATTGATTCAAATTTGTGCAGAAGGTTTTCCAACCTAATGCATTCTAAATTTGAAATGAGTAGCATGGGTGAGCTATCATTCTTTCTAGTATTGCAAATCAAACAACATGTTGAAGGCATATTTATTTCTCAAACCAAGTATGCAAAAGAATTGGTTATGAAATTTTGTATGTCTGAAGCATCATGTATGAAAACACCTATGCATAATAATGCTGTATTAGTTGCTGATGAACATGGGAAACCTGTTGATCAGACAACATATAAAGCAATGATTGGCTCTTTATTGTACCTTACAGCTAGTAGACCTGACATAATGTTTGCTACATGCATATGTGCTAGATTCCAAGTGAGCCCTAGAGAGTCACACCTAACCTTAGTAAAAAGGATTCTTAGGTATGTAAAAAGTTGTCCAAATCTAGGTCTCTGGTATCCAAAAGATTCAGCTTTTGACTTAACTAGATTTTCAGATGCTGATTATGCTGGATGCAGAATAGACAGGAAAAGCACCAGTGGAACTTGTCAGTTTCTTGGTGATAGAATTGTCTCCTGGTTTTGCAAGAAACAAACATTTGTGTCAACTTCAACTACTGAAGCTGAATATATAGCTACAGGTAATTGTTGCTCACAAATCTTGTGGATTCAAAATCTGCTCCTAGACTATGGCTACAACTTAGAGAAGTCAAAAATATTTTGTGATAATACTAGTGCTATTTCCATAGTACAAAATCCAGTCCTCCATAGTAGGTCAAAACACATAGAAATTAGGCATCACTTTCTAAGGGATAATGTTGAGAAAAATAAAATTGAACTTCAATATATCCCAACTGATTTGCAAAGGGGAGATATTTTCACCAAACCCTTGGATGAAAAGAAACATACATTCTTCCTGAACCAGTTAGGAATGTTAGATGGAGGAACTCTAAAATAATATCCAAGATTTTAAAAATCTAAAAATGACCAAGACTAGGCAAATCAAAGTGCTTTTTCTAGTGTATAGAGTGTTTCTGGTCTCTGAACTACGCTCGACGATTTTCCCCCAGATCGTCGAACGGAGATCGACGACTTCTGAAATCGTCGAACAGAGTTCAGCGCTTCTCAGATAGTGCTAAACTATCTTTCTTCAGGTCAGCGATCGTCGAACGGAGCTCGATGCTCTACAATATCGTCGAATGGAGATCGATGATGTTGATGACCTTTCAGTTTATTTTAGAAGCCCAGATCGACGAACAGAGTTCAACGATCTTTCCTTTTCTGCGTCGAACCCTAATATAAAACTCATTTTTCGGCTGTCGTTCTCCCTTTGCGCTTTTATACTCTCTCCAAATTTTCTCTTTCCCTCCAAACTTCTCTACACTTGGTCGTTTGTTTGTTCATTTTTGCAGAAATCAAGGGCAGTTTCAGTCGCCATCTTGGCCGCAATGAAATTTGACGCTGGATTTGATATCGACATTGATTCTTTCAACAACAGCGATCAAATCTTCAAGGACATTATGGAACGTTTCCAAGAATAATTGCTAGTTACCATAATGACTACCAGGATTAAATTAGCTGTAGATGAGATAAAGGAATGGGTGTATACTGCCCATAACCTGGATCAGAATACAGTGGTTGGAAGCATCTCAGGAACCCAGGTATCCCTAACACCTGCTGCCTTGACAGAGGGTTTTCAATTAAAATCTGGAGAAGATTCTGTTGAGCTTTCTGGAGAGGAATTTTCTAATATGCTTGAAAGGATGGGACACTCAGAAGCAAACCCTAACAAATTGCTTAAGAAAAATCTGTCTGTTGAGTACAGATTTCTAGCTGATGTTGTTGGAAAAGTGTTGTTGGCCAAACACTCAGCTCATGATACCATATTTAGGTATCAGCTCTGTCTGATGGGTGCCCTGGTGGACAAGAAGCAACTCAACTTGGGAGAAGTTTTCTTTGATTTGATTAAGAAAAAGATTAACAAGAACTTTGTTTAATTTGGAAGGATTTTAGGGCTGTTCCTTCACCACAGATGCCCTACACTGCTTGTTTCCAGTGGGGTGCACATCAATGCCTCCAAGAGGCTTACCTGTTCCCTATTTGGAAAATGGGACAGGCAGATTGTCAAGCCCAGCAGGCCCTCTGCAATCTCTACTTCAGGCACAAGGACTGCTTCAGTCTCTTCCCCTTAGGTTTCTACCCCTACAAAAGACTTGCCTGCTTCTTCTCCTCCTCCTCCACCTCTTGTTTCATCTACGACAGCCACATCCACCATCATAATTTCCACCCCATCTCCAACTTCAATACCTTCTCCAACTCCACCATTCACTGAAGAAATCTTCCATCCTCTACATCATTACCCACACCAGGATATTGACTCATCCTCTTATATTCCATCTTTCACTCTTATAGATGATTCCTATATGGATGATTCTCCTTCATCCCCTCCTAAGCCACCATCCTCATCCACCTCTTATCAAAACTACTTCAGGACATAATTGCTCAACCATCCTTCACACCATCCATTTCCATTCCACTCTCTTCCATCTCCACAATTCCAATTTCCCAACCATCATTTCCACAATCCACAGGTTCTCCACCAACATCTCCTGCTGCTCCAACCTTCATTTCTACCTCATCCATTCATACCTCTACTCAAGTCCCTATTGAGCAAGTAGATCTTCCAGCCCTTGCAGACAAGTTATATGTGCTGATAGCTCCAAGGCTATCCCTATTGCTGGAGACCTCTTTGGCTCCCCTTCTAAAAACAGTTCAGGAACTGTAAGCCAGGCTCTCCTCTTTTCTACCTCCTCAGGAAATCCATTCTTATGGGTGCCTTGATCCAGTTCTAACTGAATCTAGGCAGGGGGAGATGCCTTATGAAGTTGAAAGATTGCCTGCTGTAGTATCTTCAGTCCAAGCTCCAGTTGTATTCATTACAGTGGACCTCAGGTCACTGTTGTCAGTTTTTGATTCTTTGTACTTCAACTACCTTCCAGTCCAGCATTCTGAAGACCCTACTAAGACCATTGTGCCTATTTCCAGATGTGACCCCATCTTAATAAGCTCTTATATAAATTCCTTCAATATTGTTGACACTGCTTCTTCTGCTGCTCCTACTGCTGCTATTGATGTTTCTGTTAGTTCTGATATTGCTGTTTTTGAGGATACGCACATAACAGAGGCATTTGATTTTGAGCCCGCTGTTACTGCTGTTGTTGCTCCTTCTGAAGTTGATTTTCCAGTTTCATCTGTTACTACTGCTTCCATTACTGTTGTTGTAGCTTCTGTTTCTGAAATTGTTGTATCTGAATCTGCTGCCATAGCTCCTTCTGCTAGTGTTGCTTCTACTCCACTTCCTGCTGTTACTCCTGTTGCTGTCTCTGCTGTCTCTCCTGCTTAGTCTCAACACCAGAAATATTATCTCAAAAGGATTGATGCGTTGTATGATAATCAAAGTTCAGAAAGTGATCAGTTTAGAAATGACTCAGATGATTCCTCTGCAACAATTGCAAGGAAAAGGAAAGCCAGAAGCAAAGCCATGAAGGGAGTTCCACCAGAAAAAGTGAAAGATACAAATGACATTCCATACTACATACTGCATAATTGCCCTATCACAGAACCTTGGATGAAATACTCCAGGAATCAACTGAAAGATATGAAGAAGAAAAGAAAGTATGACAAAGGATCTTCCCATTTCAATCCTCCTCCTCCTCCCTCACCTGATGCAGGTGCAGGTGGTAGTTTTGCCTTCCAATCTTATGCCAGAAGCCAAACTTCATATCAACCTCAATGAAGATCCCAGTATAGAGGAAATCAATCTAGAGGTTACCAGTCCAGAAGAGGACAGTACAGAGGAAATCAAAGAGAACTCAGAGTATATTTCAGGCAACATCCTTATCCAAGGGAGGGACAAGGTCCATCTGACACTACTTCTGGTCCCTTCCCTTATAAGCTGAAAGATTTAGTCTCTTCCAGAGCTCCTCCAGATAATTCTTCAAATAGATATGAGCATCCTATTCCATTTGAAGATCCAGAAAATAACCCCACCTCATGGACAACAAGAATGAAAGAACTGGATGCATTGGACCAAATCAAGAAAGCTAGAGAACAAGGAAGAGATACTTCAAATATCACTACTTTATCAGATCAAAGAAAGAAAGAACTTGAGATATACTCTTCCAGTAAATTTTTTGATTCAGAAAGCTATATGAAGTTGCACCCAGAAGCTGTAGTGCCCAGTCCAAAGCAACAAACCTCTCTAGGTGCAGCTGATGATAGAAGATCTAAGAAAGAAGCTCTCAATCCCAACGGAGAAATAGTTCTTATAAAGAGCAAGAAAAATGAATGATTCTGTAAGATGACAGTATATTTTGTTTTCTGAACTATCTGAGATAATGTCTGTGTTTCTGCAATGTCTTATTTGTTATATCTCTGCTTTGTATGTTTTTATTTTTCAAATATCTATAAATAGTAATCCTAACCCAAATAGGGGGAGATTGTTGGAACACCCTATTACTGATTTGGGCAAGGATCACTATGTCTTTTAGGAAATTTGTTTTGACCTCCTTGTATAGATCTAAAGGTCAATTAGAATTGAGTCTAAGGGTTAGTATTTAGGTTTGAAAGCTGCCCTCAAGACTAGATATTTCAGTTCAGGAGACTAAGTCATTTCGTCGAGCTCAGTACGACGATTCGTCGAACTCCATTCGACGATCGCTGAGCTCACTTCGACGAATCGTCGAACTCCATTCGACGATCTTCGAGCTCAAATCGACGCTCCTGTCTCCAGTTTGTTTCTCTATCTCTGAGCTCAGTTCGATGATAGTTGAGCTCAGATCGAAGATCTCTGTTTCAGTCTAAGTCCAGTCTCTGAGCTCAGTTCAACGATAGTAGAGCTTAGGTCGACATTTTCCTAGTGAGATCGACGTTTTTCAAGATTCAAATTCAGACAGTTATGGAATTATTCTTAGCATTTATGTCAAGGATCTTGTAGCCATTTTCAATTAATCTGGAGCAAGTTTCAAGGGATTTTCAAAGGAATGTTTTTATTGGACTTTCCTCCAGAAGACAAAATGCAGTTAAGGAAGTCATTTATGACAGGCTAACGACTATCTTGGAAAAAAAATATTCATTCAGATCTAAGGAATAAAAGAGATTTTTTCATATTCTGCTGGAATAGAAGAACATAGATCATCATCAACAACAACTCTTACAACAATCACAACAACAGAAAGAGAAAGAGCTGTAGATATTCACAGTCTTAGAACTCATACAAGAACACACATCACAAAAGGAGATCAACATAATGAAATTCTCAGATCCCTTTTGATTCCAAGCTTCTCTCTGATTGTTGACAGAGAAGATCATCTCATCCCTCTCTCTCTCTCTCTCTCTACTGTAAAGGGTTTATCAAACTCCCTTCAAAAGTTTGTGCTGGTTTCTGAGATCTTGTCAAAACTCAGTGGTGGTAAGACACCTGATCAAAAACTCTGGTTTGGTTTTTGAGCACCTTATCAAAAGCTCATTGGTACCCAAGACACCTGGTCAACTCATCCTGCAGTGGATTCCTACCTAGGGTGGTAGATGATTGGATGTACGTAGATTGATTGGGGAACCTCTATAGCTCCTTATGTCATCTGGTTGCTTACTTTCTTTTGTTTTCTGGCTGTGGTTTGTGATTGCTTTTTGATTAGGTAGTTGCTGTGTTTACTTTATGTTATTTGCTTCCCTATTCACTTAGGAATACAACAAGAGTTATAAAAAGTTTTTAGCAAGGACCATACTCTATTCACCCCGCCTCTAGAGTATATCAGATCGAACTTGCACTTTCACTTCTTCATCGACAAGCGACAATCAGAGAAGCTTAGAGATAGAGGTCTTGGTGAACTTAATTTTCAAACCCTTCACTTTGGATTTCAAGACTTTCCCATTCCTTTTGACCTTTATATTGGAGAAGAATTCGGCTACTTCTGGGAATAAAATCCGGCAGGGTTCCTGGAGAATGAAGGAGAGGACGGCGGTGTCGAGAAGGATGAGAAGGTTGTGGAAGTCATCTGAGAGCTCTGCAATACCTGCGGTGACGAGTTCTGATCCGACGCCTATCTTGGAATAAGCGGCCATGGTTGCGGTTGACTGGAAGTGGTGAGGAGGGAAGCGGCTCTGCAACAGCGGCGGAGGAGGCGAAACGACAGAGGGTACTCGAGAGAATGAAATGATGTCGCGTAGGTTTGGGTTTTCGGAATTTCATATATATAACCCTAAATTACATCTAATTAATTTATGGGAAATTAATTAAATAGAGGGAAGAGGCGGCATTTAGCCTTGGGTGGCGAATAGAACAAATTTCAAAATCTGGCAAACATTACACGAGAGATATATAGACTACTCGAGTAGGTAAGTAGTTACTCGAGTAGGTCTTCATAAATTACTCGAGTAGGGAGAGAAAGGTACTCGAGTAGGTTAATAGTTACTCGAGTAGGTCTTCAGAAATTACTCGAGTAGGTCTTCAGAAAGTACTCGAGTAGGTCAATTAACATACTCGAGTATGTCTTATACTTCTCGAGTCAAAATTTGAAAAAAAAAGTAGAAAATATAAATTTTGATTAACCCCTGAAGTTTCTTGTCTGTCTGTCATTCCATCTTCTTTAGTCCTCCTTGTTGAGCATCCCAAGCTCACTCTTGAAGAACGAGAACTTGGTCTCGTCCAGCGGCTTTGTGAAAATGTCTACAATTTGCCTATCTGTAGGCACATATTGCAGATCTATGTCTCCATGCTCCACATGCTCCACATGCTCCACATGCTCCCGGATGAAGTGATACCTCAGCTCGATGTGCTTTGTCCGGCTGTGGGAGACTGGATTGTTGGCGATTGCGATTGCGCTGGAGGAGTCACAGTACAAAGGAAGATCCTTGAACTGCAGGTTGTAGTCCTCGAACTGGTTCTTTATCCATAGCAACTGTGTGCAACAACTTCCTGCAGAGATATACTCTGACTCGGTAGTAGAGATTGCGACACAGTTCTGCTTCTTCCTACACCAGGAGATTTGCCTTCTTTCGAAGATTTGGCAAGTCCCTGAGGTGCTTTTTCGGTCTTCTTTGCTACCTGCAAAATATGAATCTAAAAACCAAATTAGTTCGTTGTCATTACTTCTTGGGTACCATAAGCCAAGATTTGGTGTGCCTTTAAGGTATCTCAGGATCCGCTTTGCAGCAGCGTAATGAGATTCCTTAAAGTTCACCTGAAATCTAGCACAGACACATGTTGAAAACATTATGGCAGGCCTACTGGCAGTAAGGTAGAGCAAGGATCCAATTATGCTTCTGTACTTGGTTTCATCAAAAGGTTTCCATTTTTCATCCTTGTCCAGAGACATAGTTGAGCCCATTGGAGTCCCCATAAAGGTTGCGTTCTCCATTCCGAATTTCTTAATTAGCTCTTTGGTGAACTTGGTCTGTGAGATGAAAATTCCATCTTCAGATTGTTTCACTTGAAGGCCTAAGAAATACTTCAGCTCGCTCATACTACTCATTTCAAACTTCCCTTGCATAAGTTTTGAGAACTTTTTGTAGAGGTTGTCATCTGTAGAGCCAAAAATAATGTCGTCGACATAGATTTGCACTAGCAAAATGTTGCCTTTTATTTCCCTAAGAAATAATGTATTGTCTATCTTTCCCCTTGTGAACTTGTTCTCAATTAGAAAGATAGACAGTGTTTCATACCAAGCTCTAGGAGCTTGTTTCAGACCATATAGGGCCTTATGCAGAAAATAGTCATAATCAGGAAAGTTAGGATCAACGAAACCTGGAGGTTGTTCCACATACACTTCCTCCTTTATGTTACCATTTAGGAAGGCCGACTTCACGTCCATTTGATAGACGGTGAAGCCCTTGAAAGCAGCATATTCTAGGAACAACCTTATTGCCTCCAGCCTCGCCACTGGAGCATATGTCTGGTCGAAGTCGATTCCTTCTTCTTGACGATAGCCTTTAGCGACGTGTCTGGCCTTGTTCTTTATGATAGTTCCGTGTTCGTCCATCTTATTCCTGTAAACACATTTTGTTCCAATGATGTTCTTTCTTTGGGTCTTGGAACAAGCATCCACACATTGCAGTGCTTGAACTGATTTAGCTCTTATTCCATTGCCATTATCCATGATGAGTCTGAGTTTGTTTCCTCAAATTTCTTTGGTTCAACCTGTGAGAGAAAACTCAAATGAAGATTCTCATTAGTTGTACCTCTTCGAGTTATGACACCATCCAGGGGATCTCCTATTATCTTGTCCATGGGGTGATCCTTCAGATTTCTGAGCTCTAGAGTTCTTGCATCTAGATTATCTTCAATCACTGGAGTGATTTCTTCATCCTGGATGACTTCTTCATTTTTATCATCAGCCTCTCCAATAGGAGTTGGAGTGGTGATCTTAATGAACTTCTCGCCTTTGTCTTCGGACGGATCATCCAAGCTAGTTTCTTTCAGCTTTTTACCTGCATCTTTAATGAGCACACTAGACGGATTGCTTTGCAGCAAGCTCGTCTCATCAAATACAACATATATCGATTCTTCCACCACCAGGGTTTTTCTATTAACTATCCTATATGCCTTACTATGGCTACTATAGCCTAAAAAAATACCTTCAAGGCTCTTTTCGCTGAACTTGGTGGTATGATACTTACCATTGTTAAGTACAAAGCATTTACAACCAAAGATTCTAAAGTATGAGACTGTTGGTTTCCTGCCTTTCAGAAGTTCGTAAGGTGTCTTTTTGTGGTCTTTGTTTATGAGTGCTCGATTTTGCACGTGGCATGCAGTGTTGACGGTTTCAGCCCAGAAGTACTCTGGTAGTGAAGCATCACTAAACATGGACCTGCAGGCCTCTATGAGTGTTCTATTCCTTCTCTCAGCCACTCCATTCTGTTGTGGAGTACGAGGAGTGGAAAACACATGAAAGATACCTAAGCTTTCACAGAATTCTATCATGGCCCCAGATTTGAACTTTGTTCCGTTGCCACTTCTGATTTTGATTATGGAGCAGTTGTATTCATTCTGGACTTGCCTAACAAAATTAGTAAAGATGTCGAAGGTATCTGACTTGTGTTTCAGAAAGAACACCCACGCAAAGCGCGAGTAGTCATCAACAATTACCAATGTATAGTCCTTACCTCCCAAACTTCTAATTTGCAGTGGACCAAACAAGGCCATGTGTAGTAGATGGAGACATCTGTTAGATTCTTTGCCAATAATGCTTTTAAAGGTAGCCCTTGTTTGCTTGCCTTTTACGCATGCATAACAAGGCCTGTCTTTGACGCATTTGACATTTGGGGCATCACGTACTAAGTTCATTGAAAATAGTTTATTAATGATTTTGAAATTAATATGTGCTAGTCTCTTGTGCCATTGGTCACCAAGATACGCACTATCTTTTGATAAAAGACACACTGGTGTAGAGGAATCTATATAGATGAAATTTAAACAGAAAATATTCCTGCTTCGAGTGCCAGATAGAATCGTTTCCATTTTGTTAACAGATTTTATCAAGCACTTATCAGCATGGAACTCAACTATGTATCCTTTATCGCAGAGTTGGCTTATGCTAATGAGATTGTGTTCCAATCCTTCGACATAGGCCACATCCGAGAGGGATACATTGTTGTTAGTAATCATACCACAACCTCTAGTAATTCTACGGTCTGAATCTCTAAAGATGACCTTTGGTCCGTTCACGACTGGAGTAAAGTTCTGAATGAGGCTTCTAGTCCCGGTCATATGCCGAGAGCATCCGCTGTCCAAGTACCAGATGGTCATTTTGTTGGCCTTTGGACATCCCTGCAATCATAATCAATTTGCCTTAGGAACCCAAACACGTTTGGGTCCTTGGTCTCGGGTTAGAGTACTCCCCCTACGAGTGTTAGCATTATGAGCGGTCTTTCTCATATTGCTGACATGAGGGGTTGCAGCATTTCTGGAATTGAACCAGCAATCTATGGCGAAGTGACCAACCTTGCCACAGCACTAACGGTCAAATATGTTGTACCTTTGCCTCAAGATTTCCTGCTTGACCTTTTGGAATTTTGGTCTAACAGGGGTAGCATTCTTGGAGGAAGATGCTTCATGATGATGGCAATCACATGGCTTCTTCTCCTTTATGGGCTTCTCTATAAAAGGCTTTGTCTTTGGTGCCTTCTTGAAGTTATGCCCATGATTGAAAGGGTCATAGCTCTGAAGAATAACTTCTTCATAAGGTGCCTTAAAGACACTTTCTCCAAAGTTTCGGGGTTGAGTCCATCCTTGATAGCGGGACTTTGGCTCTACATAGGTGTAACAGCCCAAATTTCTCAACAGGAAATTTTTGGGTGACACGGCCTGGGACACGGGCGTGTCCCAGGGCGTGTCAAGATGGAGTCGACGATTTGGCCGCGAGGTCGACGAAATTTGGGGTCGACGGTCGTCGAACAGTAGACACGGCCTAAGACACGGGCGTGTCTCAGGGCGTGTCGAGGCCGTGTCGACGATCGGCCTGGGTGTCGATGTTTTTTTTGCTCGACGATGCGTCTTGAGGGGGCACACGGCCCAGGACACGGGCGTGTCCAAGGCCGTGTCGTGTGCTCGACGACTTTTGCTCGACGATCGTCGAGTGTCTAGATGTGGTCGTCGAGTGTTGAGAAGTTGAACATGGCCTGTGACGCGGGCGTGTCAATTCGGGTCGACGAACTCAGCGCGATGAATTTTGCGCTAGGCCGTGTCTGAGTGCCGTGTATGGGCACACGGTCTGGGACACGGGCGTGTCATAGGCCGTGTGAAGTCTCGGGTTGTTTGGGATTATTTTTCGCCGAGGCACACGTCCAAAGACACGGGCGTGTCGGAAGGCGTGTTAGGTGACACGGCCCATGACACGGGCGTGGCCCAAGGGCGTGTCACTGGTTTGGATCAGTTGGTTGACCACGACTTGAGGCACACGGCCTGGGACACGGGCGTGTCACAGGCCGTGTCAGGTCAAATTCAGATTTTCTGGCAGTTTTGTGGCCGTCCGTTCCTTCAGCTGGGATCCAAGGGTTGGAGCTTCTTTCCTCTTTTCCTAAAGGCCGAAAACTGAGAACTTATTCTCATTTTCCGTAGCCTTCATCTTAAGAGAGAAAGGGAGAGGAAGAAGGAGAAAGAAGAGGAAGGGCTGTTGCTGGTGGTGCTGCGGTTTACCGACAAGAGATCCAAAGCCGGCATTGCGGAGGAAAAGCTCTTGTGATTCGTGCAAGCTAGCTTTGAGGTCATGGCAGCGAAGCGGTCGTCAAGGGTAACGATGTTTCTTCCTAGCCATGTGAAGGCTTCCTTTTGGCATATAGTTGTGATTCCCCCACCAAGAGGTGGCTGATTTTGGGAGTCTTTTGCGTGATTCATGAAATCCCCTTGTTGGCATATACATCCGAAATTGGAGTACGGAATAGGCATGTTATGTGAAGCCCATCTGGACAGGTTGGTCTGGATTGGTGATGTTGCATACGAGCCGGAGAAGACTACGTGATAAACGTGTAGTTTAAGGAGTCAACGGGTTATGCCTGCGAAAAGGAGTAGCAGGAAGTACTGGAGTGGTACTCCAGAAAAATATTCGTGTTATGTTTTGGGTCATAGTTGTGGATGAGGCACAGGAAGTACTGGTGTGACCAGGAAAAGGCCCTTTGTGATACTTGATGTCGTAGGGTGTCCACCTGTGAAACGAGTAACAGGAAGTACTGGTATGGTAGTCAGGAAAGACCCCTGACATTTGTGATTTTGCGGTGTCCACCTGTGAAGAGAGTAACAGGAAGTACTGGGATGCCCAGGAAAGACCCGCTATTGTGATAAGAAAATGGGTATAGAGAAATACCTAAGTTGTGTTCCAAGAACAGGATTGGTGAGACCGACCCGCACCTTTGATATAGCCATGAGTACGCTGTACTCGGAGAAGGCAAGGCGATTTGAGCAACGGGGGGTGGAGGATCCGACCTGCGCTATGTCCGTCCGACGTGAGACCAAAAGGTGCGGTCTGTTTGAGCGCATAGGAAGAGTCTTAGGCCTGTGCGCCATGACACAATGGGGGATACAGGCCATCCCGGTGTAGTAAGACTATAAAACTCCGGCTGCACACCATGGAGTAAATGCTCAAGAGATTTAATGTTGGGTTATGACCCTGATACGGTGGTGGGCAAGACCTTTGCCAGAACACCAAGAATGTGCCCTGAGTGCACGGACCGTTGGGCCGGGTGGCGAACGGTTGTGATGGCATGTGTGCGTAAAAGCACATTAGATGATTTATTGCCATATTTGTGATATGATATGCCTGCATGGAAGAATACCGCTGCCCCGAGAAAAGGGGTAGGGTCGTTATAATTTGGTCAGCTGAACGATGACTGTTGCTTTTATTTGCCACCGCTGGGTGGACTGTCCCAGTACAAGTGTTGGATAGCCGAGCAGGACGCATAAAGGTTGATGTTCCTGCTGTTATTGCTGCTACTCCTGCTAGCCCTCGAAGGCTTTTGATGTTGAATGCTTGCTATATTTTCTATTATTGTGGCCGGCCTGTGCGCCAATCTGTTTAGGCCACTGTGTGAAAGCCATGTAAGGCCATAAGGCCATCTTCTGTACTCTTGTAAGACATTCCTATGGATGATATATACAACGTGGGTTGTGTTATTGTTGGACATTCACTGGTGGAGTTCATGTTGTAGTCTAGTCTTCCGGTAGAATGCTTTGGATAGGTGCGATGCGCGACTCTGATATCATCTTGTACCTTCACCGCCTGTTTTGTGATATATCCTATGGGGCCCCGGTCGGACCTTCTAGAATATACCATATGAACGGATGGGGTTGTTACATTTTTTGTATCAGTTATTTTTGTATTTCCCTCTCGAAGTCGTGGTCGACTTCTTTTGTGGGGTGGCGAGCACGTGTTTGTGCAAACCAAAGTCTACGAATGAACTCATGAATGTCCATGGTAGGAATGCCAATTGGTGTGTTTGAGGAACCTGTGTGTTCTTATTTTGTGTTGTTTGCTTGGGTACGACCGATAATGTGTGTGTCTTGTCCACCTTTAGGTGACATGAAGTGGAGCTGGGCCGTCTGAGCCCCAGCGTTCTGATGAAAGTACGACACCAGCCGCGGTGCCTACACCTCCACCGTCTGCAGAACATGTGCATTTAGTTGCGGAGGCTTTATTTACCATGATCCAAGGCCAGCCACTTAGGCAGGAACAAGCGGCTGTGATGCCAGAACAGGTGGCGGCAAGGCCTGAACCTGTAGTGGATGTGGCTCCTCGAGCGGCTGAGAAGCAGCTAACGCAGTTTATGAGTTTCCATCCGCCTACGTTCTCGGGAGCGGGAACTCTGACGCAGGCTGAGGATTGGCTATCGTGCGTCAATCGAGTGATGACGGCGATTGGAACGGCGGAGCATCAGAAAGTTACCTTGGTTACCTTCTTGCTTGAAGGAGAAGCTCGATTGTGGTGGGATGAGATGGAATTGCATCACTTGGCAGGTCGTCCTTTAACCCAAGTATCAATGGAAGAATTCTCCCGACTCATCCTAGCAAAGCACCTTCCTGCGGCTCAGTGGATAGCCATGGAAAATGAATTCCAAAGGCTGACCCAAGGTGATGGCAGTGTTGACGCATACTTGCATGACTTTACTCGCTTGGGGCGGTATGCGGGTTCTATATTTGCGGATGAGCAGAGGAAGACCTATCGGTTCTATGAAGGACTGAGGGATGAATTAAGGTTCCTTGTGTAACGTTCGGTGAACTAAGGCTTCCAGGTGTTGGTTGACACTGCGAGCGCACTGGAGAAGGATATGAAAAGGGTGCAGGGGAAGAGAGCTTTGGTTGTATCGCAACCGGAGTGGAAGGCGCCCCGATCGGGGAAACCATTTTATAAGAAGAGATGGGGCAAGAAGTCCAAGACAAGTGGACAAGCTCCTTCATCAGTTGCAACGGGAGCAACATCAGGGGCTACCTCCAAGCCAGATACTCGAATCTGCTTCAATTGTGGCCGGATGGGGCATATTGCGCGAGATTGTCGGATGCCGCCAAAGAGTGAAAAGAAGGCGGGAGCATCTTATGCGGAAAAAGGGAAGGCGTCTGTGGATTCCTCTGCCTCGCAAGCGCAACCCCGGGTCTATAATCTTGGCCTGCAAGAGGCCATCAAGCAAAGTGACGTTGTCATAGGTATGAGTTTAGTTTTGCATATGCTATTGTTTGTATGCTTTGCTTAGTACCCCTATGTTTGCGGTTTGTGTGTGTGACATGTTTGTCACAGGCTTTATGATGATTCGGGACACGCTAGCGCGAGCACTGTTTGATACGGGTGCATCACATTCTTTTCTGTCTAGTGAGTTTATAGCGCGGCTTGGGATACCCAGTCGTGCAAAGACAGATAGCATTAGAGTCGTGTTGTCGAATGGCTGTTGGATGCTTGCAGATCAAGCTTGCAATGTTGTGGTTCAGTTAGGAAGTCGGGATTTTAGTTTAACTGCATTTGTTTTGCCAATATCGGAATTTGATGTGATTTTTGGGATGGATTGGCTTGCGGAGCAGCATGCTATGATTGATTGACAGTCTAAAGAGATCACGTTGGGACAAAATACCGAACAGGAGACAAAGTTCGCGGGCATGCGAGGAGTAGGCGGGACATTGATGTCTGCACTCTAGGTAGTCAAGGCTGTTCCGAAGGGTGCGGAGTGTTACTTTGCACTGATTCAGGCTGTTGAGCCTAAGGCCCATGTTAGTGAGGTTCCGATTGTGGCGGAATTTACAGATGTGTTTCCCAAGGATCTCCCTACGGTACCACCCCAGCGGGAGATTGACTTCACGATCGAGTCGGTATCAGGTGCGAAACCTGTGGCCCGCTCGCCATATCACGTCGCGCAAAAAAAGATGGCAGAGTTGAAGGTTCAACTACAAGAAATGCTAGAGCAAGGTTATATACGCCCAAGCATGTCACCTTGGAGCGCGCCTGTGCTTTTTGTAAAGAAGAAAGACGGTGGGTTGCGGTTGTGTATCGATTACCGTGAACTGAATAAGCTGACCGAGAAGAATAAGTATCCAATACCCCGGATTAATGAGTTATTCGATCAGCTGGTGGGCTAGACCGTCTATTCGAAGTTGGACCTGAAGTCTGGTTATTACAAGTTGAGAATTCGGGAAGGTGACATTCCCAAAACCGCATTTGGAACGCGTTACGGGCACTATGAGTTCACAATCATGCCATTTGGATTGTGCAATGCGCCCTCGGTGTTTATGGATTTGATGCACCGTATTTTTCGAGAGAACCTGGATCTGTTTGTGATCGTATTCATTGATGACATCCTGGTGTACTTGAAGTCAAAAGCTAAGCATGAGATTCACTTGCGGTTGTTTTTGAATACGTTGAGGCAAAATCAGATCTATGCCAAGTTCTCGAAGTGCAAGTTTTGGCTATCGTCGGTGGCATTTCTAGGCCATGTGGTGAGTGGAGCGGGCATTGCAGTGGATCCAGCGAAGATAAGGGCCATACAGGAGTGGCCAATGTTGTCTTCCGTGGCCGAGGTCAGGAGTTTCCTTGGACTTGCGGGCTACTATAGAAGATTTGTGGAAAACTTCTCGCGGATTGCTTTGCCGCTAACCATATTGATGCGAAAATATCAGAAGTTCGTTTGGACGCCAGAGTGCGCACGAGCTTTTGAAGAGCTGAAGATTCGGTTGACCACGGCGCCGGTGTTGTCTTTGCCACGTGAATGCGATGGATTTGTGATTTATAGTGATGCCTCAGGGAGCGGCTTAGGCTGCATTCTTCTGCAGAATGGAAAGGTTATTGTTTATGGCTCACGCCAGCTGAAGGTGCACGAGCGAAATTATCCCGTCCATGATTTGAAACTAGCGGTGGTGATTTTTGCACTCAAGCTGTGGCGACACTACCTTTATGGAGTGAAGGTGGAGATCTATACAGATCACAAGTTCCTAAAGTACCTATTGGAGCAGAAAGACTTGAATATGCGACAATGAAGGTGGTTGGAGTTCCTTGGGGACTACACTTTCGAGATTCACTATACGCCCGGGAAAGGGAATGTTGTCGTAGATGCCTTGAGTCGGTGGGTTCCTTGAACTCAAGGAACCCACCGACTCAAGGAATCCACGACAACATTCCCTTTCCGGCTAGAGCAAATTGGTTACAAAGGCACGATGAACGTCTTATCCAGGAGCTAGAGGCGTTGGAGATTTATTGTGTTTACAAGAATTCCACTGCCACTGCATGTTTGAACTGGACTGAGGTGCAATGTGACCTTGCAGACTGAGTTCGACGGGCAACGGAGTTGGATGACGATCTCTTAAGCTAGGTGAATGAAGGGCCAGAGGGAAAATTCACCTGGTATGACGGCCTTTTGCGAAAAGAGGGCCGTTTGTGCGTCCCGAATGTGGGGAAATTGAGGGAAGAACTGATCTATGAAGCGCATTATACAAAGTATTCCATTCACCCCGGGAGCACGAAGATGTTAAACGATATGAAGAAGCTATTCTGGTGGCCAGGGCTCAAGAAAGATGTTGCCCTTTATGTATCCAAATGCCAAACATGTTCGATGGTGAAGGCGGAATGCCAAAAGCCAGGCGGTTATTTGAAGTCACTGCCGATCCCAGAGTGGAAATTTGATGATATTTCCATGGATTTTGTGCACGGGTTGCCGAGATCGCGGCGAGGAAATGATTCCATTTGGGTGATTGTTGACCGGTTAACAAAAGTGTCACATTTTCTCCCGAACAGACGGGATAAATCTGTTGAAAGTTTGGCAAAGTTATATGTTGACCAGATTGTGCGACTTCACGGTGTTCCTCGGAGCATCGTAAGTGATCGAGATGGGCGATTCACGTAAAATGATTGGAGGCTAGTTCACCGACTGTTGGGCACGAAGTTGACTTTCAGTACGGCCATTCATCCCCAAAGCGATGGCCAAACTGAACGTCCCAACAGAACAATGGAGGACATGCTCCGCATGTGCGCCCTTGACTTCGGAAAGAGATGGGAAGATCATCTCTATATGGTAGAGTTTGCAAATAATAACAGCTACCAGGCAAGAATTGGGATGGCACCATATGAAGCTCTGTATGGAAGGAAGTGTCGTACTCCCTTGGCTTGTGTAGAAGCGGGCGAAGCTCGGGTTTTTAAACCAAATGAGGTTGATGAAGCAAACTCAACCATACGGACGATTCGAGAGAAACTACTTATTGCTCAAGATCGACAAGCTAAGTACTACAACGCCAAGCACCGGAATGTGGAATTTGTGATTGGCGATTGGGTCTACTTGAAGATCAAACCATTCAAAGGTGTCTCCCGAATTCGACGATTGAAAAAGTTGAGTCCAACATATTTGGTTCCTTTTGAAGTGGTTGAGCGAGTTGGCGAAGCGGCTTATCGGCTAGCTCTATCGGCAGACTTGGGTGGATTACATGATGTATTTCACATCTCGGTGCTTCGGAAGGCCGTGAAAGATCCAGCTCAAGTGATCGCGGATGATCGTGTGCCAGTGGAGTATGGGCTAACAACGAGAGTTAGACCCTTTCAGATCGAAGATCGAGCCGAGAAACAGTTGCGGAACAAGACGGTCGGCATGGTGAGAGTCCAATGGGAAAACTGCGGCCGTAAAGAACTGACATGGGAGCGAGAGCAAACCATGCGAGAAGAGTTCTCCGAGCTGTTTTTATAATCTGTAGAGAGTAGTGTGCTGTAACATAAAAAAGTTGCATGTTATAACATTTTTCTTGTTGGTTACTGATTGCCTTCCTGTGTCTGAATTTCGAGGACGAAATTTCTTGTAGGAGGAGAGGATTGTAACAGCCCAAATTTCTCAACAGGAAATTTTTGGGTGACACGGCCTAGGACACGGGTGTGTCCCAGGGCGTGTCAAGTTGGAGTCGACGATTTGGCCGCGAGGTCGACGAAATTTGGGGTCGACGGTCGTCGAAAAGTAGACACGGCCTGAGACACGGGCGTGTCTCAGGGCGTGTCGAGGCCGTGTCGACGATCAGCCTGGGTGTCGACGTTTTTTTCGCTCGACGATGTGTCGATTGGGGGCACAAGGCCCAGGACACGGGCGTGTCCCAGGCCGTGTCGTGTGCTCGATGACTTTTGCTCGACGATCGTCGAGTGTCGAGATGTGGTCGTCGAGTGTCGAGAAGTTGAACACGGCCTGTGACACGGGCGTGTCACAGGGCGTGTCAATTCGGGTCGACGAACTCAGCCCAACAAATTTTACGCTAGGCCGTGTCTGAGTGCCGTGTATGGGCACACGACCTGGGAGCCGGGCGTGTCACAGGCCGTGTGAAGTCTCAGGTTGTTTGGGATTATTTTTCGCCGAGGCACACGGCCACAGACACGGGCGTGTCGGAAGGCATGTTAGGTGACACGACCCATGACACGGGCGTGGCCCATGGGCGTGTCACTTGTTTGGATCAGTTGGTTGACCACCGCTTGAGGCACACGGCCTGGGACACGGGCGTGTCACAGGCCGTGTCAGGCCAAATTCAGATTTTCTGGCAATTTTGTGGCCATCCGTTCCTTCAGCTGGGATCCAAGGGCTGGAGTTTCTTTCCTCTTTTCCTAAAGGCCGAAAACTGAGAACTTATTCTCATTTTCCGTAGCCTTCATCTTAAGAGAGAAAGGGAGAGGAGGAAGGAGGAAGAAGAGGAAGGGCTGGTGGTGGTGGTGCTGCGGTTTACCTAAAAGAGATTCGAAGCCGGCATTCCGGAGGAAAAGCTCTTGTGATTCGTGCAACCTAGCTTTGAGGTCATGGCACCGAAGCGGTCGTCAAGGGTAACGACTTTTCTTCCTAGCCATGTGAAGGCTTCCTTTTGGCATATAGTTGTGATTCCCCCACCAAGAGGTGGCTGATTTTGGGAGTCTTTTGGGTGATTCATGAAATCCCCTTATTGGCATATAGATCCGGAATTGGAGTACGGAATAGGCATGCTGTGTGAAGCCCATCTGGACAGGTTGGTCTGGATTGGTGATGTTGCATACGAACCGGAGAAGACTCTGTGATAAACGTGTAGTTTAAGGAGTCAACGGGTTATGCCTACGAAAAGGAGTAGCAGGAAGTACTGGAGTGGTAGTCCAGGAAAATATCCGTGTTATGTTTTGGGTCATACCTGTGGATGAGGCACAAGAAGTACTGGTGTGACCAGGAAAGGCCCTTTGTGATGCTTGATGTCGTAGGGTGTCCACTTGTGTAGCGAGTAACAGGAAGTACTGGCATGGTAGCCAGGAAAGACCCCTGACATTTGTGATTTTGCGGTGTCCACCTGTGAAGAGAGAACAGGAAGTATTGGGATGCCCAGGAAAGACCCGCTGTTGTGGTAAGAAAATGGGTATAGAGAAATACCCAGACTGTGTGCCAAGAACAGGATTGGTGAGATCGACCCGCACCTTTGATATAGCCATGAGTACGCTGTACTCAGAGAAGGCAAGGCGATTTGAGCAACGGGGTTAGAGGATCCGACCTGCGCTATGTCCGTCCGACGTGAGACCAAAAGGTGCGGTCTGTTGGAGCGCATAGCAAGAGTCTTAGGCATGCGTGCCATGACACAATGGGGGGCTACGGGCCATCCCAGTGTAGTAAGACTATAAAACTCCAGCTGCACGCCATGAATTAAATGCTCAAGTGATTTACCGTTGGGTTATGACCCTAATACGGTGGTGGGCAAGAACTTTGCCAGAACACCAAGAATGTGCCGTGAGTGCACGGACCGTTGGGTCGGGTGGCGAACGGTTGTGATGGCATGTGTATGTAAAAGCATATTAGATGATTTATTGCCATATTTGTGATATGATATGCCTGTAGGGAAGAATACCGCTGCCCCGAGAAAAGGGGTAGGGTCGTTATAATTTGGTCAGCTGAACGCTGACCGTTGCTTTTGTTTGCCACCGCTGGGTGGACTGTCCCTGTACAGGTGTTGGAGAGCCGAGCGGGACGCATAAAGGTTGATGTTCCTGCTACTATTGCTGCTACTGCTGCTAGCCCTCGAAGGCTTTTGATGTTGAATGCTTATTATATTTTCTATTATTGTGGCCGGCCTGCGTGCCAATCTGTTTAGGCCACTGTGTGAAAGCCATGTAAGGCCATAAGGCCATCTTCTGTACTCTTGTAAGACATTCCTATGGATGATATATACAATGTGGGTTGTGTTATTGTTGGACATTCACTGGTGGAGTTCAAGTTGTAGTATAGGCTTCCGCTAGAATGCTTTGGGATAGGTGCGATGCGCGACTCTGATATCATCCTGTACCTTCACCGCCTGTTTTGTGATATATCCTGTGGGGCCCCGGCCGGACCTTCCAGAATATATCATATGAACGGATGGGGTTGTTACAATAGGTAGGCCTAGCAAAGTGCCCATAGGATGAGTCAAAATCAAACTCATTTGTCGGAAAGATGACTTTCTTGAATGTAGTTTGATCTTGAGGGGCTTTCTGCTTTCTTTCACTAAGGCCTTTTTGGCGGCCTTATTCTTCCGTTGATTCTTATTTCTCCTAAAGGATTTACTAGGAGCTTCTTCATGGCCTAGTCCAGCTCCCTTGGCCTTTGCTAAGAATTCAACAACGAATGGAAGAACTGTTTTGGGCTTCGAGAAACTCTCAACAAGTTTCCTTTCAGCCGCAAGTTGGGCTTCCAATTCTTTGATGATCTTCTCCTTAAGGTCAAGGTGCTCAATTACCTTGTTATATTCTTCAATAGCATTATTGAAGTTTTCTTCGAGGGAGTCAGTCTTTGCGACTTTCTCTCTCAAGATGCTCACTTTGGCTTTTAGAGATTTGATCTCTTTAGCCCGAGTCTTCACGACTCGACGACATTTGTCGTAAGCCATGATTAACTCCTTGTACTGGGCCATTAATTCTGACTCATCGTCAGAGGAGCTACCCTCGCAATCATGTTCAGAGACTTCAGAATCTTAAAGAGGGGTATGAGAGTTTACCTTCCCAGTGAACTGGGGCTCTTGTTCATCATCTGTTTGAGCCATTAGCCCAAAGTAAGCTTCTTCTTCTTCGCATGACTCAGATGAGTCGGAGTTGCTAAGAGTCTTGCTCTTTTTGTCTATGAGGCTCTTCTCTTTCCTCTTCTTGTTGTGTGAGGATTTCTTTTCTTCTCTTCTACCACCCTCCTTCTTCTTATGAGGGCAGTCAGCAATGACGTGACCTGGCTTATTACAGCAATAACAAATGATGTCAGTTGAAACATATTTGTTCTGTTTAGTATTGTACCTTTCGTGGCTGCTTGAGCCTTTTCTTTGTCGATCGCCATCGCGCCGCGATCTTCTGTATGAGGCATCCTTGCCTTTCCATTGTTTCTTTTTATTAAGAAACTTCTTGAATTGCCTTGAGAGTAAGGAGAACTCTACTTCATATAGTTCAGAGCCTGAAGTGCAAGGCTCTGATGTTTCTTCTTCTTCATCAACTTCTGGAGCTGGAGCGGGGGAGGCAGCCTTAGTCTTTCTGAAGGTGTCTGCCTTCAGAGCGACAGATTTTTCCTTTAGTGCAGACCTGCCTTTCTCTTCTTCAGCTTTACTTGTATTGATTTGGAGTTCATAAGACATAAGCTTTACAAAGAGATTTTGCGGGTCCGTTTCAGCTAGCTTCCCGAACTCCCTGATGGCGTATACCTTGTTATCCCATTCCTTGGTTAGGGATCTCAAGAATTTGTCGTTCAGTTCTCCGTTGGTGAAGACACGGCCATACACCCTTAGGCCATTCACAATTTTGAAGAAGTTTTCAAAGGTGCCGGCAATTATTTCCTTGTTCCCTTGTCGGAATGCTTCATATTTTTGGTTGAGAAGGGATCTCCGATCATCCCTTACTTCTTCAGTTTCTTCCATCAAAGTGACTAAGGAATGCCACATCTCCATAGCCGATTGACAGTGAATCAAATTCTGCGGCATCGAGTCATCGACTGCACTTGCTATAATGTTCTTAGCTTTCTTGTCTAGGGAGACAAGTGCAATCTCGTCTTTGTCGAGATCCGTTAGCTTTTTGGGAACTTTCTTGGTAGGGTTGATAGTGGACAAAGTCATGGGAACGTAAGGACCTTCTTCAACGATCATGAAGATCCTTGGATCCACAGCTTCCATGAAAAATTTTATCCTTTCTTTCCACATGGGAAAGTTATTTTTGTTGCACAGTGGAAGCTTGGCGAAATCTTTGCCCTTGTACATTTTATGGTAGAATCTTTCAGACAACAGATTTGGATCTGATCAAGGTGTTAACCTTTTGACGATCAACCTCCCTCTAATACCAATTGAAAGAAAACAGTTGTCTACCTAAATCACCTAGAGGTGGGTGAATAGGTGAGTTGTGCGTCTTTTGCGGAATAAAACATATGTAGAGCATAGCACAGAACTATCTACCAATATCACAGACGATACAAGATTTATAGTGGTTCCCCTACCTTGGGTACATCCACTTTCCCTCACCGATCTAGCAATCAACTAGACTCGGCTACTCCACTATCTCGGATCGAAAAACCGATCCTACCCTCGGAACAAAGTACCTACAAACTCGATCCAAACAAACGGGATCTACACGTCGGAAGATAACACTTCCTACAAACTCGGAGTGAAAAACTCCTACACTCGGAGAAACTTTCTCCTACAAGATTAATAATGTTTTAGAAAAATTATACAAACAGTAAATCCAATCAGATCTGATGAAACAGCCAGAATCTTCTTCTTATGAACTTTGCAGCACTTTCAGAAATCGGTGAAGAAAATCTCGGCCCAGATCTGGATCTTCTTGCTCTTACAGAATCAGAGAGAGAAGACGAGCAGTGATATCGATCTCGATCTGTAACTTTCTTCAGAATGAATCCTCTGAACTTAGAAGCAGTGGCCGGAGAAGATGGCGGTGGCGGCGGCTTCCGTTTCATGAAAATAGGGAGGAGTCGGCTGAAGAACTTTCTTAAAGTAGATTGATAATGAAGGCTTAGAGATTACTTAGGGTTTGTCATTTTCTGATAAGACTTTATATAGGAGAGAATAACGGTCATAATCAGTCATAATGATGTACACGTAGACCAATCATGTCGCGTGATTTGAAAATCCCGTCAAAAAAGTCTGAGACAAAATTTCAGGAAAGTTCAGCCATATACACGAGTAAGAGAAGAGCTACTCGAGTAGTTGAACAACTACTCGAGTACATGAAGGAGAACATACTCGGGTATATAAAGATAGGCTACTCGAGTAGGTAGAAATCAACTACTCGAGTAAGCAGATAGAACTACTCGAGTATGTATAGTGACTTACTCGAGTTCATGATGGATCTACTCGAGTATAAGAAAGACTACTCGAGTATATTACATAAGCTACTCGAGTACATGAAGGACTACTCGAGTGGAATACTTGGAATAAATTCTGAAGATGATAGCAAGCAGCTACTCGAGTAGTTGAACTAAACTACTCGAGAGGAAGTGATCTACTCGAGTACGTGAAAGTTCTACTCGAGTAAAAGACTTAGAAAATTCTGGAGTTAGGAAAATTACAAAGTACACAAGTGAGACACGATCTACTCGAGTAGGTATAATGAACTACTCGAGTATGTTTCTATCTACTCACGTATGTGAGTATACTTACTCGAGTATATGAGTGTTTTTACTCGAGTCCATGACTTAGAAGAATTTTGACGAGTGAAGCCTTTAATACTCGGGTATAATAAATGATATACTCGAGTATATAAACATGCTACTCGAGTATATGACTAAGCTACACGAGAGATACACTTAAGTACTCGAGTATAAAGCTTCTCTACTCGAGTAAATTATAACCAATCTACTCGAGTAGTTATGGACCTACTCGAGTAAAAGACTTAGAGTATTTTGTTGTTGGAAACTCTTTCTTCTAATGTAGTCAACTTCCAATCATTTTTCCAAGGTCCAATAGGTTGAATATGAAGTGTATCCCAATAGAGAGACCACACATGAGTCAACACCTTGGAATATGCAATGAGGGATTACATTGCACAGTTCTTGTGTTTGGTGACCCACTGTGGACTGACATTGGTCTATACTTCCCAGTGAAATTCCTGCAAACATATAACTCAAACCAAGCATCAAATACAACTTAATTCATCTTAGTTCCAGGGTGACTTCATCAAATCTGGGTTAGTGTGGATGTAATACCCAACAGCCAAAACATTCTGGTTGAATGAAGAGAGACGATTAGGTACCGTGAACGGATTACCCCCAATTGGGTGGAATGCCATGAAAGCACTTTTGACTGACCAATATGTCCCCGCGTATCACCGAACTCAAATGTTCGACGAGTTAGCCACCTTTCGCCAGGGGAGCAGCTCAGTAGCAGATTACATGGGTATCCCTAAGGACATGATGGTACGTTGCGACGTTAGAGAAATGCCCGAAGTTACACTCTCCCATTATCGTAAGAGACTCAATCCGGACATCCAATGCAAGCTTTTGCGTTATGGTCACACGGACCTTAACACATCCATTAATGCAGCTTTGGATATTAAAAAGCATAATGCCTACAAGTCCAAGGGACGAACATTTCAAAAAGGAAAATCTATTTTAGGACCCCACTCTCATCCTCCATGCGGGACAAAGAAAAGTTCTGATCGACTAACTCAAGCTCCGTAGTAATTACCGATAGGAACAACAAAAATCCCAATGGCGGGAGAGTTCCGGTAGGAAGAATTAATAAGACTAATGCCACATGTAATTCGTGTGGAATCCAAGTGCACTACTCTAGTGAGTGCCCCACTAGGAGTAAACTACTGGCACTTTTAGATTCCACGTATGAGCCTGCCGAGCTCGTCTATGAAGCTGGCAGTGAATCGGATGCCGAGCTAAGTGATATCGAAGATGATTCTTTTATGATGGTTATGTGGTGTATTCTGGCCACACCGCGTGCGTTGGATGCATATAATAGGGCAAACATCTTCTCATTAAATTTTAAAAGCAGCGAAAAGTGGTGCAAATTAATAATAGACAGCGGAAGTTGCATGAATGTCATTTCGGAAAATGTCGTCACTCGTATGCACTTAGTCCCCGAACAGCACCCCCGTCCGTATAAAATAGCATGGGTAAACAAAACGTCAATCGCGATATCTAAGCAGTGTTTAGTTCCACTTACGGTGAAGATCTATATCGATAAGGTGTGGAGCGACATCATCCCCATGGATGCTTGTCATGTACTACTAGGGCGCCCGTGGCTTTATGATTATGACGTGACCCATTTTGGACGAGTCAACACCTACGAGTTAAAGTTCAACCGTAAGACCATTGTTCTTAAACCCACACCCCCTAAGGATCCGTCGAGTGCCTCCAAAGACATAATTGTGCATGCGGAACAGAAAACTATAAGTCTAATAAGCAAGAAAGAGTTAGAGTGCGAGACCTTCTTGGATGGCGTCATCTATGCGCTAGTATGCCTCCAAGCTAAGGAAGATTCACCCTCTTTAGAGAATTTGTCGTTATCCTTGCGAACGTTATTGGAAGAATATAAGGACGTCTATCCGGTGGACTTACCATCTGAGTTGCCCCCATGAGGGATATACAACACGAAATTGATTTCTTCCCAAGCTCCTCTTTTCGTAACCTTCCCCATTGCCGGCTCAATCCCTCCGCGCATGACGAGCTACAAATCTTGATTTCAGACTTACTAGCATAGGGATTTATCCGCCATAGTAAGAGCCCGTGTGCCTTCCCTGCCCTTTTGGTCCCGAAGAAAGATAAATCTTGGAGATTATGTGTAGATTATCGGGCCATAAATAAAATAACTGTCAAATATAGGTTTCTCATTCCCCGTTTGGACGATTTATTAGATATGCTATCAGGAGCCGCCATATTTTCAAAATTTGATCTTAAAAGCGGTTATCATCAAATAAAGCTACGAGAAGGGGACGAATGGAAAATGACATTTAAGTATAAGGATGGACTATGAGTGGTTAGTGCTTGGAGAGGGGCTTACCAACGGACCAAGTACATTCTCACGATTGATGACCCAAGTATTTAAACCATACATGGGTAAATTTTTAGTGGTCTATTTCGATGATATATTAGTATTTAGCCTCTCGCAAATGGATCATGAAACTCACCTAAGGAACATCCTTACAACACTGCACCAAGAAAATTTATTTATTAATCTTAAAAAGTGCGTGTTTGGTGTGACTTCCGTGGAATTCCTAGGGTATATAATGAGTTCCGAAAGTATTCATGTTGACCCAAAAAAGGTCCAAGTTATTAGAGAATGGCCGAAACCTAAAAATATTCAGGAAGTTAGAAGTTTCCATGGATTGGTCACGTTTTATTGCATGTTCATTCGAAATTTTAGTAGTATCATGGTGCCAATCACTGAATGCATGATGAAGGGTGATTTCAGTTAGACAAAAGCGGCCACTAGTGCCTTTCAAACGATTAAGGAACGGATGTCTGAAACCCCGCTACTCCGGTTGCTGGATTTTAATAAGGTGTTCGAATTATCCTGTGACGCATCGGGGATAGGAATCAAAGGAGTTTTGAGCCAGGAGGGACATCCGCTAGGGTATTTTAGCGAAAACTTAGTCGGTCCAAAGTTAAATTATTCCAATTATGATCGCGAGTTCTATGCCGTAATACGTTGTCTCCAACATTGGCGACACTATCTAATTTCGAAAGAATTCGTGATATTATCTGACCATGAGGCGCTAAAATTCGTAAACTCCCAAAGTAAAATCAGTCCTCGGCACGCCAAATGGGCCTCCTACCTACAGGAGCACACATTCATTATCAAGCACCTTAAGGGTACGTTAAATCATGTGGCGGACGCTCTTAGTCGGGTCACCTTGTTACTATCTACCATGGAGGTAACAGTCATAGGATTTGAAAGAATTAAAGATGAATATGCTCAATGCCCGGACCTTAAGGATATATACTTTGCCGCTCAGGACAATTCCCCGTCCACTATCTCGGCATTCTACCTCCGTGACGTGTATTTATTTAAACATACGCAGTTATGTATTCCCCGCTCATCATTACATCATTTTATTATTTGGGAGTTACATAGTGGAGGGCTAGGCGGACATTTCGATTGAGACAAAACGATAGCACTTGTAGAGGACAAATTCTTTTGGTCGAGCCTCAAACTAATGGTCAATAAAATCGTAGGGAGTTGCCGCGTCTGTCAATTGGCAAAGGGTAACAAGACCAACGCGGGTCTTTACACACCCCTTCCGATCCCGTCTGTACCATGGATGGACGTTAGCATGGACTTTATATTGGGCCTACCTCTGACTTTTAGGCGACATGATTCCATTCTGGTCGTCGTGGACCGTTTCTCCAAAATAGCCTATTTTATCGCGTGTCATAACACTAACGATGCTTCGCATGTCGCAAAATTGTATTTCAAAGAAGTTGTGGCATATCGGGGCGTCCCCAAAATGATAATGAGTGATAGAGACGTTAAATTTACTAGTTATTTCTGGAAAACACTTTGGATGCTCTTGGGTACTAAACTTATGTTCTCGTCGGCCTATCATCCCCAAACAGATGGGCAAATGGAAGTAGTTAACCGTTGCTTGGGAGGTTTGCTTCGTTGTTTAGTGGGTGATCATAAGGGTACGTGGGACCTTATTCTTTCGCATGCTCAATTAGCGTACAATAATTCTAAGAATAGGTCCATCGGTTTATCTCCGAATGAGATAGTGCATGGATATAAGGCGCCCGTGCGTCTTGACTTGGTTTCGTTACCTCCATCTTTTAAATCCAGTCAATTTGCACAGGACTTTGCCTCGCACGTTCACACTCTCCATGAGCACATTGGCAAGACGTTAGCTCAACAATATGATATTTATCAATCAAATGCTAACATACATAGGTGAGCAGTCTCCTTGAATATTGGTGATTTGGTACTGGTTCGACTTATCCCTGAATGGCTGCCTTCGGGCACCATAAAGAAATTAGCGAATAAGAGAGCCGGTCCTTTTCTGGTTTTGAAGAAGCTAGGCGAAAATGCATATTTATTAAAGTTACCCGCTGATTGGGGAATCTCTCCTGTTTTTAACATTTCGGATTTAGCACTTTCTGTCGCTCCACCACCTGAACTTTCTGTCTCTCCGTTTAATATTTCCACTATATCGTCTAATGGGGTGGGGGTGAGAATGTTTCTGGATCGCTCTCTCCTTCGGATTCTCCGGGAGGTATGTTGCCTACTGATGATGCAACTTGTTTTTCTTCTTCGCCTAACACATTTCCAAGGTTCCCCCGAACTGATTTCTTGCCTGACAGTATTTTACAGGACGCGTTGTTTCCCACTCCCGACGGTGACATTCACAGGTTTTTGATCCGGTGGCATGGTCTTCCGTCTTCGGATGACTCTTGGCTCTCTGATGTACAGGTGGATCTTCTAGATCCGGATCTCTTGCGTCGTTCCTTTCCCGCCCACTCCTCGGTGATGAGTCCTTTTGAGCGGGGGAGGATTGATGGCGACAGCCATCATGACGGCCTAATTGGTGGTAAAGATGACGACGTTGGCGTGCTTGTTGTTCATGGTGTTCGCGGGATATTGGCGGAAGATGAAGATGTTGATCCACCGGCCAAGGATTTGCGGCGCCGTAGCGGCCATGGCTACAATCTTCGCCAACACAAAAAGACTTATTATTAATATTAATTTTAGTTTTCTAGTTTATGAGCTAATGTTTAATTTTTGACATTTTTCATGTTAGTGTGCGTTTAGCCACTGTTATTGGGCTGCTCATAGCTTTTATTGATGTAAGCCTTATAAAAGGCCATGACTATTGTATTTTTCATTTAGTTTTATAAATGAATTGAGAACCCAAAAATCCCTAAACCTAATTCTCTCCTCTCCTCTCTTTTGCCCCCCCCCCCCCCCCCCCCCCCATAGGGGTCTCCCTCCTTCAACTCGGCCGCCCCCTTTACCCTAGCTCTCGGCCTCCCACCTCCTCCCTCTCCTCCTCTCTTTCCCTCCTTCAAATCCTCCACCAACGTGCCTTTCTCCACGGCGCCTTCTCCACCTATTATTTTTGGCCTCCTTTGATTTGAGGAGTCAAGTGCAAGGAAGATAGAGTCCAACGACGAACTTCTACGGCGAGAAGCGGAAAGATGAACAAGTTCTTCATCCTTGGTGAATCTCCCGCCTTGTCCAAGGAAAGTGAAAGTGATAGATAGCTTAAACAGGAACTAATTAGAGTAAAATCACAGCACAGAATAAAGAAAGAAGATCAAGCAACCAGAAGACACAAGGATTTTATAGTGGTTCCCCAAATCTGGGTAGTCCACTCTTCTACCACCCTGGTAGGAATCCACTCAGGTTTTTGATCAGGTGTCTGACACCAATGGGTTTTGATCAGGTCCCCAAAAACCGACTCAAGTCTTTTGGAAGGAGACTTGCAATCAGGAATCACTTTTGAAGGGAGATGACAACCCTTTATACAGGAGGTGGTGATACAGTGATATTATCTTCTCTGTCAACAATCAGAGAGAAGATTCAAGTGGAATGATGTTAGCAAAGTCTCCCCCTGAGATATTGATAGGTTCAGGTATGCTGGGAGCTTTGCTTCAGGGTGATAGGCCTTCAATCTTCAGGACTGGACCAGATTATCCTTCAGGAACTTCAAACAGATAGAAATTTGTTGTCCTTGAATTTGTCCTGCAGTGATGATGAAGAAGAAAACTCTAGATATGAATGGATGTTCTTCTTCTTGTTGTTATTGCTGTCTCCTCTGGTCTAGGGCTTCTAGTTACTGTGGAGATATTGCCCTTTCTGTATCTATCTGTGTATTGTTGTCTTTATTTTATATTCTTGTTCTCTTTCTCTGTATATATTCAGACATTCAAAATCCTTGGCCTTGATGGCAGAAGAAAAACATTCCCGAGAGTGGAGATGCATTAGGAATTGATCTATAATTAATCCAACTGTAACTGTCCGTTTGAACGGCTATATTCACTGAGAATATTGACTGTAATTAATCCTCAATTAATTCTGCCAACTGTTACTGATTGCTCAGAAATCGTCGACCTGAACATTCGTCGAGTTCATCAATCGTCGACCTGAGTTCGACATTCGTCGAACTCAGCTGGATTCGTCGAGCTGAATATCTTGACTGCGTTCGTCGACCAGAGCTTGCAGTTCGTCGAGCTCAGTTTCTGTGTTCGTCGAGCTGAGAGGACTGTTGAGTGTCGATATAGTTGTTATGATGGTGTCGACACAGCCTTGCTTGAGTCTAGAGATCGTCGACCTGAGTTCAGAGAAGCAGCTCAGAATTCATTGACCTGAGATCACCGTTCGTCGAACTGCGTTCGACGATCGTCGATCTGATTTTCTGCCTTTGTCTTAACTGCATTTCTTGGACTTCTTTTCTGCAATGCTGGAGAGTCCTTCTGAATGACCTATCCTGGAAAGAGGTCCTATGACCCATGATTATACATGGTGGGTCAATCTAATATTCCTAATAGTGTTCCTTTCCCAAATTAGAACTAGGGTTCCAACAATCTCCCCCTATTTGGGTAAGGACACTATTTACATTCAAAACCAAATAAAATACAAAGCAATTAAATACAATCTCCCCCTAAATCTGGATCAAGTAAATCTGTTGTTGCTGTTGTTGATCCTTGCCCAAATCTACAACATTATAATCTGTTGTTGTTGCTGCTGCTAGAGTTTCTGCAGCTTCATTTATAGGCATCTCCCCCAATTTGCATATCCTCTATTCCTCTGTGGTAGAACAGACAATTTCCCCCTATTTACATTTCCTTACCGAAATCCAACAGCCACTGATATAGCCTGTAAATTTGCAGGACTGAGTTCTTTTCCTATAAGGAGATGTTAGGAGCTCTGGACCTAGATCAACTTGGGTCCAGGTTCTTTTTGATCATAATTTAGAAAGAGAAGAGCATATTAGGTTGATCCTTGTATCTAGGTGGATGATATTTCCTAGGAGATATTATCCACTCAGTGAAGGGATTATTAAAATGCTGACTTTGCTTATACTTTTGAAGAGAACAAAAATTTCTATTTTGAAATCCTGAGTTCGACGAATTAAAGTACTTTCGTCGATCGGAGTTCGACGAATGATATTTATTTCGTCAAGCACAGATTTCTGAATTGTTCAAAGCAAAATCTTTGTTCATAGTTCGTCGATCTGAGTTCGACGAATAGGATTGATGTCGTCGATCTCCGTTCGACGAAATAATTTGAACTAAGATTTTCTGATGATCTTCATGTGATAATCTGAAATCAGTGTTAAATATAGCTAAAGAAGAGTCAAGGGAAGAAATAACATGATCCTCTTCATCTGATTCATACTCTGATTCTTCAGATTCTACAGTATAGCTACTGCGAGAAGCATCTATTGCCATTAGGCAAAATTCTCTTGCTCTTGCTTCTTCTTCATCTTCATTTGTGCAGGATGAAGCATCTGAGTCACTCCAGGTTTCAGCATCAAATATTATTTCTTTTGCTGATCCAGCAGCCATTGATGTGATGGAGTCCCACATCTCTTTTGCAGATGAACATTCGGCAAGTTTTTCAAAAATGTCATTAGACATTGATTGAGCCAGAATGTTCATTGCTTGTTCATCAGCAATCTTCATCTTTTGTTGGGCATCTGTCCATTGGGATGATGGAATAACATCTGAACTTGTTGTTTGCTGAGGTGAAGCTGGACCTGACAAAATAGATTTAAAGATGTTTTCATCAATGGAGTCCATATAAAATCTAATCTCTGTCTTCCATAGTGCAAGCTTATCTAGATTGCACATGGGCAGTCTGGTGCTTGAAAAATCCGTAATTTGTGCCATAATAAAACTCAAAAGATTTTTAAGATCTATCAAAGGATCTTTTGGTTAAGGTGTTAGCCTGTACAACCAATTAAGGTGTGGTATTTTAACCAACCTCGCTCTGATACCAATTGAAAGTGATAGATCTTAACTAGGAACTAATTAGAGTAAAATCACAGCACAGAATAAAGAAAGAAGATCAAGCAACCAGAAGACACAAGAATTTTATAGTGGTTCCCCAAATCTGGGTAGTCCACTCTTCTACCACCCTGGTAGGAATCCACTCAGGTTTTTGATCAGGTGCCTGACACCAATGGGTTTTGATCAGGTCCCCAAAAACCAACTCAAGTCTTTTGGAAGGAGACTTGTAACCCGGAATCACTTTTGAAGGGAGATGACAACCCTTTATACAGGAGGTGGTGAGAGAGTGATATTATCTTCTCTATCAACAATCAGAGAGAAGATTCAAGTGGAATGATGTTAGCAAAGGTTCCCCCTGAGATATTGATAGGTTCAGGTATGCTGGGAGCTTTGCTTCAGGGTGATAGGCCTTCAATCTTCAGACCTGGACCAGAGTATCCTTCAGGAACTTCTGACAGATAGAGATTTGTTGTCCTTGAAGTTGTCCTGCTGTGATGATGAAGAAGAAGACTCTAGATATGAATGAATGTTCTTCTTCTTGTTGTTATTGCTGTCTCCTCTGGTCTAGGGCTTCTAGTTACTGTAGAGATATTGTCCTTTCTATATCTATCTGTGTATTGCTGTCTCTGTTCTATGTTCTTGTTCTCTTTCTCTGTATCTATTCAGACATTCAAAATCCTTGGCCTTGATGGCGGAAGAAAAACATTCCCGAGAGTGGAGATGTATTGGGAATTGATCTATAATTAATCCAACTGTAACTGTCCATTTGAACGGCTATATTCACTGAGAATATTGACTGTAATTAATCCTCAATTAATTCTGCCAACTGTTACTGATTGCTCTGAAATCGTCGACCTGAACATTCGTCGAGTTCATCAATCGTCGACCTGAGTTCGATATTCGTCGAACTCAGCTGGATTCGTCGAGCTGATTATCTTGCCTGCATTCGTCGACCGGAGCTTGCAGTTCGTCGAGCTCAGTTTCTGTGTTCCTCGAGCTGAGAGAACTGTTGAGTGTCGACACAGTTGTTGTGATGGTGTCGACGCAGCCTTGCTTGAGTATAGAGATCGTCGACCTGAGTTCAGAAAAGCTGCTTAGAATTCGTCGACCTGAGATCACCGTTCGTCGAACTGCGTTCGACGATCGTTGATCTGATTTTCTGCCTTTGTCTTAACTGCATTTCTTGGACTTCTTTTCTGCATTGCTGGAGAGTCCTTCTGAATGACCTATCCTATAAAGAGGTCCTATGACCCATGACTATACATGGTGGGTCAATCTAATATTCTTAATAGTGTTCCTTGCCCAAATTAGAACTAGGGTTCCAACAGCAAGTGATTGTCTCTTGTGGATCCAAACATCTCGGATCTACTTTTCCAAGCGGGGTAACGAAACTATCTACCAAAGAGATTTCTTTTCTTATTTAGTACTTGTGGTGGACGATTTTTTGTGTGAAATTTGAATCGTTAATTTTCGCGGTATTACTTTTACTAGTTTGTCATTTTTATTTGGTTTTCCGAAGACCTTTCGAGAGGAGTGGCGATCCTCGCTTCTTTTTTTTCGTTGGGATAAATCCTACCATTTTCCGAATTCGTGAATTTTTCTTAGTGGATCTATTTTGGTACAACTCCAAGCTCGTCGGAATCAATATTATTCCCTTTAGCCGGAAAAGGATTTTGGCCTATAGCCATTCTCCGTACCTTTTTTTGTGGATCGGCTATCCATATGTTAGCGCGAGAAAATAAATAAAATCATTGTGTCATCTGCGTTTTCATAGTGTGCGGGTTAGAGAGCGTTGAGAGTTGCGAGAGTCGTCGTCATGCCGTCTGTGTAGGATCTTTTAGGACGGGGCCTACATCAATATAGACGGTACAACTTTAGCATTAAAAGATGATATAACTACCCAATCTCAAAACTCCATATCTAACAACAGCGGAAACATCAACCAAGATTAGATGTTTTCCACATACACAAGAGTATCGAAATGGTCTTATGGACTTACAACAAAAGTGTTGGGTATTGTATCCACAATGTACCTGATTTGAAAAAGCTCCTGGACAAGCTAAGGTCAATAGACAATGTATTTGATAAACTCTTTCAAGTTGTGCTTGCAGTTCTTCCACGCTAAGTGCACACCAATGTCAGGGTGCAGTGGGTCAATATACACGGGTCTGCACGACGTAATCCCTCGATGAGCAGATCAGTATGTTGGCCTACGTGTACTCTCTCTATTGGAGTGCACTTACTTTCAAGCACAGGGCTATAACTATGCAGGAGCAGACAAGGAGCAAGGATGAGTCAAGGAGCACCTCATGGGTGGAAAGACGAAAATTCGTCTAAGTCTAAATCGACGAGAATCACCAAGTGATTCTCGCCGATTCGGCGAGAATCACTAGTGATTCTCGCCGATTCGTCGAGAATCAGTGGTTGATTCTCGACGAACTCGTTCCAGCCTCTTCTAAGCGAGCACCTTTGCTTCTAAGTAAGAATCGACGAGAATCACCAAGTGATTCTCGCCGATTCGGCGAGAATCACTAGTGATTCTCGTCGAATCGTCGAGAATCACTGGTTGACTCTCACCGTCTCGACCTGGCCTAAAGCAGTGCGTGCAACCAAGGCAAATTCGACGAGAATCATCTTTGATTCTCGCCGAATCGTCGAGAATCACCTTTGATTCTCGGCGACTCGGCGAGAATCACTTTCGATTCTCACCGATTTTGACTTGGGCGTTTTTCTGGAACTTCCTGAACCGGATTCTGCCGCTGTTAAAGTTCTGGACCGGGACTTAGGGATTCTGCTTGTGGGTCCCACAACTGTCATTTTTGAAGGCGTCTACAGTATATATATACGGGTATTTTGAACGGAATACCTAGACAGAAAGAAGCCGAGCAAGAGAAAACCCTAAAATCGCGAAATAGCTCCTCCGCCGCCGTCGCCGCTCGTGCTATTTGGACGCCGCTGTTGATCGCGTTTCCTCTCGATCTCCGGCGGCAGAAGCTTAGCAAAGCTTTGAGTCTCACGTGTCTATCCAGAGATCTCTTGTCTCTCGATTTATTGATCGGGAATAACTTCCCCGTCCGAATCGATCGAGACGACCGATCCTCGTGTGACCGTTGGAAGACCAAGCTAGCTTCGCTACGAAGATTAGATCTCTAAGTTCAGCAGCCGCTCATCATCATAGCCGCCGATCCCGAAGCAAGCCGCCGCTCGTCTTGCCGCCGCCGGTTCCGGGGAGATCCTTTCCAAGAGAGACCAAGGTTGTAGATTTTTCGTTGACTTCACGAAACACGTCGTCGAACGAAGAGGAACACCGTAGTCTCCCAACGAAGTTTGTATCTCGTGTACATTCTATTTTTCTTTTGTTGTAAAGGAACGATTGTTCCGTGTTGTAAGGGTTGAGTGCAACCCGGTTTGTGGGAGTGTTGACTCCTACGTGTGGAAGGGTTCCTTCCGATAGTGCAGGGATTGGATTTCAATCCCGTTGGAGAAGTGACCGAGTCGTCCCTTGTTGGGAGATAGGTCGAAGGGGGAAAGTGGATGTACCCAAGTCGGGGAACCACTATAAATTGCCTATGTATTCTGTGTGCTGTGCTGTTTGTTTTTATTGTGCAGGTACTATTATAAATTCCGCAAAAGCGCTATACGTCACCTATCCCCCCCATAGGTGCACATAGTTGACACTAGGTGGACTTTCAAGTGGTATCAAAGCGAGGTTACTCATCAAAAAGGTTAACACCTTGAGTTGAATCCTTCCCCTAGTGTCAAGAAGAAGACAAACATCTACTATGGACGGGCTTAAGTTCTCCGGGAAGATCCCAGTGTGCACCAAGCTCAACTTTCCTATCTGGAAGGAAAGGATCAGGTTCTACATGGAAGCAGTTGATCCTCGACTCTTCATGATCATGGAGGAGGGATCTTATGTCCCCACTAAGGCCTCCACCATTGATCCCACCAAGATGGTGCCGAAGACACTTTCTGAAATGGACAAGGACGAGATGGTGCTAGTGGGACTTGACAAGAAGGCACGAAACATTCTGGTCAGCGCAGTTGATGACTCAATGATGCAAAACTTCAGCAACTGCAGGACAGCACAGGAGATCTGGCAGTGCCTGATCATCCTAATGGAGGGCACGGATGAAGTGAGGGATGATCGGAGATCCCTCCTGAACCAAAAATATGAGGCCTTCAGACAAGGGCCTAAGGAAGAGATCGGAGTCACCTACGAGAACTTCCTAAAGATTGTCAACGCCCTCAAGGGCTACGGAAGAGTGTTCACTAATGGTGAACTCAATGACAAATTTCTTAGGTCCCTTACTAAGGAATGGGACACAAAGATCTGCGCCATCAGAGAATTTGGCAGACTAGCAGAAACTGATCCACAAATTCTGTTTGGAAAGCTGATGTCCTATGAGCTTCAGCTGAACACCAGAAAAGCAGAAGAAGAAGCAGAGAAGGCGACAGCCAAAGAAAAGACTGTGGCTCTAAAAGCCAGTCACTCCAGAAAAGGCAAGGGTGCGATTTCATACTGTGCCAGGAAAAAGGATGAGGAGGAGGACTCCGAGCCATGCTCCTCCAGCTCAGAGCTGTCGGAGGAGGATTTCTCCCTCATCACTCGAGAGTTCAAGAAGTTCCTCAAGATGAGGAATGAAATAAAGAGAGACGGCTCCTCCTCCAGGCATCAGAAGAAAAATTATTCTTCTGACAGGTATGCATCTAGACCGAACAAACATCGCTCCGCTGACATTATTTGCTTTGGATGCAATAAGCCAGGACACGTCGTGGCCGACTGCTATCAAGACAAGAGAGAAAAAGGGAAAGAAGAGGAGCACAAATCCTCTAGAGATAAGAAGAAGGAGCGGAGCTACATCGCCAAAAGGCCAAAGTCACTGAGTGAGTCTGATTCCTCAGACTCCAGTGATGATGAGGAAGCCTACTTCGGGCTGGTGGGTCGCTCTGACTCAGAAGGAGAATGCCCCCCGTTTACTGGGAAGGTAAAAGCTCACACCCCTCTCTCCGACTCCGACTCTGATCCTGAGTCTCAGGATGATGAACCTGAGGATAGCCTTTCGGCCCGTGAAGCTGAGCTCCTCGAGAAGTATGAGCTTCTGCTCAACACTTTCGAGGAGTGCCGAAAGAGATTGAAGGCTGAGAAAAGGAAGTAAAATTCCTTAAGGGTGAGTGTGTTTCCCTAAGGGAAGAGGTCACCAGTTTGATCTCTCTCCGATAGGAGCACCTTGACCTGACCTCAAAGCATTCAGAGTCTCTGAAGCTCCTTGATCTTAAGCAGGAGGAAGTCGACAAGTTGGAAGAACAACTTGTGGCAGAAAGGAAGATCGTCAAGAGCTTCTCTATGCCAAAAACAGTTCTTCTAGTTGTTGATACCTTCTCTGCTCAGGCCAAAGGAGCTGGCTTGTGGCATGGAGGGGTATCTGGTTCCTCCTCTAGGAGAAACAGAAACCAGAGGAAGAATAAGGCCGCCAAGAAGGCCTCTGCTGATGAAAAGGGAAAGGCTCTGCTTAGTCCTGTTGCGTTCAGAAAGCCTGGCTTTCCTTGCAACCAACATGACTTTGAGTCAACATTTGGCCATCATTTCCGGCCCTCGGTTGCAAAGCCAAAGAGCCGATATGACGGTTGGACCTTTCCCCGGAACTTCGGTGAGAGTGCCTTCAAGGCACCTTATGAGGAAATCCACATGGGAAATTATGGTCTGTTCTCTAGCGGCCATAATGGAAAGCAGGCACCAAAAGCCAAGCCTGTTATACAGAAGGTGACGAAGTCATGTGACTGCTGTAACCATGAGGCCTCCTCCTCCAGATCCAAGGCCCCAGCTATACCCACCGTTCCCAGGGTAAGGCAGGAGCCTAGGAAGAGGTACAACAGATTGGACTGTTGGTGTTGTGGCAAAGTCGGTCACTTTGCCGTGGATTGTTGGTTTAATCCAAGGCATTACGAGACTCCCCATGTTAGCAATGCGAGGCCGACCACTCGTAGGGTTAACCAACCGAGGGGGAGTGTGCTAACCAGGAATCTAGGACCCAAGTTCGATTGGGTTCCTAAGGCAAATTAATTTTGTTTTGCAGGTTTGTCCAAAGGCCACCAAAACGCCGATCTGGTATTTGGACAGTGGATGCTCCCGGCATATGACTGGGACAAGAAGCCTGCTGCGTGATTACACTCCAGTCGAGAATGGACCCAAAGTCATCTTTGGAGGGTCAGATCGAGGAGTCACCAGAGGTTACGATATGATTTCCAACGATATAATCACTATCACCGACGTGGCTTATGTTGAAGGGTTAAACCATAAACTGATCAGTGTAAGTCAGTTATGTGATAAAGGTTATGACGTTAAGTTCTGCAAGGATAAATGTCTGATAATTTCACGTACCTCTTCTGAGACGGTATTATCAGGCATTAGGAGCAGAAATATCTTCTGCTTAGATTTTCTCAGTTTAGATTCCTCTACCCCCGTATGCCTTGTGGCAACAGGCAGTGCATCTCTGTGTGAACAATGACACAAGAGATTGACACATATTAATTTCAAGACATTTAGTATGCTGTTTTCTAAGAACTTAGTAAGGGATGCTCCCAGTATCAAGTGCATCAAAGATAGCCCCTGTCCTGCATGCCAGATGGGCAAACAGACTCGGGCTACCTTTAAGAGCATTGCAGACAAAGACTCTTCCCGATGACTTTACCTTTTACATATGGACTTGTTTGGTCCAATGCAAGTTCATAGCTTGGGAGGCAAGTCCTATACGCTAGTGATAGTTGATGATCATTCTCGGTTTACTTGGGTGTTCTTTTTGAAACGAAAGTCAGATACGTTTGACATCTTCACTAGTTTTGTCAAGCAGGTTCAGAACGAATTTAACTGCTCTGTGGTCAAAATCAGAAGTGACCATGGAACAGAATTTGAATCTGGTGCTATAACAGAGTTTTGTGAAAAACAAGGTATCTTTCATGAGTTTTCCTCCCCGCGCACTCCTCAGCAAAATGGAGTTGCGGAGAGGAGAAATAGAACTCTCATTGAAACCTGCACGACAATGTTGAAAGACGCTTCTCTCCCGGAATACTTCTGGGCAGAGGCTGTCAATACAGCTTGTCATGTACAAAACCGAGCATTGATCAAGAAGCATCATCGTAAGACGCCTTACGAGCTACTGAATGGCAGGAAACCAACCATGTCCTACTTGAGGAGTTTTGGTTGCAGATGCTATGTACTGAATAATGGGAAGTACTCGCGTACTAAATTTGGTGAAAAATGCTTCGAAGTCATATTTATGGGCTATAGTTCCCATAGTCGGGCATATAGGGTCTTCAATAAGAAAACCCTAGTGGTAGAAGAATCAATAAATGTTGTATTTGATGAAGGAAGTTTGCTTAACAGCAACTCTTCCAGTGGTATTCTTGAAGATGCAGGTGCACGATTTGAACAACTGAGTCTGGATGAGACCGCTAAAGATGACACTCATAAGTACGTCAAAGTCTCCACCTCCACGTCATCTGAAAATGTTGAAGATCAAAATGGAACAAATCTCTTGTAAGAAAGAGAAGCCCAAGAAGTAGTTGAAGCTCCAGACGCCAGACTTCTAGAGCTCCGACACGTGAGGGATCATCCTAGAGATCAGATCATCGGAGATCCTCGTGTCGGTGTCAGAACTCGAAGAGGTACTATTAACGAAGTATTGCATCTTAGCTTCCTGTCACAGGTTGAGCCAAAGAAGTTCGACGAGGCGAACAAGGATGCGCCATGGATTCTGGCCATGCAAGATGAACTACATCAATTCGAACGTTGCAACGTTTGGACGCTAGTTCCCAGACCATACAAGCAGAATGTGATTGGCACCAAGTGGATCTTTAGAAACAAGCTGGATGAACATGGTGTCATCATAAAGAACAAGGCAAGGCTGGTGGCTCAAGGTTACAGACAGGAGGAGGGGATTGACTTCGACCAGACCTTCGCACCAGTAGCAAGGCTCGAGGCAATCAGATTGTTCCTGGCGTATGCTTCACACAAAGGATTCACAGTCTATCAAATGGATGTGAAATCAGCATTCTTGAACGGAGACCTGAAAGAGGAAGTATACGTCGCTCAACCCCCAGGTTTTGTCGATCCTACTTATCCTAATCATGTTTATTTTCTTAATAAAGCCTTATATGGGTTGAAAGAAGCCTCACGAGCTTGGTATGAGACTTTATCTAGTTTTCTTCTTGAGAACAAGTTCTCTAGAGGTAAAATAGATAAAACATTGTTTCTCAGGGAAGTAAAAGGCAAGATTTTGCTGGTGCAAATCTATGTCGATGACATAATATTCGGCTCAACGGACACAATCTTTGCAAAAAGTTTTCTAAACTTATGCAAGGAAAGTTTGAAATGAGCAGTATGGGAGAGCTCAAGTATTTCTTAGGACTTCAAGTGAAACAGTCTGAGGATGGAATCTTCATCTCTCAGACGAAGTTCATAAATGAACTCCTTAAGAAATTCGGTATGGAGAGTGCAACCTCTATGAGAACTCCAATGGGATCCACCATGTCTCTGGATAAGGATGAGAAAGGTAAACCTTTCGATGAAACCAAATACAGAAGCATCATTGGATCCCTGCTCTACCTTACTGCCAGTAGACCGGATATCATGTTCTCCACATGTGTCTGTGCCAGATATCAGGTGAACACTAAGGAATCTCACTATGTCGCTGCAAAGCGAATTCTAAGATACCTTAAAGGTACTCCCAATCTTGGCTTGTGGTACCCGAGAAACAATGATGTCGAGCTAATAGGTTTTTCAGATGCTGATTTTGCAGGGAGTAGGGATGACAGGAAAAGCACCTCCGGGACGTGTCAATTCCTCGGCAGGAGGCTTATCTCATGGAACAGCAAGAAACAGAATTGTGTCGAAACCTCCACAGCAGAGTCTGAATACATCTCGGCAGGCAGCTGTTGCGCACAACTCCTATGGATCAAAAACCAGTTAGCCGACTACGACCTTCAGTTCAAAGACATACAAATGTACTGCGACTCCTCCAGTGCAATTTCCATTGCCAACAATCCGGTCTCGCACAGCAGAACGAAGCATATTGAAGTGCGCTACCACTTCATTCGGGAGCACGTGGAAAACAAGGACATCTCTCTCTGTTATGTCCCCACGGACAAGCAGATTGCTGATATATTCACAAAGCCCTTAGACGAGGCCAAGTTCAATCTTTTCAAGACTGAATTGGGGATGCTCAATTATGAGGACTGAAGATTACAGAAGCTCCAGGCTCGTGCACGATCTGAGGGGGAGCAAGGAACTCAAGTGTGAGCACAGACGCAAGAACTGAGGCGGAGCAAGGGGTCAAATGCTCCGACCCCGATTTGCAGAAGCCGAAAAGGGGGAGATTACCCTCGCGGCTAAGGCTAAGGTGGCTCCAAGCTTCCAAGCTTGCTCCCAAGAAATTAGTATTGGTAACTCACTCAACTCAATTTCAAGTTTATGGTTTTCATTCCCATATGCTCTATTCACCTTAGCTTGTAGGGTTTAGGCTTCTTCAAATAGGGGGAGATTGTTGGGTATTATATCCACAATGTACCTGATTTGAAGAAGCTCCTGGACAAGCTAAGGTTAATAGACAATGTATTTGATAAACTCTTTCAAGTTGTGCTTGCAGTTCTTCCACGCTAAGTGCACACCAATGTCAGGGTACAATAGGTCAATATACACGGGTCTGCACGACGTAATCCCTCGTTGAGCAGATTAGTGTGTTGGCCTACGTGTACTCTCTCTATTGGAGTGCACTTAGTTTCAAGCATAGGGCTATAACTATGTAGGAGCAGACAAGGAGCAAGGATGGGTCAAGGAGCACCTCATGGGTGGAAAGACGAAAATTCGTCTAAGTGTAAATCAACGAGAATCACTAGTGATTCTCGCCGATTCGTCGAGAATCAGTGGTTGATTCTCGCCGAACTCGTTCCAACCTCTTCTAAGCGAGCACCTCTGCTTCTAAGTAAGAATCGACGAGAATCACCAAGTGATTCTCGCCGATTCGGCGAGAATCACACGAATCGTCGAGAATCACTGGTTGACTCTCACCGTCTCGACCTGGCCTAAAGCAGTGCGTGCAACCAAGGCAAATTCGACGAGAATCATCTTTGATTCTCGCCGAATCGTCGAGAATCACCTTTGATTCTCGGCGACTCGGCGAGAATCACTTTCGATTCTCACCGATTTTGACTTGGGCGTTTTTCTGGAACTTCCTGAACCGGATTCTGCCGCTGTTAAAGTTCTGGACCGGGACTTAGGGTCTCTGCTTGTGGGTCCCACAACGGTCATTTTTGAAGGCGTCTACAGTATATATATACGGGTATTTTGAACGGAATACCTAGACAGAAAGAAGCCGAGCAAGAGAAAACCCTAAAATCGCGAAATCGCTCCTCCGCCGCCGTCGCCGCTCGCGCTATTTGGACGCCGCTGTTGATCGCGTTTCCTCTCGATCTCCGGCGACAGAAGCTTAGCAAAGCTTTGAGTCTCACGTATCTATCCAGAGATCTCTTGTCTCTCGATTTGTTGATCGGGAATAACTTCCCCGTCCGAATCGATCGAGACGACCGATACTCGTGTGACCGTTGGAAGACCAAGCTAGCTTCGCTACGAAGATTGGATCTCTAAGTTCAGCAGCCGCTCATCATCATAACCGCCGATCCCGAAGCAAGCCGCCGCTCGTCTTGCCGCCGCCGGTTTCGGGGAGATCCTTTCCAAGAGAGACCAAGGTTGTAGATTCTTCGTTGACTTCACGAACACGTCATCGAACAAAGAGGAACACCGTAGTCTCCCAACGAAGTTTGTATCTCGTGTACATTCTATTTTACTTTTGTTGTAAAGGAACGATTGTTTCGTGTTGTAAGGGTTGAGTGCAACCCGGTTTGTGGGAGTGTTGACTCCTACGTGTGGAAGGGTTCCTTCCGATAGTGCAGGGATTGGATTTCAATCCCGTTGGAGAAGTGACCGAGTCGTCCCTTGTTGGGAGATAGGTCGAAGTGGGAAAGTGGATGTACCAAAGTCGGGGAACCACTATAAATTGCCTGTGTATTCTGTGTGCTGTGCTGTTTGTTTTTATTGTGCAGGTACTATTATAAATTCCGCAAAAGCGCTATACGTCACCTATCCCCCCCATAGGTGCACATAGTTGACACTAGGTGGACTTTGAAAAAGAGAGTCCAAAACTTACATGACAACATACAACAAAACGTTCAAAAGCACTCCTAGAGTACCTCGGCATGCCAGCCGGAAAAATAAGAGCATTAAACATACAAGGCCACCAAAATAAAGCTAGTATAAAACTTCAAACACTTCGTGAAGCTTAGGCCTTATTGGCCGTCAAGCTAGCTTCTGCTTGCGATCCTTGTGTTGGGTACATTGGTCAAATGTACCTGATTTGAAGAAGCCTCACCCAACTCAATGATATACATCATAATGTATTTGATGTATGTTTGAGTTACTTGTGCAGGTTAAGAAAGTACTGGACTGAACAAAAAGTTTCTAAGTCCATGTGTCGACACCCAGAGGCAAAGTGTCGACACCTGAGAAAGCTTGTGTCGACACCCAGACAAGCAGTGTCGACACTTGGAGTCATTGTGTTGACACCTGGGATGCAGAGTCGACACCAGACAGAAAGTGTCGACACTTGGAGCTGTGTCGACACTCAGTGAAGGAAAGTGCAGACAGAAATTGTCGACACAAGGAGCTATGTCGACACCCAGCAAGGCTGTGTCTACACCAGAAAGTGTCGACACTTGGAGCTGTGTCGAAACTCAGCAAAAGTCTGCAGAGTCCAAGTACAAGTGTCGACACTCAACACAATGTGTCGACACTAAGCAGAAGAGTCAGTATTTAAAGTAAGTGTCGACACCTAGCACAATGTGTCGACACTCAACTGATGAGTCAGCATTTGAAGTATGTGTCGACACCCAGAACAATGTGTCGACACACAGCTGAAGACTCAACACTGGAAGAAAGTGTCGACACATGGAGCAGTGTCGACACTTAGCAAAGAACAGAAAGAACAGCAAATTATTCTAAGTACAAGTGTCGACACTAAGGGAATGTGTCGACACTCAGCTGAAGTCTCAACAACATGAAGGTGTGTCGACACAAGGAGCTGTGTCGACACTCAGCAAGTTTCAACATAGAAGATTATGTGTTGACACCAAGAAGCAGTGTCGACACTAGACAGATTCAACACAAGAAGTTGTGTCGACACAAAGGAGATGTGTCGACACATAGAAGAATTCAGCAAAAGCTAGAAGAACAAGTACTTGTGTCGACACTCAATTTCAGTGTCGACACATGCAGAAGAATCTGTGTCGAGACATAAAAGGAATTGTGTCGACACCTTATAGACTTGTGTCGACACTTACACAACATGTGTCGACACTTGGACTATAAGTGTCGACACTTTAAGACAGAAAGTCTCGACACTTACTGACTGTTAGAGATTTTCAAGAAGTGACTGGATGACATGACAGCTGCCGATCCAGCCGGTCTACAGCAACTGTCAGAGATGTCAGAAGTCAGTTATTAACCGGACCAGCCGGTTACCATGAAGGATGCCTATAAATAGGCACCCACAGTTTACAGAAACACTGTGTGTGATTATTGAAGTTGTTGATTATATTGTTGAAGTAATTAAAAGTATCAACACAAGAAGATCTGGCAGTCCAACTGTAGATCTAAGAAGTTGGAGAGAGAGGGCTCCTTCCAAGAAATCAGCCTTTGGAACTAGGCTGAGAAGAAGGATTCAGATTCAGTCTGGATCTTAAGTAGCAGAGGTCAAGGAACAACTGCAGAGGATTCAGCCTTATTCAGTTCTACTCAAGAAGCTTTGAAGAAAGCTAAGTCTGGGTGAATCCAGCTGAGTTCTTCCAAGAACTCATCAAGAATCTCTCAACTACCCTCATATAATTCTGAGTTGTAGAGTTATTATCTGTATTACTTTTGTAACTTGCTGGATCCATTGGATCTGAGTGATTGTAAGCCTATATTTATAAAGGCTGAGGGTAGGGCTTGTTAGCCTGAGTGTAGGAGATATAGATCTCTGAGTGTAGGCCTTGGTTGGCTGAGTGTAGGCCTTGATTGGCTGAGTGTAGGCTTTGGGATAAAGCTAAGTGTAAGGCCTTGGGCCTGAGGTAGGAACCAATTTGGGTTCTGAGATAGTGGAGAAGTTAGGCCGAATCTAGTACACTGCTAGATAGGCGAAGGGGGAAAGTGGATGTACCCATAACTTGGGGAACCACTATAAAACACTGTGTGATGTGCTGTGTTTGTGCTGTGGATGATCTGTGTTTGTTTGATTATTGCTGATTGCTGTAATAAACTAGTTAGAAATCTGTGATATAACTGTTTGGCTGCCAACAAAGTTAGAAAAGGATTAGGTCACCTATTCACCCCCCCCCCCTCTAGGTGTTTAGGTACCATATCTTTCAAGTGGTATCAAAGCGAGGTTCCTCAAAACAAGGACTAATAGTCTAAGGAGATCCTGTTTGGCAGAAACAGTCTAAGTCAGAAAACAGCTTCAAGAAAATCAAGAACCATGGGTTCCTTTGAAAATCATAAAGAATTGGGTTCCATGAAATTACCTATTTGCAGAAAGGAAATTTTTGGGATCTGGAAAGAAAGGGTAAGGCTATTTATGAAGGCCTCAGACCCAAGAATCTACATCACAGTTAAGGAAGGGCCCTATGTGCCCATGAAGATTTCAGTTCTAGATGCAAATCAGAGAACTCCAAAGGATTTCTCTGAGATGACTAAGGATGAAATTATCCTAGCCACCATGGACAAGAGGGCACAGAACATAATAGTGAGTGCCATTGATGATGCCACTTCTCAGAACTTAATTCACTGTAAGACAGCAAAAGAGATGTGGGACACTCTTATAGTGTATATGGAAGGATCTGAAGAAGTTAGGCAAGATAGGAAGTCCTTGCTTAATCAAGAGTATGAGAGCTTTAGGCAAGGAAAGGGAGATAGCATCACTAAATGCTACAAGAAGTTCTATAGAATAGTTAATGAACTCATGTCTTATGGAAGAGAGTTCAGCAACTATGAACTGAATGACAAATTCCTAAGGTCCCTAACCAAAGATTGGGACACCAAGATCTGTGCCATAAGAGAAATGACAAAGTTGGGAGAAATTCTTCCTCCTACACTGTTTGGCAAGTTATTGTCATATGAGATGCAGCTGACAGTGAGGAAAGAGGAGGAGAAATCTACTAGGACTGAGCACAAGGAAAGGACTGTTGCTTTCAAGACAGAAGTTCCCAGAAAATGCAGGACTAAGTCATCAACTCCACCTCCAGAGGTAGTTGAATCTGAGTCAGAAGAGTCTGTCAGTACAAAGTCTACAAGCAGTGAAAGTGATGAAGACTTTGCTGCCTTCACTAGACACTTTCAGAAATTCCTGAAGAAGAAACAGTGGAGGTCCAGACCATCTACTTACAAGGGAAAAGAAGTCTTGTATCAGGAGAAAAAGCCTTCAAAGAAGGACAGGAAAAAGACAAAGACAAGCAAGGCAACTGGATCAAAGATTGTGTGCTACTGCTGCAATAGACAAGGTCATGTTATTGCAGATTGTCCGGAGAAAAGAAAAGAATCCAGTGACAGGAAAAAGACTCACTTCAAAGGGAAGAAGGAGAAGTCTTTTGTTGCCAAGAATGAGAAGACTCTTTCAGATATTTCTTCTTCAGACACTGATACTGATGCTGAAGCCTACATAGGGCTATTTGCTGAAGAAGAAGAAGAAGAATTTATGCAGATCTTGGAGTCAATTTATGAACAAGAAGACTGCCAGTGCCAAGGACTGATGACATTGACTGAGAGTACCAAAATCCTGGAGCAGCCAGGACCCAGTCAGGTACAAAGTTCAAGTTTAAATTCAGTTTCTTGTTCTAGTTCAGAATCAGATTCTTATTCATCAAGTGATGAGAATATATTTGAGTCTGAGGAAGATATTCATCAGCTTATAGATGAATATAAAGTACTGTTGCAAGCCTATAAGAAAAGCAAGACCCTAGCTAAAAGTCAGGCAAAGGAGATTGCTGATCTCAAGGCTGTTGCAACAGACTTTGAGAAGGAATTTGATCAAAAACTGAATGAGGTAGCTAGGCTGAAACACATTCCTGTGATTCAGATGGGAACTATCACTTATAAGAATGATCAAATTAAGAGACTGAAGATAAATCTTCAGAAAGAGAGAGAGCTTGTTGCAAGGTTTTCAAAACCTAAATCAGTGCTGCCTTTAATGGATGAATTTGTTCATCATAAAGGCAAGGTTGGACTGGGTTTTGTTAGACCTGCAGGGACTGAGAAGTCCAAGTTTAAGTCCAAGGGCAAAGCCCCAACATTCAACAGGTCTGCTGTAGATAAAACAGCAAAGGTTGTACCTAAGCAAAGGTACAACAAGTTTGAATGCTGGTGTTGTGGCAAGATTGGCCATTTTGCAATGGACTGTTGGTACAATTCCAGTACCAAAGTGAGTAGCAAGCTACCTGGTGGAAAGCCAGTAGGTAGCTTTGTCAAGTTACAGACTAACAAGTACCAAGGACCCAAGATTGCTTTGGGTTCTAAGGTCCATTAATCTATTTTGTAGGTGAGTCCAAGTGGCCATACCCCTACATGGTACTTGGACAGTGGATGTTCCAGACATGTGACTGGAACTAGGGGACTACTGAAGGACTACATTCCAATCAAAAATGGTCCTAAAGTGACCTTTGGTGGTTCTGAGAAAGGAATTATCAAAGGGTTTGGTAACATTTCTTCAAACCTTGTTACCATTACTCAAGTGGCTTATGTTAAAGGGTTGAAACACAACCTAATAAGTATAAGTCAGTTAAGTGATGTAGGGTATGACATCTCATTTGTTAAAAATGGTTGTCATATCAAGAGGTCAAGTGATCAAGAGATCATCTTGACAGGTTATAGGAAGAGAAATGTCTATTGCCTAGACATTATGATTGAGAACAATGGTTCTCCAGTTAGTCTTGTAGCTGATGAGATAGTCTCTCATTGTGTCAAATGGCACAAGAGGCTAGCCCATCTTAACTACAAGACAATTAGCAAACTCTTTAGCAAAGAGTTAGTGAGGAATGGTCCTCAGGTTAAGTGTGTTTCAACTCAACCTCATTATGTCTATAGACTTAGGAAAGCATTATATGGGTTAAAACAGGCCCCTAGAGCTTGGTATGAAACCCTATCTAGTTTCCTCATTGAGAACAAGTTCTCAAGGGGGAAAATAGATAAGACTCTATTCCTTAGGGAATCTAGAGGCAATGTCATACTAGTCCAAATATATGTAGATGACATTATATTTGGGTCTACTGAAAACAGCCTTTGCAAAAAGTTTGCAAAACTTATGCAAGGTCAGTTTGAAATGAGTAGTATGGGAGAGCTGAAGTTTTTCTTGGGTCTCCAAGTTAAACAGACTGAGAGTGGTTTGTCCATTTGTCAGTCAAAGTTCACCCTAGAACTCATAAGGAAGTATGGTATGGATTCATCCAGTACCATGAAGACTCCTATGGGGTCAAGTATGTCTCTTAGCAAGGATGATGCAGGGAAACCTGTAGATGAAACCTTGTATAGAGGGATAGTTGGCTCCCTATTATACTTGACTGCTAGTTGACCAGACATCATGTATGCTACATGTGTTTGTGCAAGGTATCAAGCCTGCCCTAAAGAGTCTCACTTGACTGCTGTCAAGAGAATTTTGAGATATCTAAAGGGCACTCCCTATCTAGGCCTCTGGTACCCTAGGAATGGAGACTTTGATCTAACAGGTTATTCAGATGCAGACTTTGCAGGATGCAAAGAGGATAGAAAGAGCACTACTGGAACCTGTCAATTCCTAGGTGGAAGACTAATTTCATGGAGCAGCAAAAAGCAGACTAGTGTGGCTATCTCCACAGCTGAGTCAGAGTATGTGGCTGCAGGAAGTTGCTGTGCTCAACTTCTGTGGATTCAACATCAGCTAGAGGACTATGGATTTCAGGTAAGTAGAACTCCACTTTACTGTGATTCTACAAGTGCTATTTCAATAGCTAATAACCCTGTATCTCATAGTAGAACTAAACATATTGAGATTAAATATCACTTTCTTAGAGAACATGTAGAAAGAGAAGATATTTCACTTGAATATGTTAAAACAGATGAACAAGTAGCTGATATGTTTACTAAGCCACTAGAGGAAGTTAAGTTCAATAGATTCAAAATTGAACTAGGTATGATAAACTTAGACTAAGTTTACAGAATAGAAAATTGGCTAAGTAAAAAGGTGTCGACACATAGACAAGTCTATGTCGACACAGAATTGTGGTGTCGACACTTCAGGAAAAAACGTGTCGACACATCTAGGAATGAGGTGTCGACACTTCAGAATGTTAGTGTCAACACATGTCAAATAGGTGTCGACACATCCAAAATGGTGTCGACACTTATGTTTTACTCAGAATTTTCTAAGTAAAGTCTCGACGATGTGTCGAGTTATGTTGTGTCGACACATAACCAAGTGTCGACACATAATATCAGTTGACTAAACTTGTGTCGACACATGTGTGTCGAGACATTATAAGTCAATGTCGACACATGTTTAGCTTGCTGTCCCGCCTGTTCATCTTCAAAATTAGAAAGGTATAAATAGGGTTCTATCTCTGTTTGTCGACACGCTTTCAAAGTTTCGAGACCAAAACTCCTGTGTCGACATTTCTCTCTTCTCAAGACTAATTCTCCAAACCCTAATGGCTCCCAAGCTCGAGGAGAACGTTAACGAAGGCTATGAACTTGTGCGCGGCGCGTTCGATGATGGAGATCAAGAAATCCAATCGGTAGTAACCCTAGTCAGCGATTCTGGACTAGAATATTTGGTTTCAGAACCAACCAAGATTTGGAAGAAGGAAGTTCTTGAATTCCTTACTGGAGCTGCAGTTGATGACACTGGATATAGAATCAAATCCAGAGTGCATGGATCCAAAGTCAAGGTCTCACCAAAAAGTCTGAGGAAGGTACTCCAGCTACCTAAGACTCAAGATGAAGAAGAAGTTTCTACATCCAAGACCAGGGAAGCTCTTACCTGGTGTGGAATTGATCCAAAGCTGAAGATAGGTTCTGTCTTTAACAGGAAAGACATGAACAGTCAAGGAAAATTCCTGTCTGAAATTGTGGGAAAGGTCATTCTCAGTAAGCCTGGAGGGCATGACAGGGTGTCAGCCTCAATGTTCAATGTCATGACAAGAATTATCTTCACCCTAAGAACAGATTGGTCAATGGTAATCTATGAGAAAATCAAGGAGAGCTTGAAGAAGCCCAACCTGGGCAGAATACTAAGTCTCTACCTAGCTGGTACAATACCAGAGGTAATGAGCAATGCTGCTGGAAGCAAAATCAATCATATGAGAAAGATGGATATGAGGATCTTTTCTAGGTGGGAAAGGGTGCTGTCAAAGGATATGCCTACCCCTGAGAAGCAAGTTACTGAGAAAATCACTCCTCCCAGGAAGAAAAGGAAAACTGCTGTTGTGGCACAAGTGTCCTCAAGCAGTTCTGAGAGTGAAGAACAGGTGGTGTTCACACCTGATGAGCAAGAGGAAGAGACAGTAGTAAAGACCCCTGCTGCTCAAGATGTAGCTGAGATCCAGGGGGAGCTGCCTCAAGCTAGCCCCATCCATAGGGATCACAGCCAGGGGGAGCTTCCAGAAGTAGAAGAACCATCTACTCTGGACAGTGAGCAAGCCACAGTCATTATCCAAGAGGTACTCACTGACTTTAAAACTTTAGACTGTATTATAGAAGATGCTAATTTGTCTGATGTCCATCAGCAAACTCAGCTAGACACACAAGTTCCAGATGTTGTTATAGAAGACAAATTTGCTGAACAAGAAGTGGTACCTGAGTCAGTGGTTGAAGAACAAAGACTATCTCCAGCTCCATCCCCTCATGAATATACAATGGAAGATTTGTTTCTGAATTTAGATCAAGAGGATTTTGACATGGACAAGGTTGCTGCTAAAGATAAGAGTGCTGCTGCTGAGGGGGAGCACATATCAGTTCAGGATGAGCCTTTAAGGCCAGAAACTGAGAAGGCACTTGATGTGCAAGCTGACAAACCTGAGAGCCCTAAGAATAGAGTTGATATTGCCAGCACCTCTGCCTCTGAAGATGAGGAAAGTGCTAGGGCCAAGAAGAAGAAATTGTTTGTATTCAAAAGAAGAAGTCAGAGCTACAAGAAGGCTCTACAAACTGTTGCTCAACAATCCTTAGTCACACAAGCTCCAACACCTGATTACAGTGCCTTAATGGTAGCCATGCAAATCAAGCTGGATGAGCACAGGAGAGCCATAGAGAAGTATATTGATGAAGGACAAAAGTCTTTACAATTTGATTTAGCTCAAGATATAAAATCAATAAGGTTTGAGATGAACCAGAACAAGAAAGAAATGACTGACTGCTTCCACAAGGGTGGGAATGCAGTAGTCTATTTGGCTACTCACCAGGAGAAGATCAAGACTCAGGTCGATGATATCGCATTAAAACAAGGATATGTGCTGGAGAATCAATTAAGAATGAATGATAATTTTACTGCCTCCCACAATGCTATAGTCACTGAATTGAAGAATAAGACTGCTGAACCTTCTACATCTGCTGCTGCAGTTCAGGCTGATTTTGATAAAGTCTTTCAAGCTGAGATTACTGCTGTCAAGACTGCAATACAAGATTCCCAGAAAGCAATCTCTAAACAACTTACAAAGCTTAAACCTTACTTTAAAGATGGGATCAGGTACTTGGATAGTCAGATTAGATTTCAAAAGGATGATGTAAGAGACCATGTGGCCCAAGAAGTCATAAAGGGGGAGAGAGTATTAGTCAAAGCTAGCTCTGACCATGCCAAATGGATATCTAACTCCATCAGAGCTATACTGGGCTATCCTCCACTCTGTGATGATGATAATGTTGCTGAATCAGGGATTCAAAGTGCATATCTTGGAGGTGAGCAACCAGAGGTAGCTCAAGTGATTTATCCACCTCCAGATTTTGAAATGGTTCATGCAGATGTAAGCAAAATGTATAGTCCAACTGCAGGGAAGTCAAATGTTGTTCTGGAAAAGGTTGTTCAACCTATCTCTGCAGCTGTGCAAGAGGCATTAGAGAAAGAAGAAGAGACAAGGCTGTCAAAGAAGAGGTTTAGGGAACTAGCAGAACAAAAGCCAGATTTTGAACAGTGGAGCCCTACCTCTAGGAATATAATTCTAACTGCCTGGAAAGCTGCCAAGGACAATGCTCATGAAAGGAACAAGTGGTTCTCTGAAGCAGAATGGAGAAAACATGAAATAAGACAAGAGGTCATTGTTCAATAAAGAAGGAAGGCTAAGTTAGGAAAGCTACCTCCTACAGCTGTGGAGCCTAGCAAGTACTTTCCTAAGACCTATCATTATTTTGAGAGGCAAAAGATCAAGGAAGACAAGAAAGATCTCAAAGGCAAGAAGCCTGCTGATGCTGAGCCTGCTGCTGCTGCTGTCAAAGCTCAAGTCCAACCTGGCAAAGGAATTGTTATCAAAGAACCTGACCAGAACTAGACTAAGAATAGACTTGAAGAATGTTGTAATCTTTTACATATAAACATTTTTGTAAATCATTGAAGATGTATTAGAAAAATGTTAGAACAATATATGATAAATATATTTCATGATTGTTCAGAAGAATGTGTCTATTTCTTGTTTGTTCTGCAATGATGAATGTGTATACATGTGTGCATTATTACATGTTTAAGTTTACCCTGATCAATAATCCTGCTTTACATCATTTTATAATTTTTAATTATGAGTGGTGTATATCATTGACTAAGGGTTATGACTTCTCCAAATAGGGGGAGATTGTTGGGTATATTGGTCAAATGTACCTGATTTGAAGAAGCCTCACCCAACTCAATGATATACATCATAATGTATTTGATGTATGTTTGAGTTACTTGTGCAGGTTAAGAAAGTACTGGACTGAAGCAAAAAGTTTCTAAGTCCATGTGTCGACACCCAGAGGCAAAGTGTCGACACCTGAGAAAGCTTGTGTCGACACCCAGACAAGCAGTGTCGACACTTGGAGTCATTGTGTCGACACCTGGGATGCAGAGTCGACACCAGACATAAAGTGTCGACACTTGGAGCTGTGTCGACACTCAGTGAAGGAAAGTGCAGACAGAAAGTGTCGACACAAGGAGCTGTGTCGACACCCAGCAAGGCTGTGTCTACACCAGAAAGTGTCGACACTTTGAGCTGTGTCGACACTCAGCAAAATTCTGCAGAGTCCAAGTAGAAGTGTCGACACTCAACACAATGTGTCGACACTAAGCAGAAGAGTCAGTATTTAAAGTAAGTGTCGACACCTAGCACAATATGTCGACACTCAACTGATGAGTCAGCATTTGAAGTATGTGTCGACCCCCAGAACAATGTGTCGACACACAGCTGAAGACTCAACACTGGAAGAAAGTGTCGACACATGGAGCAGTGTCGACACTTAGCAAAGAACAGAAAGAACAACAAATTATTCTAAGTACAAGTGTCGACACTAAGGGAATGTGTCGACACTCAGCTGAAGTCTCAACAACATGAAGGTGTGTCGACACAAGGAGCTGTGTCGACACTCAGCAAGTTTCAACATAGAAGATTATGTGTTGACACCAAGAAGCAGTGTCGACACTAGACAGATTCAACACAAGAAGTTGTGTCGACACAAATGGAGATGTGTCGACACATAGAAGAATTCAGCAAAAGCTAGAAGAACAAGTACTTGTGTCGACACTCAATTTCAGTGTCGACACATGCAGAAGAATCTGTGTCGAGACATAAAAGGAATTGTGTCGACACCTTATAGACTTGTGTCGACACTTACACAACATGTGTCGACACTTGGACTATAAGTGTCGACACTTTAAGACAGAAAGTCTCGACACTTACTGACTGTTAGAGATTTTCAAGAAGTGACTGGATGACATGACAGCTGCCGATCCAGCCGGTCTACAGCAACTGTCAGAGATGTCAGAAGTCAGTTATTAACCGGACCATCCGGTTACCATGAAGGATGCCTATAAATAGGCACCCACAGTTTACAGAAACAGTGTGTGTGATTATTGAAGTTGTTGATTATATTGTTGAAGTAATTAAAAGTATCAACACAAGAAGATCTGGCAGTCCAACTGCAGATCTAAGAAGTTGGAGAGAGAGGGCTCCTTCCAAGAAATCAGCCTTTGGAACTAGGCTGAGAAGAAGGATTCAGATTCAGTCTGGATCTTAAGTAGCAGAGGTCAAGGAACAACTGTAGAGGATTCAGCCTTATTCAGTTCTACTCAAGAAGCTTTGAAGAAAGCTATGTCAGGGTGAATCCAGCTGACTTCTTCCAAGAACTCATCAAGAATCTCTCAACTCCCCTCCTGTAATTCTGAGTTGTAGAGTTATTATCTGTATTACTTTTGTAACTTGTTGGATCCATTGGATCTGAGTGATTGTAAGCCTATATTTATAAAGGCTGAGGGTAGGGCTTGTTAGCCTGAGTGTAGGAGATATAGATCTCTGAGTGTAGGCCTTGGTTGGCTGAGTGTAGGCCTTGATTGGCTGAGTGTAGGCTTTGGGATAAAGCTGAGTGTAAGGCCTTGGGCCTGAGGTAGGAACCAATTTGGGTTCTGAGACAGGGGACAAGTTAGGCCGAATCTAGTACACTGCTAGATAGGCAAAAGGGGAAAGTGGATGTACCCATAACTTGGGGAACCACTATAAAACACTGTGTGCTGTGCTGTGTTTATGCTGTGGATGATCTGTGTTTGTTTGATTATTGCTGATTGCTGTAATAAACTAGTTAGAAATCTGTGATATAACTGTTTGGCTGCCAACAAAGTTAGAAAAGGATTAGGTCACCTATTCACCCCCCCCCCCCCCTCTAGGTGTTTAGGTACCATATCTTTCACCTTGCCCTGTAAAAATTTGGTGGTAACGTGGGTCAGCAAAGGCTGACCTCAAAGTGTGTAACAAACACATCTCCCCCGGCCGCCCCTAACGGACCCCGGGGTACCCCTCCAACCTGCAAGTCAGCACTTCGTATACCATATACATAAACAAGTAAAGCACTAAAAGAAAAGCCTTGGATGTCTCAAACAACATACATGTTTTCTATGTTGAGCATATAAATAAAAGGGGCCTACTATGCAGCATGTATGCAAAACCTGGGCTTCACCCAAGGAACCCTATCGCATATGCTTCGAGCACATCATCAAACATCTGGGTACTTCCATTTTCCCCATTGGCATTAAGCCTCAACCAAAAATGGGCACTACAATTCCCCTAACGACATACAAGCCGCCACACGGAACTCTTGTCAAGGCCCCACCCGCTCAAGGACTTAGACCCAGGCTTGCCCGCAAGCTCTGACTTCTCATGTCAGGATTCCGTCTAACACACTGACCGATTCTAAGAACCCTTGCTGGACCACACCCGCTCATGGCCTCATTGCCCGGCTTGCCCCATGCTTGGCCTTCTCGTCAGTCTCACAGAAGGGGACTAGTATCGCCGGGACACTCTCCCCACATGACTTGCACGTCACGGGATAGCCAGCCGACCACGGAGACAAAGCCGCGCCTTAGCTCAACTTTTACCATTGTGTTTTGCCCCTAATATGGTGGTGGGACCCTGGTTTGTCAGTACATCACGAATGTGCCCTGAGTGCACGGTTCATCGGGACGCATCACTGACGGTTGTAATGGAATGTTTGTGCGTGAGAGCACAATATGTGATATATATATCTGCATATGAATAGCTATGCCTGCAGGGAAGGAATACCACTGCCCCGGGAAAGGGGTAGGGTCGTTATAAATTGGTCAGTTGAATGCTGCCCGTTGCCTTGTTTGCCACCTTTGGGTTGGCTGTCCTTGTACAGGAGCTGGAGAACCGAGCGGGACATTTAAATGTTGAAGTCCCTGCTGCTGCTACTGCTGCTAGCCCTTGAAGGCTAAGTTGAAAATGTTGTGTTTTGTTCATGTATGGTCGGCCTGCGTGGCGATGTTTGGAAGCCACTTTTGTAAAGAGAAACCGTAAGGCCATAATGCCAAACGATATTGTATTTGATGTACATTCCTATATAAATGTGGGTGTTTATATTAGTGGACATTCAAGGTTGGAGTTCTGAATTTATGTTAACAGCTTCCGCTAGAATGCTATGAGTTAGGATGTGTAACTCTGATATCATCCCATGACTTTGCCGCCTATTTTGTTGCATATAGTGTGGGGCTGTAACACTGCCTATCCATCACATAGCATATAGTAGTAGGTCCAGCTGGGGCCCGACGCAATATAACACAGACAGACCGGGTGGTTACTCAATGAAACCATCCAACCAATCCAACGTCCTACATAGATTCATTCTAGAGGAAGAAATAATAATAGTTGTAATAATAAAGAACCCAACACTAGCATGAATGTCCACTACAAAGCAAAAAGGAATGAACGTACAAATACTCAAGTACTGGCCTTAAGGCCTTACAATAATTTGCTTGAATATAAATGTTTTCCAAACCTCGGCACGCAGGCCGGCCACACATGAATAACAGAAAACACTCAAAATTAGGCCTTTGAGGGCCGGCTCAGCAACTTGGGCTTTAGCCCGCTACTTAGCACTCGGCTCCGGAGCACCTGCAAGCAATAATACAACGCACGGTGGCAAACAAAGCAACTGTCAGCTATGCTGACCAAATTATAACGATCTCACCCCCAACTCGGGGCGGCGATGCTACTTCCCTGCACTTCGTTATCATAATCCAACAATTTAGTGTAACAACACAACAACACAGGCGTAGGCACTCACGACCACACACCCCGTGCACTCAGGGCACATTCTTGGTGAATCGGTCAATGTCACATCAATTTAAGCCATGAACATTTCGGTCTCACCACCGCCACTTTGACTGCCAAACTATGAGCATTTTGTCTTTCCGGCATTGGTCATGTCATTTTAACCCTAATCCCGGGTATATCCCAGTAGGAATAACCCCCAGCCATCGGATCCCAAAATAAAGAAACGAACTGCTACGATCCGGGCCTGAGGTGGAAAAACTGGGTCAAACACAGCATGGTTCATGACCCATCCGCGTCAAACTCGAAAACAACTTGTTGTCGAGACCCTGTGCCGACACCATCGAGACCCTGTATCGATACCCTGTGTCGACACACTGTGTCGGGTGTCGACACACTGTGTCGGGTGTCAACACCGTGTGTGGACACACTGTGTCGACACCCTGGCGTTGTGTCGACACCGTAGCCTTGTATCGACACCCTATGTCAAGACCCTGTGTCGACACCCTGGCATTGTGTCGACACCGCAGCCTTGTGTCGACACCAGAAGGGGCTCCCATTGCTGACCGTCACACTTTCAAATTTTGGGTCGTTACAACTCTCTCCCCCTTAAAAGAATTTCGTCCCGAAATTACCGAAAATAAAAGGTAAACAAAGCTTAATTGGTACCTGAACGGAATAACTCTGGGTACTCCTCCAGTATGGTTTGTTCTCTCTCACAAGAGAGCTCCTCGCGAACGCAATTGTCCAAACGGACCTTGACCATCCTGATCTCTTTATTGCGTAGCCGCTTGACCTCCGAGTCTTCAATACGTACGGACTTGACCTTCGTCATCAACCCACTATCGATCGGCACTTGATCGACCGCGATCACATGCGTAGGCTCTTACACCGCCCTCCATAGCACCAATATATGGAATACATCATGTAGGCCACTAAGCTCCACGGATAGCTTTAACCGATACGCAGCTTCACCAATCCGCTCCAGAACCTCAAACGGTCAAAGGTATCTCGGGCTTAGCTTCTTCAAGAGCGGTACCCACGAGAAACCCTTGAACGGCTTGATCTTCAAGTATGCCCAGTCGCCAACAGTGAACTCCACGTTCCTGTGCTTGGCGTTATAGTACTTAGCCTGGCAGTCCTTAGCGATTAGCAACCTCTCCCGAATGGTTCGCACCAAAGAAGTAGCATCTTCCAACTCTTGGTGCTTGTTCAACTTTGACTCACCTGTTTCCAACCAAGATAACGGCGTGCGACACCTTCTACCAAAAAGGGCATCGAAGGGTGTCATTTGAATGCTCGCCTGGTAGCTGTTGTTATAAGCAAATTCCACCAAGTATAGTTGATCTTCCCATTGCTTTCCAAAGTCCAGGACACACATGCAAAGCATGTCTTCCATTGTCCTATTGACCATCTCGATCTGACCATCCATCTGCGGATGAAAGGCTGCGCTAAAACTCAGCTTTGTCCCCAACATCCACTGCACCAACCTCAAATCATTGGACGTGAACAGCCCATCTCGGTCACTCACGATGCTACGGGGCACACTGTGAAGCCGTGCTATGTTATCCACATATAACTTTGCCAGTTTCTCCACGGGATCATCCTTCCTATGCGGAATGAAGTGCTACACCTTCGTTAGATGATCTTCGACCACCTAAATGGCATCGTTCCCCTTCTGCGACTGTGGCAAACCGTGCACAAAGTTAATAGGGATGTCGTCAAACTTCTACTCCGGAATAGGCAAGGACTTCAAGAATCCTCCCGGCTTTTGGCACTCCGCCTTCACTAAGGCACAAATATGGTACTTCGCCACGTACAGTGCCACATCCTTCTTCAGTTCTGGCCACCAGAATAATTTCTTAACATTGCGATACATCTTCGTGCTCCCCGGGTGAATCGAGTACTTGGTATGATGCTGCTCGTATAACCAATCCACACGCAAATTGCCCATGCTTGGGACGCACAGACGACCGTCTTTCCAAAGTAATCCGTCCTCACCAACGAATTGGTAATTTGACCCATCCAGAACATCAACCATGTTCTATTTCATGTGGCCATCCATATCCAAAGCCTGCCGAATCCGATCAGCCAAGTCATATTGAACTTTAGTCCAATTCAATAGTGCTTCAGCACTTGACTGCTTGTCTATGCAAGAGATCTCCAACGCCTCCAATTCCAGAACCAACCGCTCGTCATGGACCGAAAACCAATTGTCTTGAGCTGGGGCCCGACGACTCAACGCGTCCGCAACCGCATTGCCTTTACCAGGCACGTACTGGATCTTGAACGTATAGTCCCCCAGGAACTCCATCCATCGACGCTGCCGCATGTTAAGATCTTTCTGATCAATTAAATACTTCAGGCTCTTGTGATCGGTGTAGATATCAATCTTCACAGCGTAGAAGTAGTGTCTCCACAGATTCAAGGAAAAAATCACGGCCGTTAACTCCAAGTCATGGATCGGATAATTCCTGTCGTGCACCTTCAGTTGTCTCGAGCCATATGCTATAACTCTTCCGTGCCGTAGCAGCACACAACACAAACCATTGCCCGAAGCATCGCTATAAATCTCAAAACCTTCGGTCCCACTCAGCGAACTCAGCACAGGCGTCGTGGTCAACTGACATTTCAACTCCTCAAAATCTCGCGCGCACTCCGGCGTCCAAACGAACTTTTGCTCTTTCCTCGTCAAAGTAGTGACAGGTAACGCTATCCGCGAGAAGTTCTCCACGAAGCTCCTATAATAGCCGACAACTCCCAAAAAGTTCCGGACTTCCGCTACTGTTGAAAGCACAGACCACTCTCGTATCGCAACAATCTTCGCCGGATCAACTGCAATACCCTCTCCACTCACTATATGTCCAAGGAACGCCACTGAGGACAACCAAAACTCACATTTGGAGAACTTGGCGTATAATTGATTCCTCCTCAGCGTCTCCAACACCAGATGCAAATGTCTGAAGTGATCCTCCTCACTTTGTGAGTACACCAATATATCATCGATGAAGACGATCACGAAATGGTCCAAGTACTCCCTGAAAGTCCCGTTCATCAAATCCATGAACACTGACGGTGCATTAGTCAGCCCAAACGGCATGACGTAAACTCGTAATGCCCGTACCTCGTACTGAATGTTGTCTTAGGGATATCACTCTCCCTTATTCTCAACTGATACTAACCGGATTTGAGATCCAATTTTGAGTACACCGTCGACCAGACTAACTGATCAAATAGTCAATCCTTGTGATCGGGTACTTGTTCTTTTCTATTAGCTTGTTCAGCTCCCGATAATCGATATATAGCCTCACGATTTCATCCTTATTCTTAACAAAGAGGATCGGTGGGCTCCAAGGCGATGAACTTGGATGCACATACCCTTGCCCCAACAAATCTTGCAGTTGCACCTTCAGCTCCGCCATATCCTTAGGCGCTAGCCGATACGGAGAGCGTGGCATAGGCTTCGCACCAAACACTAGCCCTATTGTGAAATCTATCTCTCGCTGCGGCGGGGCTCTAGGCAAATTGCTAGGGAACATATCAGGGTACTCCGATACCACTAAAATACTGTCCAAAGTAGGCTTAGGCTTTGCAACCTCCACTAGAATAAAGAACAGCTCTGCTCCAGCACGAACCGCCTTCACCACCTGAAGAGCAGACATCAACGTGTTGCTCGACCCTTTCATGACCGTAAATGTAGTCTCACGACCTGTTCCCAACTTGACTTCCTTGTGACCACAATCAATATAAGCTCGCTGGTCCGAGAGCCAGTCCATGCCAAATATTTCATCGAACTCCACCAGCGGCAGTAACAACACTTGAAAATGGAACTCCTGACTCCCAATACGAATCTGAACTCCACAGATTCTCTCCACGTGCATCGAACACCCATTCGGTAACAACACATCCAGTTTTTCCTTCGCCATCGAAGAAGATACTCCGGTGCGCGATATGAACCCTTCGGACAAAAAGGAGTGTGAAGCTTCCGTATCAAAGAGTGCTCTCGCCGGATACTCGCAAATCAAAACAAATCCTAAACGAGTAGTGGTAAGGTAACATGCACATAATAAGTATAAAACAATTTGACTTACTATAAATTTAGACCATACCTGTCACCACATCTGCTTGTTTAATGGACTCCTGTTGGCCAAGATTATAAAATTTTGGTTGAGCTGGAGCATAATGGGATGTGGTTGACTCCACCGCCTTGCCCTTATCTTCATAAGTTTCTCCCGGCTTCCTTTCGGACTTAGGACGTCCGCTCTAGCAGTCACGAGAAACGTGCTCTGGCTTCCCACAAGTAAAACATTCACCCGGGGTCCGACCCGTAGTCGCCCCAGAAGAACCGGAAGAAGGTGCTGGACTCGAAGTCCTAGCCTTCTTAAAGAACTTACGGTACCCAAACGTTGAGGTAGTCGACACCTTGAACTAAGACTTCTTATCACCAAAGCTTTTCTTTGCCTGTACATTCTTCATATCCTTTTCCAAAGAGCGGGCCGTGTTGACCAGAGTCAAGAAGCCCTGCGTCATCGGCCCTGAGAGTAGTAGACTCAAGTCATCTCTCAGACCTTCATAGAAACGGTTGGTCTTACGCTCCTCATCCGTAAACATAGAGCTAGCATACCGATCCAACCGATTAAACTCGTGGAGATACTCATCCATGCTACTCTCTTCTTGTACCAACCTATGGAACTCATTCTCCAAAGCTATCCTCTACACTGAAGGGAGGTACCTAGCCAAGAACTATCTCGAGAACTCTTCCATCGAGATGTTTATAAGTTGCCTTCCTCTCAATAGATGCAGCTCCAAACCCTCCCTCCACAGCCTAGCGTCTCCATCCAACAGGAATGTAGCTATAGTGGTCATCTGCCACTCCTCCGTCTAAGTTGTTGTCAAGACTCTCTTTATCCAGGAGAGCCAATCTTCAGCTTGAGATGGGGTTCCCAACCCCGAGAACAGTGGAGGATTAAAGCTAATAACGTGCTTGAGCTGTCTTTTAGTTGCTCTCCTCGGCACCAAAGGCTCCACTACTACCTGCACCACTCTTCTCGGGTCAAACTCTGTACAAGGTACCCGCTCCATCGCATTTTCCTTGCAGGCTGCGCATTGATCATGGCAAATACTGCTTCAGCCACCAATCGTATGGTTTCGGCCAAAGGGGGTGTTGCAGGAGCATCATTTGGTGCACTGCTAGCCTCAGGAACTCGGCATTCTGATGGCCCAGCACCGCTTCTGGTCACCTATAGTTGTACAAAACACCATTAAGCGACCATACAAATTTGCAATAGAAATTATAGGAACACGCAGGTTCCTCAAACACGTGTATTTTCATTCCTAAGTGGACATTCATGGGTTCTTTTGATGTAATAACGATTGCGCACACACATGTGCTCACCACCCCTTAAAAAGAATTCGTCCACGAATTCATTTTAAGACTGACCAAAACCAGTAGTCTGATACCAAATTGTAACACCCCTATCGGTCACATAGCATATAGCAGTAGGTCCGGCCGGGGCCCAACGCCATATACCACAGACAGACTGGGTGGTTTCTCAATGGAAACCATCCAACCAATCCAACATCCTACCTAGAGTCATTCTAGTAGAAGTAATAATAATAGTTGTAATAATAAAGAACCCAACACTAGCATGAATGTCCACTGCAAAGCAAAAAAGAATGAACGTACAAATACACAAGTACTGGCCTTAAGTCCTTACAATAATTTACTTCAATATAAATGTTTTCCAAACCTCGGCAGGCACGCCGACCACACATGAATAATAGAAAACACTCAAAATTAGGCCCTCGAGTGCCGGCTCAGCAACTTGGGCTTTAGCCCGCTATTTAGCACTCGGCTCCGGAGCACATGCAAGCAACAATCCACCGCACGGTGACAAAGAAAGGTAACGGACAGCTATGCTGACCAAATTATAACGATCCCGCCCCCAACTCGGGGCGGCGATGCTCCTTCCCTGCACTTTATTAGCATAATCCCACAATATAGTGTAACAACACAACAACACAGGCGTAGGCACTCACGACCACACACCCCGTGCACTCATGGCACATTCTCGGTGAATTGGTCAATGTCACGTCAATTTAAGCCATAAACATTTCGGTCACACCACTGCCACTTTGACGGCCAAACTATGAGCATTTTGTCTTTCCTGCATTGGTCACGTCATTTTAAGCAATAGACCGCCTAATACAGTCATCTATGCCAACGGCTCCAACCGAACGACTTAGAACGGGTACAGTTCTGCCTAACCCGTGCTCACATCACAACAACAATTTAAGCCATATGCGTGGGTCAAACTTCTCCCCAGTCCCGTTTCCGTTACACACTTCACATAACCCGGTTATGTTCAAGTTGGCTCCCAGCCACCATGTTGGCAGAATCACGCATCTGCCCAGTTTTTCGGGTGCACCTTGGAGTTAATCCCCAAGGCTCCCTGCTGCAATATACAGCGTAAAAAACCCGAAAATCAACCAATTGCATGGAGTCTGCTCCAGTCATTTATGCAATGCAACATCACTGATCTAGACCAACTTGTCCGGATAGGCTTCACACATCATGCCTATATACATTCTCGATTATGGACTCTACATGTACACAACGAAGACTATTCATGTCCACCAGAAGGAACACCTCAACTCACTGCAAACTCGCAAGAGCGGGCTTCCTATGCAAAGGAAAAAGAGCTTCACATGCTCAAGTAGAGAATCATTACCCTAGCGTTCTTCCTTGGCGCCTTGGAAAAGTATGCGGATGAAAAGCACCGCACCATCCTTGCCTCCGTAGATCCGAAGTCGGCTCGCGATTTGGACCTCCGAAACTCCGCCGGTGACCAGATCTAGCCTTCTTCTTCCTCTTTGCTCTCCCCTCTCTCTAGATCTTAGACCGAGAACCAGTGACCAAAAAATGTGGGATTTGAAACCCTAATCCCGGGTATATCCCGGTAGGAATAACCCCCAGCCATTGGATCCCAAAATAAAGAAACGAACGGCTATGATCCGGGCCTGAAGTGGAAAAACTGGGTCGAACACCACACGGTTCACGACCCGTCCGCATCATACTAAAACACAGCTTGTGTCAAGACATTTTGTCGAGACCCTGTCGAGAGCCTGGGTCGACACCGTTGAGACCCTGTATCGACACACTGTGTCGGGTTTCGACACCCTGTGTCGACACCCTGGCATTGTGTCGACACCGCAGCCTTGTGTCGACACCCTTTGTCGACAACCTGTGTCGACACACTGTGTCAACACACTAGCACTGTGTCGACACTGCAGCCTTATGTTGACACCAAAAGGGGCTCCCAATGCTGACCGTCACACTTTCAAATTTTGGGTCGTTATAGGGGCCCCGTCCAGACCTTCTATTATATGCTATGTGAATGGATGGAGTCGTTACATTTTTGGTATCAGCCATCTCGGTCTTTCCCTTTCGAATTCGTGTTCAAATTCTTTTGTTGGGTGGCGAGCACGTGTACGTACGAACAACGTTAACATTAATGAATTCCTGGATGTCCACGTAGGAATGCAAATACATTTGTTTGAGGAACCTGCGCATTCCTAGATTGTTGTTATTGCTTGTGGGAGGTAGCTCGCTAATGTGTGTGTCTTGTTCAACTATAGGCGGTGGGGATTGGTGCAGGGCAGTTGGAGCCCCATCGTTCTGATGAGAGGACGGCACCAGCGGAGGTGTCTACACCTCCCCCTTCTGCAGAAACTGTCCGCTTAGTTGCTGAGGCCTTGTTTGTGATAATTCAAGTAAAACCTATTGAGCAGGCGCCAGGGAAGGCACAGCCGGCATTGAGGCCAGAACAGGTTGAGGCAAGGACAGAACCGGTTGTGGTTGTTCATCCTCGAGCAGTTGAAAGGCAGTTGAAGCAGTTAATGAGCTTCAATCCGCCGACGTGCACAAGTATGGGATCCCCAACGCAGGTGGAGGACTGGTAGTCATGCGTCAAGCATATCTTGATGGAGATCAGGACGGAGGAAGAACAAAAGGTCATCTTGGCCACCTTCTTATTGGAAGGCGAGGCATGGCTTTGGTGGGACGAGATCGAGTTACACCACTTAGCGGGCAGACAGGTAACACAAGTGTCGATTGAGGAGTTCTCGCGCCTATTCTTGGCCAAGCACCTACCAGCGGCACAACATATTGACATGGAAAATGAGTTCCAACGGCTAATGCAGGGAGAAGGTAGTGTGGAGATGTACCTTCATGAGTTCACACAGTTGGGATGGTTTGCGGGTTCCATTTTTGCCGATGAGCAGCGAAAAACCAATAGGTTCTTTGAAGGATTGCGGGATGAGTTGCGATTACTGCTTCTAAGTTCAGTGAACCAAGGGTTCCAGGCAATTGTTGATACCGCGTGCGCGCTGGAGAAAGACATGAAGAGGGTGCAAGGAAAGCGAGTCTTGGCGGTGGCAAAGCCAGAGTTCAAAGCGTCCCGACTTGGGAAGTAGTACTATAAGAAGAAATGGGGCAAGTGGTCCAAGTCATTTGGACAACCTCCTTCTACGGTTGCATCGGGTGCAACGTCGGCGGCCACATCGAGGCCGGAGACTCTTACTTGATTTACTTGTGGAAGAGTGGGGCATATAGCCCGTGACTGTCTGGTTGGTCCGCCTAAGGGAGAAAAGAAGGAGGGAGCATCTTATGCTGAGAAGGGAAAAGCAGTGGTAGAGTCCTCTGCATCCCAAGCACAGCCCCGAGTCTACAACATTGTCCTGCAGGAGGCCATAAAGCAAAGTGACATCGTTACAGGTACGATTTAAGTTATTGCATTATTTTACTTATTGTATGCTTTGTTTGTGGCTTTTGTGTGATGTGATTGCCACAGGCTTTGTTATCATTCAGAACACGCTGGCGAGAGCACTATTTGATACGGGTGCTTCGTATTCATTTCTGTCTAAGGACTTCATAGCTCAAATTGGAGTACCTAGTCATGTGAAGACAAATAACGTGAGGGTGTTATTATCGAATGGTTATTTGTTGCTTGCGGATAGAGCTTGCGATGTGGAGGTTCAAATTGGAAGTCGGGATTTCTGTTTGACTGCATCTGTACTGCCGATATCGGAATTCGATGTGATCTTTGGTATGGACAAGCTCACGGGGCAGCATGCCTTTATTGATTGTAATGCCAAAGAGGTCACATTGGGCAAGAATACCGAGCATAAGACTAAGTTCGCTAGAATGCGAGGAGTGGGCGGGACCTTGATATATGCACTACAAGTCGTCAAGGCTGTTCGAAAGGGCACAGAGTTATACTTCACGCTGATTCAGGCGGTGGAGCCAAAGGCCAATATGTGTAACGTTCCGTTTGTATCGGAGTTTGCGGATGTGTTCCCTAAGGATCTTCCTGGGCTACCACCCCAGCGGGAGATTGACTTCACGATTGAGTTGGTGCCAGGTGCGAAACCTGTGGCCCGCTCTCCATATCGCGTCGCCCCAAAGGAAATGGCTGAGTTGAAAGACCAATTGCAAGAGTTGGTGGAGTAGGGATATATACGCCCAAGTATGTCACCTTGGAGCGCCAATGTTCTGTTTGTGAAAAAGAAAGACGGTGGCTTGCGGTTATGTATTGACTATTGCGAATTAAATAAGCTGACAGAGAAGAACAAATATCTGATTCCACGAATAGATGAATTGTTCGATCAGCTGGTGGGATCAACCGTCTACTCTAAATTGGATTTAAAATCTGGTTATTACCATTTGAGGATTCGAGAAGGTGACATTCTTATGACCGCATTTGGAACGCGCTGCAGTCATTATGAGTTCACGGTAATATCGTTTGGGTTATGCAATGCGCCATCGGTGTTCATGGACCTGATGCACCGAACGTTCCGAGAGAACTTGGACTTGTTCGTGATTGTATTCATTAATGATATTTTGGTGTACTCTCAATCTGAAGCTGATCATGCAAACCACTTGCGGTTGGTATTGCATACCTTGCGAAGGAATAAGTTCTACGCCAAGTTCTCGAAGTGTGAGTTTAGGCTATAGTCAGTGTCTTTTCTTGGCCATGTGGTAAGTGGAGAGGGCATAACAGTGGATCCGTCAAAGATAAGAGCCATTCAGGAGTGGCCGGTGTTGTCTTTGGTGGCCGAGGTCAGGAGCTTCATTGCACTGGCAGGCTACTACAAACGGTTTGTTGAAAACTTCTCACGGATCGCTTTGCCTCTGACCACACTGACGCGAATTGATCAAAAGTTCGTTTGGATGTCGGAGTACGGGCGAGCTTTTGAAGAGCTAAAGAGTCGTTTGACCACGACACCTGTATTGACATCGCCATATGGTACCGATGGATATGATATCTATAGTGATGCTTCAGGGAACGGTTTAGGTTGCGTTCTTCTGCAGTTTGGAAAAGTGATTGCTTATGGCTCATGCCAGTTGAAGGTGCATGAGCGAAATTATCTCGTCCACGACTTGGAGTTGGCAGCGGTGATCTTTGCACTGAATTTATGGCGACATTATCTTTATGGCGTAAAAGTGGATATCTTTATAGACCACAAGAGCCTAAAGTACTTGTTGGAGCAGAAGGATCTGAATATGCGACAATGAAGGTGGCTAGAATTCCTTGGGGACTATACCTTCGAGATTCATTATACTCCCGGGAAGGTTAATGTGGTCGCTGATTCCTTGAGTCGGAGGGCTCCGACAAGGGCAAATTGGTTGCAGAGGCATGATGAACGTCTAATCCAGGAGTTGGAAGCGTTAGAGATTTCTTGTGTTGACAAGAATTCCACAACCGATGCATGTTTGAACTGGACGGAGGTACAATATGACCTGGCGGACAGGATTCGACGAGCAATAGAGTTGGATGAAAGTCTCCAACGCTATGCAAAATATGGGTTGGATGGCCAATTCTCCCGGGATGACGACCTTTTGCGTAAAGAGGGCTGTTTGTGCGTCCCAAATATGGGGAAGTTGCGTGAAGAGTTGATGTACGAAGCTCACTTTCCAAAGTACTCAATTCACCCGGGGAGAACAAAGATGTTCAGGGACATGAAGAAGATGTTTCGGTGGCCAGGACTAAAGAAAGATATCGCTCATTATGTGGCTAAATGCCAAACTTGTGCTTTGGTGAAGGCGGAATGCCAAAAGCCTGGTGGTTTCTTGAAGTCGTTGCCGATTCCGAAATGGAAGTTCGATGATATTTCCATGGATTTCGTGCATGGGCTGCCGAGATCTCAATGTGGAAATGATTCAATCTGGGTGATTGTAGACCGGTTGACGAATGTGGCGCACTTCCTTCCGAACAAACGGGACGATTCAGTGGACAGCTTGATAAAGCTCTATGATGAGCAGATCGTACGGCTACATGGTGTTCCTCGTAGCATCGTGAGCAATCATGATGGGCGCTTTACATCGAATGATTGGAGGCCAGTCCATCAGCTGTTGGGCACAAAACTGACGTTCAATATGGCCTTTCATCCCCAAACGGATGGGCAAACTGAAAGAACCAACAAATTTATGGAGGATATGCTACGAATGTGCGCCCTGGACTTTGGGATGAGATGGGAAGATCATCTCTATATGATGGAGTTTGCCTACAAGAATAGCTACCAAGCGAGCATTGGTATGGCACCGTTTGAAGCTCTGTATGGTCAGAAGTGTCGTACACCGTTGGCTTGGGCAGAAGCAGGCGAATCCAAACTTTATAACCGTCAAGAATTCGATGAAGCTAACTCGACAATACGCACTATTCGGGAGCATCTACTGATAGCCCAGGATCGACAAGCAAAATACTACAACGCTAAGCACCGGAACGTGGAGTTGGTGGTGTGCAATTGGGTATATTTGAAGATCAAACACTTCAAAGGCGTGTCCAGGATTCGGCGTATGAAAAATTTGAGTCTGAGATATCTTGGTCCATTTGAAGTGGTGGAGCGCATTGGGGAAGCTGCATATCGGCTAGATCTTTCGGCAGACTTGGTTGGATTACATGATGTGTTTCACATCTCTGTGCTTCAGAAAGCCATGAAAGATCTAGCTCAACTGATCGAGAATGATCGTGTGCCGGTGGAGTATGGGCTAACGACAAACATTATGCACATTCGGATCGAGGATCGCGCCGATAAACTGTTGCGGAACAAGGCAATCATTATGGTCAAAGTCCGATGGGACAATTGTGGCCGTAAGGAGCTAACATGGGAGCGAGAGCAGACCATGCGAGCTGAATTTCCCGAGCTATTTGTGTAAACTGTTATGCAGTGCATCTCTTGTTGTAACAGACATGTTAATAATTATGCAGTGCAAATTTCGGGACAAAATTTATGTAAGGAGGGAAGTGTTATAACACCCCAAATCCCAGGATTGGGTTCCAGTTGGGTGACACGGCCTGGGACATGGCGTGTCCCAGGGTGTGTCCTGCTCTGTATAGATCAGTAGTTTGTCGAGTGCTCGACGAACTGCACTCGATGAGTTCATTCGTCACATGGAGTATAACGGTGGGTCCCGATGGGGACCCATGCCATATTTCACATACAAACGGCAGAATTACATGTGAATAGCAAATCACGTTCTACTCGTATCCTAACTTAGAGCATTCTAGCAAAGCATTTTAAGTTGTAAGAACTAAACCACATGAATGTCCACTAAATATATAAACTCCACATTTATATATAAACTAGGAATGTATACAACACACACATGCTCATGGCCTTAAAGCCTTATAACTTGCTCTTTACAAATATACAGCTTCATACATCAGCACGCAGGCCGACCACACATGAAATCCAAGAATTCTTCGCACGGCCTTCAAGGGCCTTTTCATAGCAAGTCATCATTCCACTCAATTCAATTCACATCATCATCACCTGCAATTAGACATCCACCCCAAGAGCGGCAAACAAAGCAACGGTCAACATTAGCTGACCAATTATAATGACCATACCCCTTACCCGAGGCAGTGGTTCCTTCCCTGTATGCATTGCCCAATATCTAGCTATCACAACAAGTAGCACAACAGTATCATAAATGCCAGCCTCCGCCAGACGCTCCGTGCACTCAGGGCACCTTATGGTGTGCCGGACTCTGTTGCAACAACCCCGATTAGAGGTTATTAACTTGTTGGCAGCCCGATCCTAGTTCTCCAATCACACATGCTCGCGACATTCCGCCCAAACCACTCAGAGGTGAGAACCTTAGGCAAACTTGAGCATTACCAATTAAGATCGACCCACCACTATGGTGCAGCATGCCAGGTATGTCTCGCGTCCCCCAGGTATTGCCACCCATTGATCTCTCAAAATAACCTGGGGCAGGTCAGCCTTTCCCGTGCTCAATCCTTCAGTAGCGCACCGCCTGACGCGGGTCAGATTTCCCTCCTGATTAGCCGTAGCTTTCTTCTCTCTCAGAGCAAATAGAGCTCACCCCGCTTACACCACAAGGAGCATATCGAAAGCATCCAAGATCAACATACAGTTCACACAGAGCTTACAACAAAAGAACTATAGGCACCACAATTCCTAGATATCACATACTACACGGAGTCTTCTCCGGTTCACAATATAACCATCACCAATCTAGACTAACCCTCCAGATGGGCTTCACACAGCATGGCTACGTCGTACTACACATTTCCAGCTCTAGATGCAGACTCAACGGGGAATCACTTATGTTTTCCACCTCTTGGTGGAGGATTCCATACAGATGCATAAAGAAAGGACTTCGATTGTCTAAGAAGGAGATCATTACCCTTGACGATCGCTTTGGTGCCATGAATCAGCCGGATGGAAATCACCGCCATGGATTTGCCTCCACGAATCCGCACTCGGCTCACGAATCATCCCGCTGATGCTTCTCGGGCAGCCATCTCCATTCTCCCTTTCCTTCCTCTCTCTCTCTAGATCTTGAGAAATAGGAATGAATGAAAGAGAAGCCTTCTAATCTCACTCGGTATGTAACACACGCACGTGAGGAGCATAAGCGTGTAGTTATTGTATGTTTGTTTTTATGGACTGGACATAACTGGTGCTTTGTATATTGATAGGTGACGAGAAGTGGTGCTGGGAAGTCTGAGCCCCAGCATTCGATGAGATTGCGGCACCAGTAGAAGCGCATACACCACCCTCAGCGGAGACCATACGTGTGGTGACTGAGACGGTGCTCGCAGTGTTACATGCAAAGCCTACTGGGCAGGCAAGTCCTATAGGGGTGCCAGTACGGCCTATTGCAAGGCAAGACCGTGTTGTAGCTGTCGTGGAGGAGCAAGCAGCTGACGAGCAACTAAAGCGGTTTATGGAATTTCATCCACCTACGTTTGGCGGGACGGGTTCCCCAACCCAGTCGGAAGATTGGCTTGCAAGAGTAATGAGGATCTTGGCAGCAATCCGGACTATGGAGGCACAGAAAGTGACTTTAGCCACCTTTCTATTGGAAAGGAGATGAGAGGCATTGGTGGGATGATGTAGAATTGCACCACTTGGCAAGTCGAAGATTGGAAGAAATGTCTATTGAAGAATTCTCACGAATGTTTCTCGCCAAGTATTTGCCAATGTCGCAGCGGATTGCTATGGAGAATGAGTTTCAATGTCTGGTGCAGGGTGAGAGTGATATTGATTCATACCTGCTTGAGTTTACTCGACTGGGGCGCTATGCGGGGTCTACCTTCGCTGAGGAAGTGTGAAATACAAATCGATTTTATAAGGGACTGCGTGATGAGTTGAGATTGGCACTCGCGAGTTCGGTGAACCAAGGCATCCAAGCGTTGCTATACACAGCCCGGGAACTGGAGAAAGATTTAAAACATGTGCAGAAGAACTTGGCAGTGGAGAAGCATGAATTCAAAGTTCCACAGTCAGAACGGTCGGAGTGTTGGAGACGAGACAAAAACAGGTTCAGGGCTACTGAACAAACTACGTCGACTATTTCTTCGGGAGCAACATCTGGGCAAGGACGTGTTGAGACAAACACATGTTTTACATATGGGAAGCCAGACATATATCCCATTATTGTTGGAACGGCACTCCAAGGAGTGATAAGAAGACATGTGCGTCCTATGAAGGAAAGTGTAAAGCAGTGGCCGAGTCATCTGCATCCCGGACGCCACCTCGAATGTACAATCTGGAAGTGCAAGAGCCGCAAAGCTCAATCAGTGAAGTACAGCCTCGAGTGTTTAGCTTAGAACTCCAAGAGGCTATCAAATGACTTATGAAATATGATGCGGGTAAGCGGAAGTAAGAATTTGATGATGTGACTCCGGAATAACTAGTGGGATGTTTTTGATATAATATATGTTGTATGGACGAGGAAATGGTTATGCACATCTTATGGTATCTAGGTGATCAATCGATCAAGGTGTATGTAATGTGAATATATGGCTGGAGATATGGTGGAAATATGTCTGTGATGTTTGTTATGGATCTATGTATGTATGTGTTTGTTTTCTGCGAAGCCGTGGGGCGAGAGAAGCTGCGGCCTCTGAGCTCTAACCCGAATCATTTTGCAACGGAATGGTATCATTTTGTTGATGTCTGTAGTTGAGCTAAATTTCGGGATGAAATTCTTTTGAAGGAGGGGAGGGTTGTAACACCCCAAATCCCAATTTGGGTTCTGGTTGATTGACACGGCCTGGGACACGGGCGTGTCCCAGGGCGTGTCGTGCTTGGGTTGAGCAGCTTCTCGAGTGCTCGACGAAATGCACTAAAGAAGTTCTCGAGAGGGAATACTCCCAGTGACACGGGCATGTCAGGGGGTCTGTCCCCCTCTATACGACAAACTGCACTTGACGATCGTCGAGTGGACAGTTGAGTTGAGACACGTCCTGTGACAAAGGCGTGTCACAGGGTCGTGTCCTTCTCGGGTTCAGCCAGGAATGCGTGTACTCATGGACACGGGTTTGTCCTGGGACACACAACCTGCGACACGGTCGTGTCATAGGCCGTATCTCGCTCGGTTTGAGTTGGTGGTATGTTGTTTGATGTACACTGCTCCTAGACACGGGCTTGTAGGATGTGACACGAGTGTGTAGGATGTGACACGGGCGTGTCACATGTCCATGTACTATTCGGGATTTGAGTCGGTTGTGTGTCGCTTAAGGTACAAGGCCTGTGACACGGTTGTGTCGCATTGTGTGTCAGGTCGTGTTCAGCTTATTTCTGGGCAAACAAGGCCATTCATTTCCTTCTTCTTGGATCCAAGGGTTTAGGCCCTTCCCTGCTGATATAAGAGTGAGATTGGAAGGCTTCTCTTTCATTCAATCCTCTTTCTCAAGAGCTAGATAGAGAGAGGAAGGAAAGGGAGAAGGGAGACTGCTGTTGGAGAAGCTTCAGCGGGCTGATTCGTGAGGCGAGTGCAGATTCATGGAGGCAAAGCCGTGGCGGTGATTTCCATCTGGCTGATTCATGGCGCCAAATCGATTGTCAAGGGTAACGATCTCCTTCTTGGACAATCGAAGTCCTTTCTTTATGCATCTGCATGGAATCCTCCAACAAGAGGGGAAAACGAAAGTGATTCCCTATTGATTCTGCATCTAGAGCCGAAAATATGTATTACGGTGTAGGCATGATGTGTGAAGCCCATATGGACTGTTAGTCTGGATTGGTGATGCTATATTGTGAACCGGAGAAGAATCCGTGTAGTATGTACTATCTATGAATTGTGGTGCCTGTACTTCTTTTGTTGTAAGCTTTGCATGAACTGTATGTTGATCTTGGATGCTTTGGGTAAGCTCCTTGTGGTGTTAGCGCGGTGAGCTCTATTTTCTCTGAGAGAGCGGAAAGTTGCGGCTAATCAGGAGGGAAAGCCTACCCGCGCCAGGCGGTGCGCTACTGACGGATTGAGCACGGGAAAGGCTGACCTGCCACTGGTTGTTTTGGGAGATCGATGGGTAGCAATGCCTGGGGGATACGAGATAGACCCAGCTTGCTGCACCATAGTGGTTTGTCAATCTGAATTGGTAATGCTCAAGTTTTAAGTGAGGTTCTCACCTCTGAGTGGTTTGGGTGAAATGTCGCCAGCATGCGTGATTTGTAGAATAGGACCGGCCAGCCAACATGTTAATAACATCTAATTGGTGGTGTTGCAACGGAGTCCGGCACACCATAAGGTTCCCTGAGTGCACGGAGCGTCTAGCGGATGCCGGCATTTGTGATACTGTTGTGCTACTTGATGTGATAGCTAGATATTTGACAATACATACAGGGAAGGAACCACTGCTCTTGGGGTGGATGTCTAATTACAGGTGATGATGAGGTGAATTGAATTGAGCGGAATGAAGACTTGCTCCGTAAAGGCCCTTGAATGTTGTGCGAAGAATTCTTGGATTTCATGTGTGGCCGGCCTGTGTGCCGATATATGAAGCTGTATATTTGTAAAGAGCAACTTATAAGGCCTTAAGGCCATGAGCGTGTGTGTGTTGTATACATTCCTGGTTTATATATAAATGTGGAGTTTATATATTTAGTGGACATTCATGTGGTTGAGTTCTTACAACTTAAAATGCTGCGCTAGAAAGCTCTAAGTTAGGATACGAGTAGAACGTGATTTGATATTCACACGAAATTCTGCCGTTTGTGTGTGAAATATGGCGTGGATCCCCGGCCGTACCCACCGTTATACTTCATGTGATGAATGGAGGCGTTATAAAGTGGTATCAGAGTCAGATTTGAGATTTGTGGGAGGGAGAACATAATTGATCTCAACAATGTCCACTAGGAATGTAATTCACGCACGTGAGGAGCATGAGAGTGTAGTTAATGGAGTATAACGGTGTGTGTAACACCTCCCACAAATCTAAAACCTGGTTCTGATACCACTTTGTAATTCCTCCATTCGTCACGTGGAACATAACGGTGGGTCCGGTTGGGGTCCCATGCCATATTTCACAGACAAACAACGAAATTACGTGTGAATATCAAATCACATTCTACTCGTATCCTAACTCAGTGCATTCTAGTGCATCATTTTAAGCTGTAAGAACTCAACCACATGAATGTCCACTAAATATATAAACTTCACATTTATATATAAACCAGGAATGTATACAACACACACACGCTCAGAGCCTTAAGGCCTTACAAGTTGCTCTTTATAAATATACGGCTTCATACATCGGCACACAGCCGGCCACACATGAAATCCAAGAATTTTTCGCACGGCCTTCAAGGTCCTTTACGCAGAAAGTCTTCATTCCGCTCAATTCAATTTAAGCCATCAGCACTTGCAATTTAACATCCACCCCAAGAGCTGTAAACAAAGCAACGGTCAGCATTAGCTGACCAATTATAATGACCCTACCCCTTACCCGGGGCAGTGGTTCCTTCCCTGTATGCATTGCCAAAAATATAGCTATCATCACAAGTATCACAACAGTATCACAAACATCGGCCTCCACCAGACGCTCCGTTCACTCAGGGCACCTTACGGTGTACCGGACTCCGTGACAACACCACCGATTAGAGTTTATAAACTTGTTGACTGGCCGGTCCTAGTCCACCATTCATGCATGCTGGCGACATTCCGCCCAAACAACTCAGAGGTGAGAACCTCATGGCAAACTTTAGAATTGCCAATTCAGATCGACCCACCTCTGTGGTGTAGCAAGTCGGGTCTGTCTCGCATTCCCCAGGCATTGCCGCCCATCGATCTCCCAAAAAAACCAGGGGCAGGTCAGCCTTTCCCGTGCTCAATCCGCTAGTAGCGCACCACTAGACGTGGGTCGGATTTCCCTCCTGATTAGCCACAGCTTTTCCGCTCTCTCAGAGCAAATAGCACTCACCGCTCTCACACAACAAGGAGCTTACCCAAAGCATCTAAGATCAACATACAGTTCACGCAGAGCTTACAACAAAAGAACTACAAGAACCACAATTCATAGGCATCACATACTACACGGAGTCTTCTCCGGTTCACAATATAACCATCACCAATCCAGACTAATCATCCAGATGGGCTTCACACAGCATGCCTATGCCGTACTACAGACTTCCGGCTCTAGATGCAGACTCAACTCGGAATCACTTACGCTTTCCACCTCTTGGTGGAGGATTCCATGTAGATGCATAAAGAAAGGACTTCGATTGTCCAAGAAGGAGATCGTTACCCTTGACGATCGGTTTGGAGCCATGAACTAGCCGAATGGAAATCACCGCCACGACTTTGCCTTCACGAATCTGAACTCGGCTCACAATTCCGCACGTTGAAGCTACTCCGATGGCCGGCTTCCTTCTCCTTCCTCCTTCCTTACTCTCCTCTCTCTCTCTAGCCCTTTAGAAAGAGAAAGGCTAAGATGGAATGATACTAATCCATCAATCCTCAGCCTTATAATAGCAGGGAAGGGCCTGAGCCCTTGACTCCAGGATGAAGGAAAAGAACGACATTGATTTGCCCAGCAATAGGCTGAACAAAGACTAACACGCCCTGTGAGATGCCCATGTCACAGGCTGTGTCTGTAACATCACTCAAATAGCTAGACCCCTAGGAGTGGTTTTATCATGACAAGGTCATGACAAAACCCTAGGAAGCCCAAGAAGGCCATGTGAACCTAGGAATGTAGGTGAGTTCAATATGGTCTGCAAATAGTAGATTTCTAAACACTAGTTTAAGATGATCATGGGGCTTCACCAAGACTCCAAGACCCCACCATGGCCTCACCAATCCATTGTGAGGTTCATTAGAGCCCTAAGGGTCCATTGGAGTCGACCCAGGGTGGCCAAGTTGACCTAGAACCACCCTAGGCCTAAATTGGGCAAGGTGCCCTAGCTAAGGGCAGTATGCCCTAGTAAAGCCCAACCAACCCTACCAGGGTCTTCCTAGACCTAACGTGGGGTCAATGGGTCACTAAGGACACATGAAGGGCAGTCAAAGTGGTTAAGTTGACCTATGTCAACTCAAACACTAAATGGGTCAAACTGACCTACATAGGGTCAACTAACCTTCCCTTAGCCAAGTGGATCGCGCTCATGTCCTCCTAACCCTAGGGTGAGGTCAATGGGTCACCTAGGACCCATTGGGGTCAACTCTAGAGCCTAAGTTGACCCATGTCAACCTTAGGCCTGAAAAGGTCAAAGTGCCCTAACTAAGTGGCAAGTGACCTACAGTGTGCAAGTTTACCCTACCCAAGTACTTCTAGACTTTAGGGGAGGCCCATGGATCACCAAGGACCCATTGGGGTCAGCCCTAGTGGCTAATTTGACCAAAGTCAACCCTTGGGTCAAAGTTGTCAAACTAGCCTAAACGGCTAACTCAAGCCCAATCCAAGTGGGCTAGGCCTAGGCAAGTGTGCCCCATTGGTCTAGGAGGTGGAGAAACACAATTTGGGCCCACCAAATTCAAAATTGGGTGACTAGGAGAGAGAAAGAGGGAGTTACAAAACTTGGAGGAGAGAGAAAGAGGAGCTTAATGGCCATCATGGCCATGGAGGCCCCATAACTCCTCCTTTTGATGGCGCTTTAACTCCTTGGAGGCAGGGGAGGAGTTTTCAGGAGGTGGCCGGTGTAAGACCGCCCCTTACTGGATTCCAAAACACGACACGAAGGGGGGTATTATGCCCGTAACAGCCGCCTTGCGGTAGCATTAGCAAACAGGCTAACTTGTACCACAAGACGCCTATTCCGCCGGCTACAACCAATATCAATATAAACATGTCAACCCAACCAAAATATAAGCAAGAAGAAGTCAAATCCACACTAAGCATATATTTCCAAATTCATCAAATAAGAGAAGCTAAAACATGCTTCTACAATATCAGAGTACAGCTATACAATTGCCCAAACGGGCTACATCAGAATCACACAACACGCACATCCGTAACTATCGGTAGCGACGACACCGTCACATCAGGCCCTGTCGTCCTGGCTTGGCTGTCGTGCTGCAAAGTCTGCGGCTGCTCTACCTACGGGGTGACCTCCTAAAAAGGAAGACGTAGCAACCGTTAGTCGAAAAAACTAAGTGGCTTCACATCAGCTCCCGCGGCGACTCCTCGACACCGGGCGGAGAAAGGAACAAGGGTAATATATATACAAGTAGTAAGGCAGGTACAAGCAGGTGGTAATAGTACATGAATAACTTTATTACAAACTAGCAGTTCTACTTGAATAACAATATTATAAACTAGTAGTTCTATTTGAGCAATTAACAAATCAACAAGTACAAGTAACTACAACAGGAAAATAACTTAACCTATAAGAATGCCCATACAAACTTATAAGTTAAGGATCAATTTACATAAAGTAACTCATCGTATAGGAGTGCCCATACAAACTTATACGATGAGAATCTTGTTGTGCAATGTTATGAAATGATATGTATGACATGCAATGACTCACCCATGATCACACACATGCAATTGCTATGTCGACATAGACTAGTAGTTCCCACTATTCGAGCAGGTAGCTAGCCTCTCAGGCATCAACCGCCGTGGCCAGGAGGTGACAGTAGAGCGGGCATCTCTACTATTAGGCGGGTATCCACACTACTTCACATAGGCCTCTATACGCCTCAACGCTAAGAACACAATAGCGGAGCCCATGCGTACTCTGGCCCAGCGGGGTCTCGGGTAGATGTGCACCGAGAACACAGCACGAACTGGACTGGTGTGACCCGGAAGGGTCCTTGGAAGAAGCCATGAGGACACAGCCCAACCGTTCACTTGGCACGAAAGGGGCCTCAGGACGTGAACACCGAGGACACAGCCCAACCGCCCAAAGTCTAACTGTCAACTCCCGTCGGTGTGACGATCGGCGAGACCGTAGACCTGCCACAGTATCCTTAAACCAGGATTACGACACCGCGTGTTGACTCACACCACATGCAAATTCCATTTCATCGTGGTATAGAAGGGGCCTCGAAAGTAAGCACGAGGACACAGCCCAACCATCCATTCGGCACGGAAGGAGCCCCGGGACGCGAACACCGAGGACCAAACCCAACCGTCCATCTATACCTCAATTCAACATTAACTCAACTAGTGACGGCCAACGCCGCACTTGCATCCATCCACAATACTACCCGTAGGGAGACTACACTCTAAGTATTGGACTATTACATTTCATTCTAACCCTCATACATACTCATTGCCATGGTTTATCCTTCTATTTGTCATTCCAAAAGATTTCAACATATTACAAACATGATGCGCATAAATAATATTCTACCAATTTGTATCTAGTCATTTCATTCATCATATTCTAAATATGATGCACATATATCATAATCTACCAATTTTTAGCATGTCATATCAAGCCATAAAACTTGCTTCAAAATTCAGTTTTATGAAATCTAATCAACGAGATTCATCATTCATAGCACTACGGTGGTTAGCATAAAATAGTTCATCAAAATCTCGAGTTAATTTGCAACATCGATTCCACCGAATTCAAATTCATATTATATAAACCCCAGAATTTAAGTGCAGAATAAATATGGACAGCAAATTCAACCGGAGATTCCTGAAGCTACAGGAATCTGGCAAAGATGTGTAACCACTCGATGGAAAGGTCTTTCCATGGGTTACAACTTTCATATCCAGCCCACAACCCAGATTTGGCTGTATCCTATTTGAAATCAGCTTCAAATCCACTCCGCACAGAATAACATTTCTACATGCAGGATTTATCAGACGCCATTTTCATTCAGGCTTTCCTGTAGCTACACACTTTGCCTGAAGTCATGCAACCATTAGTTGGAAAGTTATCTTAAAGGGCTTCAACTTTTGTGTTTAGATGGAAAACCAGATCTGGCGACATCCTACATGAAAATGGCCAAGAAGATCGTTGCGCGCAGAATACAGATTCTACACGTATCTTAAAGAGGGATGAACGACATCGGTTCATCTTCCTCTACAAGTTGATCTTCCAAATTCACTCCAGAAATTCTTTGAAAGATATGGTACCTAAACACCTAGAGGGGGGGGGTGAATAGGTGATCTGATCCTTTTTAAACTTTAATGGCAGCAGACAGTTAATATCACAGATTTCTAACTATTCTATCACAGCAAATACACAGCATACACAGCAACAATCACAGCACAGCACAGTAGACATAGTGTTTTATAGTGGTTCCCCAAGATATGGGTACATCCACTTTCCCCCTTCGCCTATCTAGCAGTGTAATAGATTCGGCCAAACTTCTCCACAGTCTCAGAACCCAAATTGGTTCCTACACCTCAGGACCAAAGCCTTACAACTCAGCTTTATCCCAAAGCCTACACTCAGCCACAAAGGCCTACACTCAGCCAATCAAGGCCTACACTCAGCCAACAAGGCCTACACTCAGCCAATCAAGGCCTACACTCAGAGATAACAATCTCCTACACTCAGGCCCTCAAGCCCTACCCTCAGCCTTTATAAATACAGGCTTACAATTCACTCAGATCCAAAGGATCCTACAAGTTAAAATGATTTTACAAATATTAACTCTACAACTCAGAAACAAAAGAGAGGGGAGTTGAGAGTTTCTTGATGAGTTCTTGGAAGAACTCAGCTGGATCCAATCTGACTTAGCTTTCTTCAAAGCTTCTTGAAAGTAGAACTGAATAAGAATGAATCCTTCTGCAGTTGTTCCTTGACCTCTGCCACTTAGAATTCAGATTAGATCTGAACCCTTCTTCTCAGCCTAGTTCCAACGGCTGATTTCTTGGATGGAGCCCTCTCTCTCCAACTTCTTAGATCTACACTTGAACTGCAAGATCTTCTTGATTTGATACTCTGTGTACCACTTTAATAACTTGTTCTTCAACAATGTGATCAACAGTTTCTGTAAACTGTATGTGCCTATTTATAGGCCTTCTTCATGGTAACCGGCTGGTCCTGTTCATAACTGTCTTCTGACATCTCTGACAGGTGCTGTAGACTGGCTGGAACGGCATCTGTCAAGTCATCCAGTCATTTCTTGAAAATCTCTAACTGTCTGAAAGTGTCGAGACTTTCTGTCTTTAAGTGTCGACACTTATAGTTCAAGTGTCGACACATGCTGTGTAAGTGTCGACACAAGTCTACAAGGTGTCGACACAACTACTTGTATGTCTCGACACAGATTCTTCTTCAGGTGTCGACACTGAAATTGAGTGTCGACACAAGTACTTGATCTTCTATCTTTAGCTGAATTCTTCTAAGTGTCGACACATCACCTTTGTGTCGACACATCTTCTTGTGTTGAATCTGTTATGTGTCGACACTGCTTCTTGGTGTCGACACATAGTCTTCTATGTTGATACTTGCTAAGTGTCGACACAGCTCCTTGTGTCGACACTTGATTCTTCTGTTGAGACTTCAGCTGAGTGTCGACACATTCCTTTAGTGTCGACACTTGTACTTAGAATATTTTGTTGATAATTCTGTTCTTTACTAAGTGTCGACACAGCTCCTTGTGTCGACATTTTCTTCAAGTGTAGAGTCTTTAGCTGAGTGTCGACACATTGTTCTGGGTGTCGACACTTACTTCAAATGTTGACTCTTCTGATGAGTATCGACACTTTGTTCTTGGTGTCGACACTTTCTTCAAGTGCTGACTCTTCTTGTTGTGTGTCGACACATTGTTCTTGGTGTCGACACTTTAACTAAGTTTCTGCAGTCTTTTGCTGAGTGTCGACACAGCTCCAAGTGTCGACACTTTCTGGTGTAGACACAACTTTACTGGGTGTCGACACAGCTCCTTGTGTCGACACTTTCTGTCTGCACTTTTCTTCACTGAGTGTCGACACAGCTCCAAGTGTCGACACTTTCTGTCTGGTGTCGACTCTGCATCCCAAGTGTCGACACGATGACTCCAAGTGTCGACACTGCTTGTCTGGGTGTCGAAACAAGCCTTCTTAAGTGTCGATACTTTCCCTCTGGTTGTCGACACATGGACTTAGAAACTTTTTGCTTCAGTCAGTGATTACTTAACCTGCACAAATAAACTCAACATATATCAAATACATTATGATGTATATCATTGAGTTGGGTGAGGCTTCTTCAAATCAGGTACATTTAACCAATGTACCCAACATTCCTCCTCCCTTATTCACCCTCAAAGGGCCATGATTGTTCATGAAACCATCCACCCATCATCACATAGAAGAAATGGGAGGTTGAAGAGATCTAAAACCAAGAACACATGTCCTAGCATGGCCATCCCTAGAAAACTCTTTCTCTCCATCAAAACTCTCTTGAGTCGATATCTCTCCTAAGAAAATAACTAAAGATCTAGCACCAATGGAGAGGGTAGGAAGCTCACCTCATTTCCGGTGTTTCCACTATTTCTGGCCATAGATCGTGTAACTCTTCTCGGCGGCATTTTCTCCTTCACGGCGACAGCGGATCTTCTCCTCTAGAACTAGATCTAGCAACTTCCTTTTCTCACAAGAGTTTCTCTCAAAAAATAGGGGATGAAGTGAGCATGAAAGCGGTTAAGGTTTTCATTTCCCCTTTTATATGAAAAGTGACACGGGTAGGGACACGCCCGTGTCATTGCCCGTGTCCTGCTTGCGTGAAGCGTTACAGACGGTTTCAGTGTCGGTTCATTATTCGACACGGGTAGCGACATGCCCGTGTCCCAACTGATGACTAATATTTCTGTTATTATTTTGAATAGTATTTTATATTATATTTTGATATTTACGTGTTCTCTTTTCTTTATTTTTATACAAAATTATCTTAAAAAATTACTAATTATGATTCTAACATTATATTTTATTTTGTAGGAATTCGACAGGCCTCAGGTGATTTTATTTCAAGCTACAAAAGTCCGCTCCATCGCCGCCACCTTTGCATGTTGTCATCGCCATCACCGCCATGCTTACCGCCACCTTTGCAAGAGGTCGTCACATTCACCTTCGTGTGTCTGTTCATGTCGCCATCGTCGTGCTGTCAATAATCATGCCGCAACGCCATCGCCGCACCAGCCCTCTACAAGTGCAGCCCTTTGAAGATTATAGTTGGAGCAGCCCGGCCACTTCAACGATGCAGCCGGCCAGCCCTCAAAGTGCAGCCCTTTTAAGATCCGACCCTCTACAAGTGCAGCCCAAGCCTCCTCCAAATGCAGCTCACTCCATGCAGCCCACTTCAACATTGATGCAGCCCGCCCCCCTCCATGGTGCAGCCCAACATCTCTCCAAATCACCCTACCCGAGCCTATATCAAACTCCATACCAAGCAGCCCACTCATTTGCATTGGCCGGCCACATTCATGCATGTCCTCTCTCTCTCTCCCTCTCATTTATTGCATGCATGTATCCACTTTGCATGCATTTCCTTATCAATTGACCGGCCACACCCTTCTCACTCTCCCTTTATTATTTTCTTTCTCCTCTTTTATTCTCATTCACCCCCCTTCTCCCTCTTTCATCCGCAATTAAATCTCATTCATCTCCCCTCTTTTATATTTCTACTTTCTATTTTTATTTTTAATAAAATGCATGCATGTAACTCTTTCTCTCTCCATCTCATTAAACCCATTCATATATTTAGCCTCCTCTCTCTTCCCTCCCATTTATTATCATGCATGAACATCTCCTCCCATGCATAGCCGCCCCCCCCCCCCCCCCCCTTTCTCTCTTCATTTTCTCCATCTAAAACATTCTCCCTTTCCTATAAAAGGACCTCATCCCTCAAGCTTTAGGGGGATGTAGAAAGTAGAGTGTTGATGTAGAGAGTTAGAATATTTTCGAGAGCAAGCTTACATTTCAAATATTTCTATTTCCTTGTTGTTTTTCCATTTCTCCAAGCACTAGTTTAGTATTTTTTCATTTTGTTCCTTGTTTAATGAAAGACAATTTTCTTTTCTTTTGTTTACTCGCTCTCTAATACTTAGAGCTAATTTTCTTGTTTGTGCCCGATCACGATAATCTTTGCGATAAAATAATATCTTTCATTTTATGTTGCATTGGTATTTTTATTTTTGATCCGACCTTGATCAATATTGTATCGACTCCGTATTTCTAGTAAACGGTGGTAGATTTCGATCTCATATTCGAGTAGCCGAGAGGCTCGTGAACGTGAAAGGTCACTCAAGGAATGAAGGAGTTGCACGCAATCCTAGAGATAGGATGACGTAAATCCTCCGGATTGTAGTCAAATCCAATAGTGAGGATCACCTCGATAATGTGTCTTTAGCCCTTTTGATTTGCAAAGAGATTTCGGTCGAAACTTCTAAAAGTTAGGAGATTTAATACTCTAGCGAGATTATTTCTTATTTTCGGATCCGTCACGGTCTTTATAAAATTACGAATGTTAAACTAAATTATTCTGTTATTTTATTTCAAAGTGAATCGTCGATCGAGCACTCTTTTGCAATAGTTTATTTCTCTTTTAACTAAGTTTAGTTTATTTTTATTTTCAAAACTCAATCAATCGTTCGGTAGGATAATAGAGTCGTTGTGAGTAATAGTACTTGCTTGCACCGAGTTTTTATACGACCTTGATATATTTTTATCACTATACTATAAAACGATAGGTACACTTGCCTATCCGGATTGTAGTCTGTGAGACGATTTTTACCCATCACCAACCTGTGTCCACATGACACGGCCGTGTTCCCTGGCAGTGTCCTCCTCTGGATACATCTCGATGAACATAACTCGACACAATGACACACGGGTAGGGACACGCCCGTGTCTCTACCCATGTCATAAATTTCATTGATCTCGTCACATTCTGTCGAGTTAAACTTGTCTCACACACACACACACACATGGTTAGGCCCGTGCCTTGCATCATGGTGTCGACACCAGAGTGTCGACACCTCAACATCTGGGTGTCGACACACTGTGTCGACACCTGGTTCCAGTATGTCGACACAGCGAGTGTCGAACACACGGTGTCGACAACAGTGTGTTGACACCTCAACCTGGGTGTATACACACTGTGTCGACAGCTTGACCCAGTGTGTCTACACAGAGTGTGTCGACACCAGTGTGTCGACACCTCAACATCAGAGTGTCGACACACTGTGTCGACAACTTGACTCAGTGTGTCAACACCTCGACACCAAAGAGTTGACCAATGACTCGGGTGATACAAATCCGATTCACATGTGCTGCCTAGTTGTCAGCACTCCTCCGAACCCAAGTAACCTCTCCTGACTTAAAAATACATACGAGGGGTTAGTGTGATTCGGGACGTTACAGCCGGCCAGAGGGGAGGCTCAGCACCTCAAATTGGGTGAAACGGAAAATCTCCGTTAATGGCTTTAGTGGTGTCTTGAGGAATTGGGGAATTACAAACCTCCTCTCCCTAATTCCTTCATTAAAGACCTTCACTAGGGCAAGGGGAAGAGTTTCCCCCGATCACATTTCTGTTACAGAGGAGTTGGTGTGGAGGTTGCAGAGTAGCCGAAGCTTTGTGGTCGAAAATGGCGAGGAGGCACAACACCCGCTCTCAGACCGCAATTCAGGTCCTCCTCCACTCCTTCTTCCATGGGTAGATCATAGCAACACTTAGGGCCAAGTATCATGCTCAATTGAGCCCGATCGGGAGAGCTTTTTCTCCAGTTTTTCCTCAAAAATTAACCTATCGGGTTCGCCGGAATAGTCCCCTCCGGCGGCTGTGCCGCCGCTTGGCGAGAGCCACCACCTCAATGGAGGTGGTGGAGGTGGCTGGGCAGGGAGGTGGCTGGGTGGCCGGCAAAATGGACTTGAAAATGGCCCAGGAAGAGTCAATCCTAGACATTGGAGTTGTGGGACGATGGAGGGATGCTGTCCAAATGTGCGTCAAGATGCGTGCGGCTACTGTTCAAACTAAAGGATTATATTTATTGCATTTTAATGAATCTGTCACACTATTTCTGTTACTTTGTAAATTAAGTTAAAAATACTTATATGCTTAATCATGGGAAATGGTCAAAATATAACTTGTAGCCCTTTTGGTCTACTTTAATTCAAAATTGGTTTGAACCAATTTGGGTGCATGTTTTGACCGGGGCACACATTTTAGTGGGGTCTATACCTAGAGCTAGGAAGAGATTAGAATGGGTCCCCACAATTCATCCCTTACCCAAATAACTTGAAATTTGGACAGTGAGTCACCCTACTATATTCCTAGGTCCTGCCCAAAAATGACAATTTTTGGGGACAATATTTCTATATTTTTGGACATTATTTAATTTCTCTAGGGTAAATTAAGTTAGGGACCAAATTACCTCCAAACTCACCCAAATTTTGGTGAGTGGTGCTTGGGGTAATTATAAGGCTCTGGTTAAAATTTCATCTCATTTGGGTATTTAGGTCAAAAAGTGCACTTTGGGTTTTGAAATTGGGGCCACTAACTTGGCATGGCTTTTAACACCATCCCATTGAAGATGGGTTGGATTGGAATAGATTTGCCCTAGGAACTAAGACCAAACCCTAAGGATGGGCTTTTGTGTCTTGTAAAGGGCATGGGGTCAAAAGGCCTTGTATGGACTTGAAATTTAGTAGGCAGAGTACTAGGGTAGCTAAAGCCCTCTGGTGAAAATCTTAGGGGATTTGGAAAAGGGTAGGCCCACAGAAACCTAACCCTAGTTTATGGCACAAACTTTATATTGATAGAATAGGGTATTAAAATTCATTTAACAGTAATGAAACTTGGGTAGTGTGGTCATAGGGGTAGTATGATCCTTTGGAAATTTAGTTGGGAATTTTGGAACATTAATCTTAGTACTCCCTTTGTAATGCATGAATTAGCCCTTCTTAAATATTTGGTTGTTGTGAACTCTCTTTCCATTGAAAAGTTATGAAAATTTAGGCAGAAGGAGTTTTAGACCAATATACCCATGTATGAATTTTATTAGAATTTTGAATACGTAATTACAGTACCTACTTCTCAAGCTCATTAATTTGGATACTTATTCAATATTTTGTTTAGAGCTCCATATTTGTTGATAAATTATGAAACTTGACCTAGAGTAGTAATATACCTTACAATCATTCTTGAAATTTCTCAGAATTTTTGGAAGTATTTTTGCAGCACTTACCTCTTAAAATTGATTAAAATAGGTTATATTCACAAATAGAATTAGAGGCCTAAACCTTGCTGCAAAATTGGGAAACATTGGATCTTATGTTAAATAGTCATATTGTATTTATCATAAATTTTGTGGAGTATTTTCTTGTCAGAAATTGGTACTTCATGTTCAAACTTGGAGTTTTGGATTACTAGAATAATAAATAATTACCAGATAATTAGGAAAATTATGAATTCCTGGGTTTAGGCTAAAAATGTCATGGCAGCCCCAAAATCATTATAGGGATACGGATGATTATTTAAGTACCTCCCATTTTACACATCCATATAGAATAAGTTGGTCTGCATTTAGTAAAACTGTAGAAATTATGTTGAAATATGAATTTGGGCACTTGAGTTGGGGTTAGTTATTTGCTGGTTTGTGTAAATAAAAATGAGTTCATCATTGGAAGTTAGGATGAGTAGAGTGTTGGATTGGCTAGTGTTAGGTGGTGCTCGGGATCTATGAAAGATCGTCTTTCCCGTGGAGAGGAAGTGTCAAATACACTAGGGTTAGATCCAATTCAACATTTAAGGGACTAGAGATGGGTATTAACCAATAAAAAAAGTGCCTTGTGAAAGGGAACTTTGGTCTTTAGCCCATCGCAGTTCCTAGTGCCCTCGAGACCCCTTCACGGAGAATACCTTGTGCAGTCCTGGGCTAACTTAAACAGTAGGAATAATAAACCGAAATGCAAGAGTAACTAGTGTAACTAGGGTTGACTTTCACTCACCTCGATGTCTCGGGTTATTAGGTTGGGTCACTCAGGCAGTAGGTTCAGTTGATCTGGTGAAGGGTAGGTTGGCCCGGCGAGCTTGGCTCGGTAGTTGTTTGTGATGGCAGGTTGGCCCGACGAGCTTTGGCTCGTTGTTGTTTGTAACGGCGGGATGGTCCGGGGAGCTTTGGCTCGGTGGTTATACATCAAGGTTGCATGTG